>CM029606.1:9588119-9844207 GCA_017311375.1 Mytilus coruscus
GACTGTCAAACGTTTATTAATAGATAGCTCTCAACTCAATAAAACAGGTTGTCATACTATCACAAAAAGGAGCCAATGCATCAAATTAAGAAAATGGAATTTCATTATCAAATTGAATGTGACCAATACCTTTTCAATCTTAATGAGTGTTTCTTTACTTCAGTTCACGTCATTTGACTTTTGCATTTTTTCTTCGTTTCAAATATTCGTAAAATAGTAAATGTCATGTTCTAGAACTTTTTGAAATGAAATTATCATAATACTAAATCTAGCTTTAAAAACAAAATTACAACATATAAAACAAAGGAATTTATGTTATCATTTATTTCTAGTTAATCATTGAACAATCAAACATAAAATCATAACAAGGTACATGTACAGAATATTGTTAAAGACCGCTCCTACTTCTACTTGTACCCCATCCCCTACAACAAAACAATTTGAAACTGTCCTGTCTTCATTTAGTCATGGAGCTTCTCTTTTCTTAGTACCCAACTGCTGGTCACTGGCTTGAAATATAGAAAAAAAAATGATAAGCAACTAAGTAGAATTACTATTAAAATATAAGTATACTCTTAATATCTTTACACAAGATGGTTTGAACACTTATAGCTCCTTCAAGCACTTGTTTCGTGAGATGGTACCCCACCCCCACCCCACCCCTTTTTCTCCTGCATAGACTATACGGTAGTGTACTTGTAAATAATGCTTATAATTGTCAATAATCATTTAAAATTGGCAGTACAAAATAAAAGATAGTATAATCATAACTCCTTACCTTTCTGAAACAGTCAAGTTACGGTCAGTTATGGTCAGTAGTAAACAGCGTGGCCTTTGACTTCGTGTTCTTTGTTTCTTCTTCCCAATGTTTAGCACATGCAACACGTTTATTGCGAAGTGCTCAGAGCCAAAACATGTTTATTTTTTTATTTTTATGTTTAGAAATTAAACACTTTCCTAAGCACATAAGTCTTGCAACACGTTTAAATTATAAGCACAATTTTTACAGTGTGGGTGTAAGCAATTATAGGCAACCGTGCGGCCTTCAACAATGAGAAAACTCCATACCGTATAGTCGGCTATAAAAGGCCCTGACATGAAAAATATGAAACAATTCAATTGTGAAAACTAACGGCCTAATTTATAACAACACAATTTACGAAAAACAAATAGGACAGGCATAAACCAACTTCTTGAGTCGTCTAGAGATCTACAATTCAAAAGAAAGTGAAATTCCACACCCAAATCTTGACATTGACAATTTGACATAAATTACAATATCTTCTTTGTCTATCTAAAACTATCCATCTACCAGTTTCAATTGGTAATCTATGATTACCAATTTCTAAATCTACAAAATATAACCCTATCTCTATCTGGTAATATATCGAAATATTTTTCGAATTCAAACTTATCCTTATATAATCTGTATGATAAATAGAAATAAGATGTGGTATGAGTGCCAATGAGACAACTCTCCATCCAAGTCACAATGTGTAAAAAGTAAAAGATTATAGGTCAAAGTACGGCCGTCAACACGGAGCAATGACTCACACCGAACAGCAAGCTATAAAGGGCCCCAAAATGACTAGTGTAAAACAATTCAAACAGGAAAACCAACGGTCTAATCAATATAAAAACGAGAAACGAGAAACGAGAAACACTTATGAACCACACCAACAAACGACAACCACTGAACAACAGGTTCCTGACTTGGAACAGGTGCAAACAAATGCAGCATAAGCCTTTCGACGAATTACATATATCTGTACGCAAGTTTTGTTGAAATTGGTCAAATAACTTTTGTTTTAAACTATCATTTAGCCATTTTGTGCTAAAGTCAGTTTGTCACCTGAGATCACCCCCAGTTTTTGGTGGGGTTCGTGTTGCTTAATCTTTAGTTTTCTATGTTGTGTCATCTGTACTATAATTTGTCTGTTTGTCTTTTTATTTTTGGCCATGGCGCTGTCAGTTTGTTTTCGATCTATGAGTTTGACTGTCCCTCTGGTATCTTTCGTCCCTCTTGTACTAGCCAGATATTACTATAACCACAAGTATCAAGAATATTTTTTATGAAAATAACCCATTCAGACGTAAAATTGTTATGTGAATATTTTAAAAACATAAAACTATACAAAATGTGTGGCAACTTATTTTCTTACAATTCTAGACTAGTAATTTTCCATACGCAGTTTAATGTAGACTGCCAAGGGATACACACCAAGTTCGCCGTATACCATAAAGTTTGGAGTCGACTTCTTCAAGTTCAGTAGTAGCCTGCAGAATTTCAAGTGTGCTCTCTCTATAATATCTGTATTATTACTGAACCTCCAAATTTCACACCCATAAAGTAAAATAGGCTTCTCCATCTTATCGAACAAATCATACTGACATCTCACAGAAAGATTATGAACTCTCCCCTTTTTAAGTACATCATACATAGCACGACATGCCTTAGTAACTAATATCTTTTTGGTACTTGCAAAGCATAATCATAATTTTCATTTTACTAGAATTTACACTAAGTTTCCAAAATTTACAATATTCACTAAATGTATTAAGTCGGGACTGAAGAGCTTCAACTGATTCAGCAAACAGAACTGTATCCAATGCATATAATAAAGCAAAAAGTGTAATATAAATATTCATCTCATTCTCAATTTCCTCAGATATACAGCTTAGTCCCAAAACATCATGCATTTCAAGAAAAGATTCCAAATCATTCAGATATAAGGGAAATAAGAAAGGAGAGAGATTTTCTCCTTGTCTTGCCCCAATATTACAAGGAAAATAGTCGCAGATGATTGACCATTATATGCAATTCTTGATTTAATACCAATATACAGCCTATACATAATGAATGTTACGTTATAAATTTTACCATGAATTTCATGTCCAAGCAATTTCTGATACAATCCAGTTCTCCATACACTATCGAAGGCTTTAGCAAAGTCAATAAAGGCACAATACATTTTTTTTTCTTTTCATTAAACTTTAATTAAACAATTTTTAGAGCTTGACATTTTGTATAGACGCGTGTGTATTGTTTAAGGCTGTGTGTTGACCTCTTTATTTAGACTTGGAACGATTTAGAGCTTAAAATTTTGTAAAGACGCTTGTCTATTGTTAAAGACTGTGTGTTGACCTCTTTATTTAGACTCGGAACGATTTAGAGCTTGACATTTTGTATAGACGTGTGTCTATCGATTAAGGCTGTATGTTGACATCCTTATTCAGACTCTGGACGATTTAGAGTTTGACATTTTGTATAGACGTTTGTCTACTGTTTAAGACTGTATGTTGACCTCTTTATTCAGACTCGGAACGATTTAGAGCTTGACATTTTGTGAAGACGCTTGTCTATTGTATAGGTTCTCTGCTGACCTCTTTATTCAGACTCGGAACGATTTAGGGCTTGACATTTTGTATAGACGCTTGTCTATTAAGGAGGTTCTCTGCTGACCTCTTTATTCAGACTCGGAACGATTTAGAGCTTGACATTTTGTAAAGACGTTTGCCTATTGTTTAAGACTGTATGTTGACATCTTTATTTAGACTCGGAACGATTTAGATCCTGATATTTTGTAAAGACGTTTGTCTATTGTTAAAGGCTGTATGTTGACATCTTTATTTAGACTCGGAATGATTTAGATCTTGATATTTTGTAAAGACGTTTGTCTATTGTTAAAGACTGTATGTTGACATCTTTATTCAGACTCGGGACGATTTAGATCTTGACATTTTGTAAAGACGTTTGTCTATTATTAAAGGCTGTATGTTGACATCTTTATTTAGACTCGGAACGATGTAGATCTTGACATTTTGTAAAGACGTTTGTCTATTGTGAAAGGCTGTATGTTGACCTCTTTATTCAGACTCGGGACGATTTAGATCTTGACATTTTGTAAAGACGTTTGTCTATTATTAAAGGCTGTATGTTGACATCTTTATTTAGACTCGGAACGATGTAGACCTTGACATTTTGTAAAGACGTTTGTCTATTGTGAAAGGCTGTATGTTGACCTCTTTATTTAGCTTTTAGCTGGTGACTTGGCTGCCTTCTTTGGTTTGGCTGCTTTCTTTGCTGTCTAAATTGACAATTACAAAGATTCATTTATTTCCCCAAAAAGGGGGATGTGTGTCACAGTGACGACTCTGGCTATACATATGCATTTTACCTATATTGGCGTTTTTCAATAAAAACGAGAATTCTGGTCCCAGCCACTTTAAAAAAAATGTTTTTGATCTTTACAAGTAATTGTTTGTGCAGTCAGTACATTTAATTACATTTAACAAATGAATGTGTCCAATATAGGATCCCAGTGTACTGTCCTCTACTTGGTTAAGAATGTCATTTATATATAGTTTGTATAATTCTGTGCTTAGTATTCCACCCTGCCTAATTCCTACAAATTAATGCAAGATACAGTCACAGAAATAATTATATTTATAAGTACGTCTGAACCAGTGACAACTCTACAACAGATTTATCCATCGGGTCACCAGCAGTGATGGTGATACATGGCTGTGTACATTCTGTATATACAACTCGTCTAAACATCAGCCCAACAATGTTAGATCTGTAAAATTAACATTGTTGGGCTGATGTTTAGACGACTTATAAATATAATTATTTCTGTGACTGTATCTTGCATTAATTAGTAGGATCCTTTACAATAGATATTTCAGCTGATCTGTAACACCATCTTCATGCCTTATATATCATGTACTGTATTACGACGCTAGATTAAAACTGACGAAAAGGTAACACCCAGCCACCGAAAGTTTTATTATTTTGAAGCCTAGGTGGTCGTTTGGTCTAGCGCGTCGGATACAGTACAGGCGATTGGTGTCACGATATCTCAGTAGCATGAGTTCGAATCCCGGCGAGGAAGAACAAAAATTTGCGAAAGCAAATTTACAGATCTAACATTGTTGGGCTGATGTTTAGACGAGTTGTATATATATATATATATATATATATATATATATATATATATATATATATATATATAAATAGCAGCACATGACATACAAATCTATGGGGTGTGGATTAATCAGTACAGAGATTAATTCAATTACACAAATAAAATTATAGATTGCCTAACAATGTAATTTTAACACACTATTTAGTATGTAAATATAAGAATGTTTAAAATATTTACAAAATGATGAAAATAAACGCAATATTTCGCTAGACTAACTAGCTTTATCAAGCGTGCATCTATCCAGGTGAAATCGGATATAGATGATAAGAAACTTTGCAGCTCAATGTATATGTTGCACTTGAATTTAGCTGCCTTGAAAATAATACATAATTTGGATGAAGTTCAAGATTTTTACAAAATTGGTAGTTGAAGTTAGCAACGTCCATTGGCCAATATTACAGGATAAAAGGACGATGCTGTGTACTAAATTATTCTTTATCTTTCCTGTATCTTTTCTCATCTTTTCGTTAAATAAAGAAAAATTTTGGATCCACCAACTCCACACTTTAGAACCTGATGGTCTTAACGAAAAGATGAGAAAAGATACAGGAAAGATAAAGAATAATTTAGTACACAGCATCGTCCTTTATCCTGTAATATTGGCCAATGGACGTTGCTAACTTCAACTACCAATTGTAAAATCTTGAACTTCATCAAATTATGTATTATTTTCAAGGCAGCTAAATTCAAGTGCAACATATACATTGAGCTGCAAAAGTTTATCATCTATCCGATTTCACCTGGATAGATGCACGCTTGATAAAGCTGGTTAGTCTAGCGAAATATTGCGTTTATTTTCATCATTTTGTAAATATTTAAACATTCTTATATTACATACTAAATAGTGTGTTAAAATTACATTGTTAGCAATCTATAATTTTTTTGTGTAATTGAATTAATCTCTGTACTGATTAATCCACACCCCATAGATTTGTATGTCATGTGCTGCTATTTATAAACACTATATTATTATCTTCAGTAGCACGCATTTCACAAATGTTTGTGTAATCCATTCAAATCTATCGCTATCTTTACAACATGGATAGCGCACTGCATTCAAGAAATTAAGATCTTTAACTAAAAAGAAACTACAAACTGAACATCATTTATCAAACTTAAAAAATATATTCAAAGTAGAACTGTACCAAAGGTTTAAACATCAAAGTGAGTCCCCAGGCATCGGGACATAAATCCAAAAGATTCATGAGCCGTTGGAATGAAATTCTGTTTAACTGTTCAATCCAGCTACTTCAACTGTTACTTTCTTTTACAACCACAAATTACAAACAAATTGTAAATGAAATATCAGATATCATCAACAATAGTAACATTTCACGTGACGATTTACCAATAATTAAACGTCGCCTCGCAGATATTGAAAAAAATTGAACTATCCAAACATAAAGAAAAACAAAGGAATAAATTTCAAAGAGATAAAATTCACACTGTCTATTTAAATCAGGATATGAATGATATCAATACAACAAACCATAAGGTCCCTAGAAAAAGAAAATTCAAAAGACGGAAACAAAAAACTGAAAGCATTGTTGTAAATTTGTCATCTAAAGAACTTACACGTGCTGAAGAATCTCTTTTAAGTAAAGGTTTAAACTTCTGTCCTATCCCATCAAATGTAAATAACTTTCAGCTAGACGAGGACTTAGACCAATTCGCTAGACGTTTACGCTTGAAAGATTTTTCTACAATAGGGCAAGAAAAACCTTGAAGAAGCTGGATTAACAGATTCAGATACTGACACCAATGAAGAAGTCACGCCCATCCCAAAATTTAAGAAAAAAAGTTCATGGAAACCACCTAAGAGTAAAAATGATAATTTGGAGTCATTCATTAACTACGTGAGGTCTGATATAAAGTCCTGTATAACAAATACAAGAAATTATAATTTATCCAAGTCAGAAAGCATTGCTTTGAAAGCGTTAAAAGATCAAGAGGATATCGTAATAAAACCTGCCGACAAAGGGGGCGCTGTGGTTGTCATGAATAAAACAGATTACATAGCAGAGGGAAATCGCCAACTTTCAAACTCTATTTTTTATAAAGAATTAACCACAGATCCAACACTAAATACTATTCGAGGGATCAACACCATCCTTCAAGAGATGTTCGACAAAAAGCATATAGACAATGACACCTTTGATTATCTCCGACCTCTTGAGAACGAGGCAAAGGCCGGAAGATTCTATATGTTGCCTAAAATACATAAAACGGGCAATCCAGGTCGACCAATTGTTTCAGCAAATAGTCATCCAACTGAAAAGATATCAGAATTTGTAGACCATCATCTAAGACCTCATGTGAAAGAACTACCCTCTTACATTCAAGATACGACTGATTATCTAAAGAAAATGGAAAGCCTCAATCCTCTACCAAGCAATACTATACTTGTATCCATGGACGTGTCTTCTTTATATACCAACATTCCACAAGACGAAGGAATAGCAGCGTGTGAAGAGGTATGGAACACTCGTAGTGAAAAAAATCCTCCAACTGAGTGCCTTGTTACACTTCTGAAACTAGTGCTAGAGAACAACAACTTCTCTTTCAATGAAAAACATTATCTCCAGATAGACGGTACTAGTATGGGCACAAAAATGGCCCCGTCATATGCCAACATATTTATGGGCCAACTTGAAAAACGCCTCTTGGCTAGTGCTCCATACCAGCCCTTATCATGGTTCCGATTCATTGACGATATTGATTTCAAATGGACAGATTCACTAGAACATCTTAATGAATTTCTAGGACACTGTAACTCTTTCCACCATTCAATAAAATTTACATATGAATCATCTATGGAGAAAATAAACTTCCTCGACACTACGAGTTACATCAAGAACGGAACCATTATAACGGACCTTCATACCAAACAAACGGACAAACATCAATTCCTTTCTCCTAAAAGTTGCCATCCTAAACACTGCTCCCGTGGCATCCCATTCAGCCAGGCATTGCGAATCAAGAGAATATGCTCTACTGAAAATACGCAAAATACTAGACTTGGACAACTACGTAAACATCTAGTTGTTCGAGGATACAATAACAACATCATTGATAGCGCTTTCGAAAGAGCAAACAAAACTAGTCGCCAAGAACTTCTAGAGTACAAAGATAAGAATAAAGCAGCTAACAGAACACCCCTTGTACTCACTTACCATCCTGATTTTAAAAATGTGTCTTCCATTGTTCAGAAGCATTGGAAAATTATAGAAAATGATTCAAATCTTAAAAAAGTATTTTCCTCACCACCAGTCATGGCCTTCAGAAGACCTAAAAACATCCGTGACAAATTAGTGACATCTGTATTAGCAAAGCAGCCTACTCCATCTCCCGGTTGCTACAAACAATGTGGTCGAAGGAACTGCTTGTGTTGTAAAGCTGCCAATACAAGCAGTTCTTTCATCAGCTCCGTTACTAAACAAAATTATACCATCTACTCAAATTCCAACTGTAAAACGGAGAACTCAATTTATATATTAACATGTGACACTTGTGGCATTCAGTATGTGGGAGAAACAATGGACAAATTTAATATTCGGCTCAATAACCATCGTTCATGGTACAAAACCAACAAAACTGTCCTCTCACAAGACATCTTCGTTCAACGAAACATTCTTTTGATAATGTTACTTTCCAAATCATAGAAGTCAACACCGAGTGGGACACCACGGCGAGAAGGAGAAGAAAATTTTTTGGATCCACCAACTCCACACTTTAGAACCTGATGGTCTTAACGAAAAGATGAGAAAAGATACAGGAAAGATAAAGAATAATTTAGTACACAGCATCGTCCTTTTATCCTGTAATATTGGCCAATGGACGTTGCTAACTTCAACTACCAATTTTGTAAAATCTTGAACTTCATCCAAATTATGTATTATTTTCAAGGCAGCTAAATTCAAGTGCAACATATACATTGAGCTGCAAAGTTTCTTATCATCTATATCCGATTTCACCTGGATAGATGCACGCTTGATAAAGCTAGTTAGTCTAGCGAAATATTGCGTTTATTTTCATCATTTTGTAAATATTTTAAACATTCTTATATTTACATACTAAATAGTGTGTTAAAATTACATTGTTAGGCAATCTATATATATATATATATATATATATATATATATATATATATATATATATATATATATATATATATATATATATATATATATAGTCTAAAGATTGTGTAACAATACCGATAAATAGATGGAAAACAAAACACTAAAAGTGTTGAATATCATCGCACAAAGATGGAAAAACTGAACAGATGATATAAATTATACAATAATTGCAAATATTTCGGCTCAACAAATGGCCTTCCTCAGTGTTAAAGTTTTAACAATACTGATATATAATGTATAAAGTGTAAACATAGATCAGTAATAATACAGGTGAGTTTTGGTCGATTGATTTTAATCCAAATCCCGAACATCATAATATAAACATTAGACTGTCAATTTAATTATTTCTTTCTATTGATTCCATCTGGATGGAGGACACCCAGTGTTTTATCCAAAACTTCTCCCGATTCTCTCTTTGCCTATTTTGCCATGTACAGTCCTGTTCGATCACAAGGATCTTCATGTGATCAAAGTCTTTCAGATCGTGATCTGGTAACCTGAAGTGTTGGCTGACAGGAATATACGGTTTTTGTGAGGTCACTCCTGTGGCCATTAAGGCGTTGTGAAATGGCTGCATAGATTCACCAGATTCATAGATAGAAAAGACATACAAGATCTTCTGCAATGTCAACTGCAAAAGCTCAAACGTGATTTACGTACTTGAGTGTCCTATATGTGTCTCCAATATGTTGGTGAATCTATGCAGCCATTTCACAAACGCCTTAATGGCCACAGGAGTGACCTCACAAAAACCGTATATTCCTGTCAGCCAACACTTCAGGTTACCAGATCACGATCTGAAAGACTTTGATCACATGAAGATCCTTGTGATCGAACAGGACTGTACATGGCAAAATAGGCAAAGAGAGAATCGGAGAAGTTTTGGATAAAAACACTGGGTGTCCTCCATCCAGATGGAATCAATAGAAAGAAATAATTAAATTGACAGTCTAATGTTTATATTATGATGTTCGGGATTTTGGATTAAAATCAATCGACCAAAACTCACCTGTATTATTACTGATCTATGTTTACACTTTATACATTATATATCAGTATTGTTAAAACTTTAACACTGAGGAAGGCCATTTGTTGAGCCGAAATATTTGCAATTATTGTATAATTTATATCATCTGTTCAGTTTTTCCATCTTTGTGCGATGATATTCAACACTTTTAGTGTTTTGTTTTCCATCTATTTATCGGTATTGTTACAATCTTTAGACTCATATAATTTTCCTGTTTGTGTAGTATTGTCAATTTTGATGATCCAATACCTATTAAGTTTACTGGTTGGTAGATTCTTATAGACTCTATATATATATATATATATATATATATATATATGCATGTAATTAAATGAAAAATAATTGCAGAACTGTTAAATGTTGAACGAAAACCTCCGTACTTTAGAGTTTCCTGCTAACTTTTAACATGTTTAATACACACAATTATTGTAGTAATTTTGACAAATAATTATATATAAATATACTAAATAAATAAATGATTTGGAAAATACGTTGAAGGTATAAAAGTTATGAGAATTCTGAATGCAAAATACGTTGAAGGTATAAAAGTCATGAGAATTCCGAATGCAATAAGGTAAATTTCCGTTAATATGTTAACATGTTGAACTTCGACCCCGGGTTCAACCGGGGTTAATAAATCAATTCACAAATAGAGATCTCCTTGCGCTCAAATGTAATTCTTAGTGAAGTATACTGGCAACTTCTTTTACAGAAATATATACACATTTTAACATTAATATATTGTCATGCTTCTACATATTTACTTTTGTTTACTCTTAACTTTAGTTAAATTTGATTCTATACAAATTATATTACGTCAAGCAATAGGAGTAAGAATATTTTTTCGCGCCAAAATAACCTGCATCCCGCCTGCATCAGTATTATATCATAATCTTTCTGACATTTCATTTAAATAGCGTTTAATAATATAGAGTAATTTTGGTAAGTATTATTTATTAATGTTAAGGTTCTCCAGAGGTGGTTCTCTAGACCTTCTTGACGATCAGTTTAATCCCTTTTATCAATTATCCCCGATGACAGAAATGTCAACCCAGTCGATTTGTGTCATGACATGAGTGAAATCTTATCTATTTGATGAACTAATTTCTTCATTAACTGTACATGCAATATTTTTGTATTATTTGACAACCAATCACATTCACTTTGCTTGTTTGCATGATAAATGGGTTATGTATGTGTGTATTGTAAGGGCGATGCAAATTTGTGACGTCAGTGCGCGATCACGTGACATTATTATTTGTAAACAAACGGGCTCCCATGTAACATTTGTGGGAATTATCCATACAAAGTGCAATCAATCTTATATTTCACTATTTTATGATATTTTGTGTCTGTTTGTAGGTTTGCAGATCAGCAGTCAAAGTAAAATAGATATAGTGTTATTGTTCCTGTTCTGAGTTGTGATTTTTTTATATAGAATTAGAAGGTAAGGATACATTAGTCATTATTTAACTTAAGTCTGAAAAGATGACCCAACTTTCCTGTAATTTTCCTCAATTTTGAAACACGCATAATTTAAAGAGCATTTGCTTCCCTTGAACACTATTTGACCCCTCTACGCCCCATTTCCTCAAATTTGCTCAAAAGTCATACTCGTACAGTCCAACGGCTGTTTTGTGATTTTGACATTTTAACTATTATTTTCATATTGAACACATTCAACCATTCAGCTTCCATGTATTTGCATCTTATACGAACGAGATGTTAGGTCATGTTTTCCTATACACCTTATTGCTATTTGTCTGCCATTACTGGACATCACCCAGTTTCCTGTAAAATTTTGACGTCACAATACAAAATATCTAATGCCATCAATAGTGCAAGCAGGACAGATTATCGGTTCAGCTTTATGTATTTGCATCTTATGTGAACGAGGTGTTAGTTTTATAACATTAAACATTTCAGCATCGCCGGAAAATGAAGCTTTGAGGTAAATATCTTCTCATTTAAATTATTTTGACATTGGAAACTGGACAAAATATAGAATCTTATGATATTTCCATCAACCTAGACCTAGAAATACAGTATATCGCACATCCTTTTCTTTTAAATCAGTTGGAAAGAAACTGTCAGTTTCATTTATTTTTACCACTCATCCCTTATTTCTGTCTATATTTTTCTAGAAGTTTTATCTACACCAAATTAGGACATGGTAACTGGTTCAACATCCGGGTTGTTTGGTTATAGAAACCCAACTTCTTGGTTCTATCCAGGTTCTTTTCTAATATTCCCGTTGAACTTTGAGAAGATATCCGCAAGTGTCCGAATAAAGAGATAAAGTAGGTCCAAGACGCTTACCTTGTTTTATATCATTTATACATTCCAGCATCGCAGGAAAATGAAGCTGTAAGGTAAATACCTTCTCGTTTTAATTATTTAATATGGGAAACTGGACAAAATATAACATCAAATGCATCTATATCAACCCAAATATACAGTATATCTAACATCCGTTTTAGAATCAGAGTCGTTCCGTTTTCATTTATTTTCACTACTCATTCCTCATTTCTGTCAATATTTTCCTGAGAATTTTTAAAACACTGATTAGGACATGTCGTTCATTTGGCCAACGATATGTGCATATAGCACTTCGATTCTTTTGTAGCAGCGGTGAGCATCTGAGACATCCATTTCCTTTTCATATATTTTGAAAATATGTATCCTAGTATCATGCAATGCGGGATTTAGCTGTTCCGCAGAGAAATAAATAGATTTAACAAAATTTGATGCACATGACACCCCACCAAGACTATGTCTCTAATTACGATTAACCACAAGCCCTTCTGCCATGGCCAATATAAAATTGGTCAGCTAAATTAATTTGTTCACCACTATCCATATGACCTACACCAGTAAATTTCATCACTGGTAATAGGCCTTACAATTTTAATACAGGCAATGTAAAGTATAAGAAATTTGATTTAAGATTGATTTTCGGTCTAGAAAGTCAAGAAGCTTTTCAAAGACTGACTTTGCCCTGAAAACCAAAAGAAATTGCATGAATTACTGATTTTCGGGTTTGTAAGGAGAATTTTCCTCGTACCAGGAGACAATAGACCATATCGCTAATTGAATATCAAAACACTTGACCTGATAATCTGCTACATTGATGTCATACAACAACCACTTTTCCTTTGTGGCGTCAGACATTTTGTATTGTGAAGTCAAAATTTTACGGGAACCTTTGTGATGTCCAGAAATGACAGACAAATAGCGATGTTGTTCGCATCTTAATTGCACAGGTCTGAAGGAACAAGTATTTGAAATTCTTTGTGGGGAGGGGGATTTATCTGACATAACATTCATTTTCACCTGTTACTATAGAGGCTTACCTTAAAGTCTGATAATACTGTGCTCATCTAGCAAGTTGGTTGATTTATCATATCATTAAAACTGAGGTCGAATCATATCACAAGGATCATACGTGTCATGATTCATGGGGGAATCAGCCATTTTAAAGGGGTTCCCAACCCAGGATAAAGGGGTTCAACTATATGTCCCTTTTCAAATGCATTGATCTGGACCCCAGAACATCCCCCCTGGATCCACCACTGCGATTCCACAGCTAAAACAAATGTTGAAAAGGACCCAAATCAGGTAAGGAACCAGAGCTACAGTATGTAGCCGCACTATCTGGGCGTAAATAATAGTAGACTATGTAGGGTTCTGGATAGTTTTATTATTCAGTGAAGCATCAAAGAAACCCTGTAATATAATATCACATTTAATAACAACGTATATAAATCAATTCTTTTAAAACATGTATTATATCAATCTGATAAATTTACGTAATATGTGTACTCACAAAAATTAACCAATTGACTGTAAAATACGTCACAGTTTATGAATTTAACAAAATGTGTAATTAAACCTTATCTAATCAAAATATTACTCTCTGTGACATTCGAAACAGAATTTAACTTGTCAGAAAAGCAAAATAGAAATATAGTTTCTCATTTAGCAAAACATTATAATATACGAATTAGTCGTTAAAACTATAAACAAACAGTCTATGCAAAATAAGCATTAATTAAGCAAATAGCAAAAAGCAGTTAACTAATAAAGCTAAGCTAAGCTAAACAAAGCAAAATAACTAAGCTAATAAAATAATAAGCAACTACAAATGAACACTCATTCTTACCTCGTATGAGGTACAAAGGTTATGCCTCAACGTATATCTACATCATATGCAGAACTCTGTCAAATACCTGTATAACAAATACTAAATTATAGTTACTATGCACAGACTTATATAGTACTTAAAATCTATCAATCGGAGACAAAATGTTATAAAGACTCTGAAAAGTATTTATCAAGTTAACATTTTACTCATTTACTCTCGGACTCATTCTACTCAAATATTCGCCATTCAATACGTTTATATTTACACTATTTATTCATAGGCTTAAATTATGTAACTCAAATGTAAATCAATAATGTGCCTGTTATAAACGTTGTGTTAACCTTTTAAATAATTTACAACATTCATTCACCAGTCACACGATACATTCTTACTACAAAGTCATGCTAAAATGGAAAGTTACTCATGCGTGAAATACTGATTAATCCGGTAATCAAATTACAATGAAAATAAGATATAGACAGAATATCTAAAGAGATAAGTAAGCAAACTGACCTGAAATAATCGTGGAATTCCTCCAATACAGATAGTACAAAATATGAAACAGCAAATAAAGTATATGAAACGTCTGTTTGGTTTGAACATCAATCCACAATTAAATATAGACTTAATAGAAATAAACCGCCAAAAGATATATAACCAATGAAATAGCAGAAAGTGTGCGGTCAAATCAAGCGTAAAACACTGACCATCAGAATAGTAGAAGTGAGTAACAATCAAGGCGAAACTAGTCAATCGTCAAAGTCCGTGAATATAAAATACGAATAGTACCACTCATAATTAATTACAATCCGTAATTAATCTATTTGAAAACGAAAACACAAATATGAATTAGGAATAAAATCATCTTTATTTAAAGTAAATTCAAATAGGAAATAAAACATAAATTACAAAATCATATAAGTATTTATTCAATCGTGAATAAATACGCGCTAGCACATACTCCTCCCTGATCTGAAATGACGTCCCGTCATTTGCTCTGTGGAGTTTTAACAATATCTAAAATCGTCTTTGCTGCTTCTGTTTGTAGATCTTCAAATAAGTTGGTTCCTGCTAATGACGTAATACACTGGATCCTCTGGTACCAATCCTTTTCTGTTACCAAACTAGCTGAATGCGATGTATCATACTTACCTGACCGCATCCAAGCTGGTTGTCTTCTTTCCCTGGTAGACCGTCTAATAGTCTGAGAAGATGACGACGAACTGCCTTCAGGTGGATTCTCCTGCTGTTCTATGTCATTTCCACTATCTAAAGCGCTTCTCTGTTCTTCTTCGGAATCTGTCTCATCAACTGTCGTAACTGAATCAGCCTGAGAAAGGGCGTCCCCATCAGATCCTGAAGCTTCTGTCTCTAATACCTCATTTTGCTCTCCTTGCTGTGATGTTGAATCTGTAACGGATGGGTTACTGTCATCATCAGCATCTGAATGTATAATGACCAATTCAACTGACTCCTCATCAGAAGATTCATTCTGTCTGTAGTCCTGAATTGTTACTGGTCTATCAGGTATCATTGTAGGTGGTACTGTTGTTGGCTTTCTTTTCCTTAGTGTCGGTACTGGTTTGTTCTCTTCATTATGTTCATGTGTTTCTGTGATGAATCCAACAGGTAGTAAATGGTTCCTGTGCAAATTTCGCTTCTTTCCACCACCATGTTCTTTTTGCACTGTATAAACTGGAATGTCTTTGTTTGGTTGATCAAGAACACGGTAAGAATCCTCTTCCCATTTGTCAGAGAGCTTATGTCGTCCTTCAAATGCGTTGATTCGTACCAGTACTCTGTCTCCCTTCTGTATAGTTGCACCACGTACCTTAGTATCATAACCTCCTTTCTGTTTCAACTGAGATCTCTTCGACATTTCTGCTGCAGCCTTGTGTGCATACTCTAGTCTATCTTTGAGGTTGTTGATATAATCTTGATTCTTTGCTTCCTTCCTTAAACCAAAAGCAATATCTACTGGTAATCTCGGATTTCTCCCAAACATCAAAAAGTATGGTGAGTAGCCTGTTGAATCGTGTCTGGTACTGTTGTAGCAATATACCAATGGTCCAACATAAGCCTTCCAGTCTTTCTTCTGTTCAACCTCCAGGGTTCCCAGCATACTCATTAATGTCCGGTTAAACCTCTCGCATTGTCCATTTCCTTGTGGGTGATAACTCGTGGTGCGGGATTTTACCATTCCTGTTAACGTACAGAGTTCCTTAATAAGCTTAGACTCAAATTGTGCTCCCTGGTCTGAGTGAAGTCTTTCGGGAAGTCCATAGTGAACAATGTAGTGGTTGTACAGTGCTTCAGCTGTTGTTCTTGCTGTCATATTCCTTGTTGGTATAGCTTGTGCAAACCTGGTAAAATGGTCTGTAATAACTAAGACATACTGTTGTCCTCCCTTCGATGGTTCCAGGGTTAGATAATCCACGCATACAAGCTGTAACGGTGCCGTGGTCTGAATACTTACCAGAGGTGCTCTGTGATTAGGGATGGTTTTCCTCCGTAAACATCTGCCACAGTGTGATAACCATTCCTCTACATCTTTCGCCATACCTGGCCAATAAAAGCGGTCCCTGAGTAGTGATAGAGTCCTATCTTTTCCCTGGTGTCCTATATCATTGTGGTATGCCTGTAAAATAGTGGTGATAAGTTTGTGATGGTAATACAAGTTGTTTCTTCACTTCATCTTCACTGTTAACTACTCTGTATAGAATATCATCAATAATCTGTAGGTGGTTAAATTGTCTCTTCAATATCGGGTCTCCTTGATTCGGTTTCTGCTGTTTCGCAACC
The DNA here is from genome assembly GCA_017311375.1 of Mytilus coruscus. NCBI lineage: Eukaryota > Metazoa > Mollusca > Bivalvia > Mytilida > Mytilidae > Mytilus > Mytilus coruscus. The sequence goes on from CM029606.1 coordinate 9,605,220, forward strand.
ATCTCTATCCAACGTGTTATGATCTTGTCCTGTTTTTGAGCTTTCTTTCAATCTATAATGTCAGTGGTTAATGGTCCATTCGACACGTTGTCCTCTTCATCCTGAACTAAGTTGGGGTTGATGGCTAAACATTCTGCAAAAGATGTTGGTACAACTGCACTACAGATGGCACGTACAGAATCAATGTTGATGTCTGCTCTATCTTCAGCTACTGGTAATCGACTGAGTCCATCTGCATCAGCGTTGGTTCTTCCAGGGCGGTACTTGATGTTAAAGTGATAGCTGGCTAAGTCTGCTAACCAACGGTGACCTGTAGCATCCAGTTTTGCTGTTGTCAGAACATATGTGAGTGGGTTGTTATCTGTCCATACTGTAAATTGCTGTCCAAACAGGTAATCTTTAAACTTATCTGTAATGGCCCACTTCAATGCCAAAAACTCCAGTTTATGGGGCGGGTAATTCTTCTCTGCTTTTGTCAGACCTCTGCTAGCATAGCTTATGACACGCTTTTCACCCTGCTGTTCCTGATATAGGACTGGTCCTAATCCAATTCATGAAGCATCTGTGTGCAACTCAAATGGTAGGGTTGAATCGGCGTATCCTAATATAGGTGCTGATGTAAGAAGTCGCTTCAAGGTGGCAAAGGCTGTCTCTTGGTCTAGTCCCCAGTTCCATGCTATCTGTTTCTTGGTCTTACCTTTGCTTCCTTTCTTGCCTGTTGGCGATGGCATTAAAGCTTGAGGTTCTCTAGATGCTCTTCATACGTCTTCCCAAAATGATAACGTCATCTATGAAAACACAGCATATCCTCAGATTGTAGTCGGCTAAGCAGTCCTCCATCATTCTCTGGTAAGTGGCTGGGCTGTTGGTTAAACCAAACGGCATCCTGTTGTACTCATAAAAACCCAATGGACCGACTGTAAAGGCTGTTCTTTCTTTGTGTGGTTCGTAGATCTCAATCTGATGATATCCCGACTTCATGTCCACAACTGAGTAGTATGTCGATCCTGCCAAACAATCCAATAGTTCCTCTATTCTCGGAAGAGCATAACTATCTTTTTCGTGGCGTTGTTCAGTTTCCTGTAATCCACACACAGGCGCAGACTGGAGCCTTTCTTTCTAACTAATACCACATTGGAAGCAAAGGACTATGTGATGGTCTGATAATCCCCATATCTAGTAGCTGTCTTAAATGTGCCCTGACTTCATCATATGCTGTTGGTGGTATGTGGCGGTATCTCTCCTTAAACGGTTTATCTTCCAGAAGGTCGATCCTATGCTGCACTGTGTCAGTGTGACCCACATCATCATCCCTCTTGGAAAAGATATCCATGTACGAACGGATAAGTGTACGTCCTTCATCAAACTGTTCATCGGTAAGATCACTTTTGGTGAATTCCATCTTTTCCATAATACCTTCAGTTTCATCATCTGGTGTTGTTGGTTGTAATGATTCGATGGTTACTGGTTGGATCTCACATACTATAGCTCTTGGTGGTATACTTACGGTTCTGGTTGTTACATTGGAAATTCGTATCTTCACTGGTCCATTCTTTCTATGTTGATAGTGGATTAATGTTGGTTCAATGTCTAAGTCGTTGTAATTCTTGGCAAGTAATGATGACTGTAATATCGCTGGTGAATCATGGTATGGTATTTCTTTGTCTAAGTAGCCGGTTAATGTGATGTATGAATTTGGTGATACTGTTACAGACTTGATCTCTCCACTTCTGATAATTCCAAGACGGTTGCTGTTCTTCGTAAGTTGTTTCTCTCTAAGTATAATGCATCTTAGTGCTAGGTACCATGGTGTAGTCAAGCTGCTTTCCTGTAAAATCTAGCTCCTATACTTACCTTAAGTGTATCTATGATGGTTGAAAGCGTGTTAGTTCCTAATAGCAGCGGTACCTGATTGTTGTATCTACTGTCTGGTATAACTAGAAGTATACATGGGTAATCCTGATGTTGACCTGGTATCTGTATGCAAGTTTCAGTATAACCAAGGTATGGTAACTGTTGCCCATCTGCACACTCTATATCCAGCAAGGTTGTTATCTCCATTAATGGTGTCTGTATATGTTGGTTGAAGAAAGATTGGCTGACTGTTGACACTGTTGAGCCGGTATCTAATAGGGCTGATGTTTCCATACCATTTATGTTCATCTTTACTTCTGTTGGCTGGCCAAAGAGTCCTGGTGGTGTCTTTACCTGACTGACTTTGGGAACCTTGCTGCTCTGTAAACCTATGGATGTTCCCCTTGCATAGGCTTGTTGGAGTTTAAATGTTGCTGACTATGATCCATCCTAACTTTACATCCTATCTTCAGATGTCCTGTCTGTCCACATCTCCAGCATTGGTAATCTCTATCTGGGTTATCTCTTCCTCCTCTATAGTTGTTCTGTCCTCTACCTCTATTTGGATTTCCTCCTCTACCTCTATATCCTCCTCTATATTGTTGGTGTTGTCTAAACTGTTGTTGTTGCCATGGTGATGACTGGTTGGGCTGCTGCCATTGATTTGGTTGATTTGGTGGTTGTGTAGGTTGTTCCTGATGATTCCATGGTGCTTGCTCCCATCTTTTGTCATTGGAATCCAGCCTTGTATGTATCTGATTAATCAAACCTTTGATCTCTTTTAAACCTTCATCTTCAGGTTGAGTTGTAATAGCCTTGTTTATGTGTGTCTTGGTCTCTGCTGGTAGTGTTTCACTTCTGCTGCTATGATCGCTCTCTATCTGCCTTAAAGCTACACGTAGTCCATCAAAATCTCCAATGGTATCATATTTATGTCCTGAAATATCCTTCAAGTGTGGTTTTAATCCTGTCCAAATCATTGCATGAAGCATGTTATCAACATCTTGTCTGTGTACAAGTCCTCTATCAACTGCTTTTCCAATAATTCCTTCCAGTCTACAACTCCAAGCTGTTACACTTTCTGTTGGTCGTTGTCTTGAACCATAAAACTCAGCTAAAAGCTCTTCTTTCTTGTCCACGCTTCCATATATGCTATCAAGTTTCTGGATTATAACCTTTACAGTTGCGTTGAGTTCCAACCTCATAGCTACAAGTCCTGCTTCCCTCTTAATGATCTTCTTACTGCATTCAATATAGCATCTTGCTCATAATTCTGTTTTAATAAACACTGGACTTCATGTCTCCATAATTCATATGTGGTGTCGCCTGCCTTTGGTTCTGTTCCTGAGAACCAGGTTATCTTTGGTGGATGGTTCATCATCATCTTGGTCACATTAACTGGTTTAGGTGGTGCTACAAGTGGATGTGGTTGTAAATTTGGAGCTGGTTCAGGTTTCTGTTCCTTGAGTGCTCCTGTGAAATCAGATATTCCATCATCCAATTCTTCAAGTCCTCAGGGTATCAGCTTTCGGTTTAGCTCCCATCTTTTCAAACATCTCAAAAGTCTTCATCATCTCAGCTGTAGGCGTTTTTGGACTTGTGGGCTGTGCAGTAACAATTTCTTCTTCCTTGAACTTATGAGCCATGTTGAATAGAAATTCCAGTGTGAAAATCCAGAATAAAATCAAAATCTAGCCGGCAATACGGAAAACTGTATATAAATAAATATGCGCGTACAAAATATCCGAGTATAGCTATAACGGTCGAATAATCAGCGTGTAATAAGCGAATCGAAAGGCACGATAACTACGGATAATATATATCTATATGTAATATACTACATGTACTATTACTCAATGTATAAACTACAATATGCTCAAGTCAAAGTCTAATCTGTCAATACCAATGATCAGTCAGGGATAGAAATACTCTAAGTACAGAAATATCAGAGATCAGGTAGTAGTGAAGATCACTAGCACTAACCTAAGAGTAACTGTATAGCTGGCAGAAACAGTCTCAAAGATGGTAACTGATAGTACAGACAACAAACTAAGATCTCACTCAAGTGTAAGTGTACAAGTGTTAGTAGGTATGTGTGCAGAGATATGGATGGGTTCACATGCAAAGGTATAAGGAATGGTATCACCTATATAACATGCACTATAATTCTATCATACACCAAGATTCACACTAAGTTTATCAATATCAAACTTGTTTATCACCTATGTCAGTAATTAAAAAAAATATGACAATATCAAAATTTTCTAAGTCTGTGCTGAAAATTCTATGTAAAAATCAACAATATACACAAACTAGACAGCTAAGTCAATATAAGTACTAACAACAATGTCTAATAATTCTTATGTACATGTAACTAACATCACATCTCAACCTCATAATCATATAAATGTTGCCCAAAGTTGCAACCTATGTGTATAGTATAAATGAAAAAAAATTTAATCACACAAATGTAATGCGTGTATGCTATGTGCAAGTGTAAATGTGTACGTAAAGTCTCTATGTGTAAGGCTTTATCTCACAAAAGTGTATGCGTGTATGCACTATTACCAAAAACAACTATTGCTTGTGACAAAATCAAATAAATTGCAAACTATTGTTAATCTGCAAATCAGTGGATTGAAAATTCAATATTAAATTTTCAAACAATCAATCAATGGTAGGTTGTCACAATGTTTATGTTTATACAGGATGTGTGTGTACTTCCGGTTGACCTTGACCTGTGTTGACCCAATTTGACCTCGAAGGGGGTGGGGTTTGTGGTCCGGTGGTCAAGTATCAATGTATAGTTAAAGTGTAAACATACATGTACATATAATCAATAAACACCAAGTGATGTTCAACATGAACCTTCAATAACTGACAAGTGTCACCTATTCTAAAGGGTAGCTAATCTATGTGTAAAAATTCAATAAAGTTACAAATGAAAAATCGTCGAAATTTTCAAAGACAATGTTTTCAAATTTCTCAATAAATTCTGAATAAATCGCTACTCAATACCAATAGTCATGTGGTTAACATACATATGAATCGATTATAAATGAAAAGTAACTTACAAATACAAGAATAAACAAAATATCAGGTCCTTTCTTGAACTTGTGCACAAATTTCCATGTGTTGTTTTCGTACTCGAGTACCGGAAGTCGAAATGTCAACAATGGCCAAACTCGGTTTCAAATTCTAGAATACGCCGGCCGGAGCTACGGTTCACTATTTTCTCTTCCTTGGAATATTCCGGTCGGAGCCAACGGATCCTTTTCTATCTTGATGTTTTGTCGTGAATCCTTCACTATCCTCCAAATAACGTGGGCGCCAAAATGTAGCCGCACTATCTGGGCGTAAATAATAGTAGACTATGTAGGGTTCTGGATAGTTTTATTATTCAGTGAAGCATCAAAAGAAACCCTGTAATATAATATCACATTTAATAACAACGTATATAAATCAATTCTTTTTAAAACATGTATTATATCAATCTGATAAATTTACGTAATATGTGTACTCACAAAAATTAACCAATTGACTGTAAAATACGTCACAGTTTATGAATTTAACAAAATGTGTAATTAAACCTTATCTAATCAAAATATTACTCTCTGTGACATTCGAAACAGAATTTAACTTGTCAGAAAAGCAAAATAGAAATATAGTTTCTCATTTAGCAAAACATTATAATATACGAATTAGTCGTTAAAACTATAAACAAACAGTCTATGCAAAATAAGCATTAATTAAGCAAATAGCAAAAAGCAGTTAACTAATAAAGCTAAGCTAAGCTAAACAAAGCAAAATAACTAAGCTAATAAAATAATAAGCAACTACAAATGAACACTCATTCTTACCTCGTATGAGGTACAAAGGTTATGCCTCAACGTATATCTACATCATATGCAGAACTCTGTCAAATACCTGTATAACAAATACTAAATTATAGTTACTATGCACAGACTTATATAGTACTTAAAATCTATCAATCGGAGACAAAAATGTTATAAAGACTCTGAAAAGTATTTATCAAGTTAACATTTTACTCATTTACTCTCGGACTCATTCTACTCAAATATTCGCCATTCAATACGTTTATATTTACACTATTTATTCATAGGCTTAAATTATGTAACTCAAATGTAAATCAATAATGTGCCTGTTATAAACGTTGTGTTAACCTTTTAAATAATTTACAACATTCATTCACCAGTCACACGATACACATTCTTACTACAAAGTCATGCTAAAATGGAAAGTTACTCATGCGTGAAATACTGATTAATCCGGTAATCAAATTACAATGAAAATAAGATATAGACAGAATATCTAAAGAGATAAGTAAGCAAACTGACCTGAAATAATCGTGGAATTCCTCCAATACAGATAGTACAAAATATGAAACAACAAATAAAGTATATGAAACGTCTGTTTGGTTTGAACATCAATCCACAATTAAATATAGACTTAATAGAAATAAACCGCCAAAAGATATATAACCAATGAAATAGCTGAAAGAGTGCGGTCAAATCAAGCGTAAAACACTGACCATCAGAATAGTAGAAGTGAGTAACAATCAAGGCGAAACTAGTCAATCGTCAAAGTCCGTGAATATAAAATACGAATAGTACCACTCATAATTAATTACAATCCGTAATTAATCTATTTGAAAACGAAAACACAAATATGAATTAGGAATAAAATCATCTTTATTTAAAGTAAATTCAAATAGGAAATAAAACATAAATTACAAAATTATATAAGTATTTATTCAATCGTGAATAAATACGCGCTAACACAGTATATATAATAATAAGATGTGGTATGATTGCCAATGAGACAACTCTCCACCAGCCTGAGACCATATGTCATTGAAGTTAACAACTATAGGGTACTGTACGGTCTTCAACAATGAGCAAAACCCTTAATGTCAAATTCATGTTCACCTATATGACTCAAATTCTCATATTTGATTTATAACATACTAAAACGTATATCCCTATTTAAAAAGTCTTAAATAAACAATATGTATCAGAATTTTGTGTGTATTTTAGTCTAGACGCCTCTAATTAACCATGGAGGTGACCTCCAAGACTGCCAACCGTCATGTAACCTGATATAAACATAAATACAGATATAAATAGATAGCAAACACGTGCAATTGGATTTTTCTTGGTCTGTTTGATTTCATATTGTAGGTTAAAAAAATATGTTAATCATCGTTTTTTCCTGTATAAGAATGAGTTTTTGTTGATCAAATCAGTCAACCAAATGGTTTACTTTTGTTTCCCTTTTTGAGTTTCAATGTTGACATTCTTTTCCTTTTATTAGCTGAACATGCCTAGTTTTGCCTAATCAATCTCTAGCTAAGGGTTTTATTGAAGGTCACATAAAATGGATTTAATCATATGCCCCTTTAAAGCTGATATTTTCATTTCTTGCTTTTTTTTTAATTTTGAAGCTCGTGACAGCTTGATTATAAAAGTTGAAAATAGCAAATAGCAAAATGAATGAAAAAGAAAATACGAAAAAATTAAAGAAAATGTAAATATCGCCACACAATGTTTGTGTTTTAGGACTAGGGTCAAGCAAAAAACGGAACATAAATTAAGATGTAAAATGAATCTACCCATGGGATTGCAATTTCATGAAATATCTCAAAATAGGGTATATTTCTCCAAAACGAATGACATTGATGAAATTGCACCCTTTTATACGCCCGTTTACAGGACGTATTATAGTATACCGTCCGTCGTCAACATGTCCGACAATAGCTCGAAAACGCTTTAACCAATTTGCATGAAACTTTGGTGAATTGTTTATATCTGTTAACGTGAGCTCCTTTCGTTTTTATAAATTTTAGGTATTAACTTTCCAAGTTATGGGGTTTTATTCATTAAAAGGGGATTTTCCAGTTTTCGGGAAAAACTCAAAAACACTTTCACCAATTTGTAAAACTTTATTGAATTGTTTATATCTATTGACATAAGCTCCATTTCGATTTTTATAAATTTTAGATTTTACGTTTCCGAGTTATGGGATTTTATTCATAAAAAGGTGTGATTTTCCAGTTTTCAGACAATATCTTTAAAGTGCTTTGAGGAGTTTTCATGAAACTTTGGTGACTGGTTTATATCTATTAAGATAACCTCCTTTAGTTTTTCATAAATATCTGATATGACATTGAGAAGTTATTGAACTTTTATTGAACTTTATTCTTTTAAAAGCGATGGGCATATCGTGCGCTCATGGCGCAGCTGTTTATTTGATAGTGTATAGATCTGAGTGTTGTTCCATAATTATAATTTGATTTAATTAGTGGTTCAGATGGGTTTTTAATAGATTTATCTCTGACTACGCAGAAGCACCAGGCTTGGTATGGAAAACTTTGGTAAAGTGAAGTTTAAATGGAGGTTTTCTTCAAATAATCATGCATTTTCTCGGGGGTGGAAAAGGATGGGAGGGTGTAAGTAGTTTTTTTGGCAACCACGAGTAGTCATTTTGAACGTTTGGAGGAAAGCAATATATTTTTTAACACTATATTCTACATGAATATCTACTTTAAAAGTATTGTGATGTTACAACGAAAACTTATTGTTGACAATCTTTCATATACTTGCAAGATTTTATATGAAGAATATAGACGCATTGATTGCTTGAGGCCAGTTTATATTTTACTGTGAATGTAAAACTAAGGAGATGTGGTATAATTGCCTTAGAGACAAATATGAGCCCAAATTGTCGTGGATGAAAGACGTAAGCAACAGGAAACTCATTTTAAGCAATTTCTTTAAACATTTATATCGGTCAGAATATTTATCTGTATATAATTTACAACATTCATTCACCAGTCACACGATACACATTCTTACTACAAAGTCATGCTAAAATGGAAAGTTACTCATGCGTGAAATACTGATTAATCCGGTAATCAAATTACAATGAAAATAAGATATAGACAGAATATCTAAAGAGATAAGTAAGCAAACTGACCTGAAATAATCGTGGAATTCCTCCAATACAGATAGTACAAAATATGAAACAGCAAATAAAGTATATGAAACGTCTGTTTGGTTTGAACATCAATCCACAATTAAATATAGACTTAATAGAAATAAACCGCCAAAGATATATAACCAATGAAATAGCTGAAAGAGTGCGGTCAAATCAAGCGTAAAACACTGACCATCAGAATAGTAGAAGTGAGTAACAATCCGTAATTAATCTATTTGAAAACGAAAACACAAATATATATAAAATCATCTTTATAAGAAGATGTAGTATGATTGCCAATGAGACAACTCTCCACCAGCCTGAGACCATATGTCATTGAAGTTAACAACTATAGGGTACTGTACGGTCTTCAACAATGAGCAAAACCCTTAATGTCAAATTCATGTTCACCTATATGACTCAAATTCTCATATTTGATTTATAACATACTAAAACGTATATCCCTATTTAAAAAAGTCTTAAATAAACAATATGTATCAGAATTTTGTGTGTATTTTAGTCTAGACGCCTCTAATTAACCATGGAGGTGACCTCCAAGACTGCCAACCGTCATGTAACCTGATATAAACATAAATACAGATATAAATAGATAGCAAACACCTGCAATTGGATTTTTCTTGGTCTGTTTGATTTCATATTGTAGGTTAAAAATATGTTAATCATCGTTTTTTCCTGTATAAGAATGAGTTTTTGTTGATCGAATCAGTCAACCAAATGGTTTACTTTTGTTTCCCTTTTTGAGTTTCAGTGTTGACATTCTTTTCCTTTTATTAGCTGAACATGCCTAGTTTATGCCTAATCAATCTCTAGCTAAGGGTTTTATTGAAGGTCACATAAAATGGATTTAATCATGTGCCCTTTAAAGCTGATATTTTCATTTCTTGCTTTTTTATTAATTTTGAAGCTCGTGACAGCTTGATTATAAAAGTTGAAAATAGCAAATAGCAAAATGAATGAAAAAGAAAATACGAAAAAATTAAAGAAAATGTAAATATCGCCACACAATGTTTGTGTTTTAGGACTAGGGTCAAGCAAAAACGGAACATAAATTAAGATGTAAAATGAATCTACCCATGGGATTGCAATTTCATGAAATATCTCAAAATAGGGTATATTTCTCCAAAACGAAGGATATTGATGAAATTGCACCCTTTTATACGCCCGTTTACAGGACGTATTATAGTATACCGTCCGTCGTCAACATGTCCGACAATAGCTCGAAAACGCTTTAACCAATTTGCATGAAACTTTGGTGAATTGTTTATATCTGTTAACGTGAGCTCCCTTTCGTTTTTATAAATTTTAGATATTAACTTTCCAAGTTATGGGGTTTTATTCATTAAAAGGGGATTTTCCAGTTTTCGGAAAAACTCAAAACACTTTCACCAATTTGTAAGAAACTTTATTGAATTGTTTATATCTATTGACATAAGCTCCATTTCGATTTTTATAAATTTTAGATTTTACGTTTCCGAGTTATGGGATTTTATTCATAAAAAGGTGTGATTTTCCAGTTTTCAGACAATATCTTTAAAGTGCTTTGAGGAGTTTTCATGAAACTTTGGTGACTGGTTTATATCTATTAAGATAACCTCCTTTAGTTTTTCATAAATATCTGATATGACATTGAGAAGTTATTGAACTTTTATTGAACTTTATTCTTTTAAAAGCGATGGGCATATCGTGCGCTCATGGCGCAGCTGTTTATTTGATAGTGTATAGATCTGAGTGTTGTTCCATAATTATAATTTGATTTAATTAGTGGTTCAGATGGGTTTTTAATAGATTTATCTCTTGACTACGCAGAAGCACCAGGCTTGGTATGGAAAACTTTGGTAAAGTGAAGTTTAAATGGAGGTTTTCTTCAAATAATCATGCATTTTCTTGGGGTGGAAAAGGATGGGAGGGTGTAAGTAGTTTTTTGCAACCACGAGTAGTCATTTTGAACGTTTGGAGGAAAGCAATATATTTTAACACTATATTCTACATGAATATCTACTTTAAAAGTATTGTGATGTTACAACGAAAACTTACTGTTGACAATCTTTCATATATTTGCAAGATTTTATATGAAGAATATAGACTCGTTTATTGCTTGAGACCAGTTTATATTTCATTGTGAATGTAAAACTAAGGAGATGTGGTATAATTGCCTTAGAGACAAATATGAGCCCAAATTGTAGTGGATGAAAGACGTACGCAACAGGAAACTCATTTTAAGCAATTTCTTTAAACATTTATATTGGTCAGAATATTTATCTGTATTAAAAATTATACCGGTTTTCATTTCTCTTGTCAGTGTTTTTTAAGCAGTGGCTGTACCTTTCCGGTTACTATTTATGTGTTGTGTATTATGTATCGTAACACTTTATAGTTATTGGACAGGTTGAATTTTGGCGACAAAACATCCAAACAGCACCAGATCATTATGATCATTTGTGATTCCCATGATTCCAGCTGATTTCAGATAAGTAATAAATGATAAAAGAAAGTTAGAAAGCTCTAGTTCATGTAACCGATTTTATTAGATGATTGATAAATATTGAATACAGAAAAAAGCTTAACAATGATCGTAATAAAGAAAATGTAAGTTTTGTGATTGAAATTAAAGTAGATCATGACATGATGTGCCTACGCATGGGAAGTTGCATACAGCAAGTCCAGTGATATTGGCAATATCCAGTACGTATAATTAAAATAAAGATTTAAAAGATTTTGCATTGTTATCAAAGTGGTACATGCATGACATGTATTATTGTATGTAGGCAACTGGGGAAAACAGATCTCCTTGTGAAATGAAAACAGATCATGACATGATGTGCGTATAGCAAGTCCAGTGATATTGACAATATCCAGTACGTACAGATGAAAGAGACCAGTACTGATAATTAAAATAAAAATTTAAAAGATTTTGCATTGTTATTAAAGCAGTACGTGTATTATTGTATGCAGGCAACTAGGAAGACAGATCTCCTTATGATATCTTATATATTTAATGCCAATATATACTTTAATTAAAATGGGGTTTGTCATAGACACAAAATTATAACGCAGGCTTACAGACTTCATATGAAGCACCTTAATAAAGTGCAGTCACCAATCTGAATAGTAGAGTGTATGTCTATGATATCATTTCAACAGGCTATGAGGTTAAGCTCACTTTCAGTAACCCCAAACACTCTTTAATACAATATAATATTGTATATTACTGTTTTGTTTTATTTGTATTTTGTAATTCATCACAATAATAGTCACCAGTTTTAGATTTATCTACTTTTCCTATATATTTTTTATATACCGTAAATAATAAACAAACACCAAAAATGTGAATTTTTTTTTAAAAGATAAAAGACTTTTCAATTGAGCGATTAAACTTAAGTCACCTGGTCAAATGTATATATATAAAGAAACATATAATGCAAAGACGTCAGCCTTTAAACAAAACGGCCACCGGCTTTCACAGAAACAGATGCCAGCATTCAATTATAATGTGTTGAGATAACTTTTACTTACAACTGGGATTCCAGCATCCCTGAGATTAACTTTAAAGGATGAACATCCAATTTTTTTAATGGGATGGCAGCATCCAAAGAGAAAGCTGAGTCTGCATGCATATAATTGGGATGCCAGCATCCAAACAAAAGGTATATCAAAGTTTATATATATTGGATGCCAGCATCCAAATGCTGGTGTGTTCAATAATATATGTGTTCATTATAAAGCCATATCAGCATCCTGCAAAGATGAAGATTCTATTTCCATATTTTATGCCCCGCCGAAGCGGAGGGGCATTTAGTTTTACCCTTGTCCGTCTGTATGTACTTACGTCCGTATGTCCCAAAATTGGTTTCCGTTCTCTAACTTAAGTTTGCCTCAACCAAACTTATACACAATGCTTATTACCACAAAACACAGATCAAGTTTGAATTTTGGTGGCGTCACTTTAAACTTTCTAGAGTTATGCCCTTTATAAATGGAAAATTGCAAAATTTTTCATTTCCGTTCTCTGACTTAAGTTTGCCTCAACCAAATGTTATGAAACTTATACCCAATGCTTATCACCACAATACACAGATCAAGTTTGAATTATGGTGGCATCACTTTTACTGTTCTAGAGTTATGCCCTTTACAAATGGAAAAATTGCTAAATTTTTCATTTTTTCTAAAATATCAATGATGCCATTGTTCAAGTAATTTTTAAAATTGAGTTGTCTTCCTTTGTCCATGATTATAGTTGAATCAACTACAATCAATGCTTTATACAATGCAATGTTTAATTTTGCCTTCCACTGGTAAAACACAGATCAAGTTGAATTTGGGTAGTGTCACTTTAACCATTATTGAGTGATTCCCTTTATAAATCGAAAATTGCAAAATATTTAGTTTCGGTTCTGTTACTTAAGTTTGCCCCAACCAAACATGAAACCTGTACACAATACTTATTACCACAAAACTAAGATCAAGTACAAATTTGGGTAGCGTCACTTTTATTGTTCTTGAGTTATGTCCCTTTATAATGTTTTATGCAAGCAGGGGCATCATCTGTGTCCATGGGGACACATTCTCCATTATTTTGTATAATCCGCCAACACATTTTTAAAATATCCTGTATACAAAATAATAATTGTTAATTGTATAAAACAACCTCTCAACTACAAAAGGTAATGAAAGAATTATATAGGCATCCCATATTTTTAAAACCAATAAAATTTGTTCAGCAGAATCTGCTACCCATAGAGATGAAATGAATCCGTATGCTTGAAGTAAGATTAGCATATGTTGATACTATATTATCATACATGAAATTGAGTATTATGTCCAGAACAATGCAAGACATAGAGGTGTATACGAATGAAAGTTATGATAGATCCGAATTTTATTCAGAATGCACCAATAAGAAACCGTAGTTTTTTATACGACCGCAAAAAAATTTTGCGGTCGTATATTGGTATGACGTTGGCGTCGTTGTCGTCCGGCGTCATCATCGTCTTCCGAAGACACATTGGTTTTCGCACTATAACTTTAGTTTAAGTGAATGGACCTCTATGAAATTTTACCATAAGGTTCAATACCACAAAAGGAAGGTTGGGATTGATTTTGGGGTTATGGTACCAACAGTTAAGGAATTAGGGGCCAAAAGGGCCAAAATAAGCATTTTGTAACTTCCAGACATAACTTGTGTGTTAGTATATGGATCTCTCTGACATTGTACCACAAGGTTCGATATCACAAAGGGAATGCTGGGATTGATTTTGGGGTAATTGCCTCAAAATTTTAGGAATTAGGAGCCAAAACAAGCATTTTCTAGTTTCATGACAATAACTTGTGTGTAAGTGTATGGATCTTTCTGAAATTTTACTACAACGTTCCATATCACAAAGGAAAAGTTGGAATTGAGTTTGGGGGTAATTGCCCAAAACGTTTAGGAATAAGGGGCCAAAAATAAGTATTTTCTAGTTTCCTGACAATAACTTGTGTTCAAGTGTATGGATCTCTCTGAAATTATACTGCAAGGTACCATACCACAAAGGGAAGGCTGGGATTGATTTTGGGGTAATTGCCTCAAAATTTTAGGAATGAGGGGCCAAAAGGGGCAAAACAAGCATTTTCTAGTTTCAGGACAATAACTTGTGTGTAAGTGTATGGATCTTTATGAAATTGTACCACAAGGTTCCATGTCACAAAGGAAAGCTGGGTTTGAGTTTGGGGTAATTGCCCTAAACGTTTAGGGATTTGGGGCCAAAAGGGGCCAAAATAAGCATTTTCTAGTTTCCAGACAATAACTTGTGTTCAAGTGTATGGATCTCTCTGAAATTGTACTGCAAGGTACCATACCTCAAAGGAAGGCTGGGATTGAGTTTGGGGTGATGAATCATAAGGGGTTCAAAAATTTGGGGGATTTATTTTTCCTTTTTCCTTTTTTTTTCTTTAAAATTTTCCATTTTAAGTTGGTTATTTCTGATTTATATTTAAAAGCAAATAATAATGATATGGCAGGAGATACACACCAAACAGGATGTGTAAATTATTATATAATAAGTATTGTGCAATAGCAAGAAATTTTCAATTGCACAGTATTGCGCAATAGCAAGAAATCTTCAATTGCACAATATTGCGCAATAGCAAGAAATTGTCAATTGTACAGTATTGCGCAATAGCAAGAAATATTCAATTGCACAGTATTGCGCAATTGCAAGAAATATTCAATTGCACAGTATTGTGCAAAAGAAGATACTTTGTATAAATTGCTTATTTCTTGACCAATTTCAATGGGGTTTTATTCTTGAACTCTTGGGGTTCTTTAATATGCTGAATCTAACCGTGTATTAAGTTTTTGGATTTTGGACCACGTTTTTAAATTTGTCCACATTGAGGTCCAAAGGGTCCAAAATTAAACTTTGATTTCATCAAAATTGAATTATTGGGGTTCTTTGATATGCCGAATCTCACCGTGTATTTAGATTCTTAATTATTAGTCCTGCTTTCAAATTGGTCTACATTAAGGTCCAAAGGGTCCAAAATTAAACTTTGTTTGATTTCATCAAAATTGAATTATTGGGGTTCTTTGATATGCCGAATGTAACCGTGTATTTAGATTCTTAATTTTTAGTCCTGTTTTCAAATTGGTCTACATTAAGGTCCAAAGGGTCCAAAATTAAACTTAGTTTGATTTTAACAAAATTGAATTCTTAGGGTTCTTTGATATGCTGAATCTAAACATGTATTTAGATTTTGATTATGGGCACAGTTTTCAAGTTGGTCCAAATCGGGGTCCAAAATTAAACTTTGTTTGATTTCATCAAAATTGAACTCTTGGGGTTCTTTGGTATGCTGAATCTAACCATGTATTTAGATTTTTGATTTTTAGGCCCCGTTATCAACTTTGTCCACATTGAGGTCAAAAGGGTCCAAAATTAAACTTTGTTTGATTTCATCAAAAATTGAACTCTTGGGGTTCTTTGATATGCTGAATCTAACCATGTATTTAGATTTTGGATATTGGACCATAAAAGGTGAATGTCCAATTTAAAATTTTTAAGTTCTTAGACCACATTCATTCTGTGTCAGAAACCTATGCTGTGTCAAATATTTAATCACAATCCAAATTCAGAGCTGTATCAAGCTTGAATGTTGTGTCCATACTTGCCCCAACTGTTCAGGGTTCGACCTCTGCGGTCGTATCAAGCTGTGCCCTGCGGAGCATTTTATTCTTCAATTTATTTACCTAAAACTATTATATCAGCTGCAAAATTATAATTATATGTACGCCTACATTGCATTACACAATGGAAATTAACAATGTATATTTATATAAACAATCAAACTTGTAAATAGATAAATAAATAACAGACAGTTTTAAACGTCACTGCATTCATTTGCTCGTTTACTTGTATGACTTTGACAATACGTTATACGTCTTTTGTATTGTGCACATTTTAACAGTATATTTATATAGTACCGAAAAAAAAGTACTAAGTTTAATTTTAGAGTTACCTCCCCATTGACTAGTTGATATGAAATAGACAGCCACCCTTTGACTTTGCATAGTGTAGAAAAGGTCCACCAAAAAATGTCAGTCAAGTTGAACATGAAGAAGGGAGAAATGGAAAAACTCACATAATGAGAAAAATGATTTATTCGGATGAAGGTTAAATGTGTGATTTTGACCCCCCTCCACTAAAAAAAGACCTCAATAAAGCCCTATCATGACTACCCTTAATCTTAGGATTTCATTCTATCGAAAACTGTTTATAAATCATTTTAATCAGGTCAAATAAGTGAGTGAAAGTACAATGATATAACTTTAATGGTGCCTTACTAAAAATATTTTTTCCAAAAGACAGCTGCAAACTTAGATGTTAGAATTAATATACTCTTAAGGAGTGAAATAAAGCAAAAAATAGAAATAATTTGACTGAAAAAAATATTTCAAAGAGCAGTGCAAAGTGAAGAGAAAGAAAAGAAAAGGACAGGGTAGGGCTCAACTATATTTAGCTTGATAACTGATGTACAACAATTGTAGATTCTTTTGGAACAAATTTGGGTAGTCCTTAAAAGGGCCTTTGTTGGCTGAATAGCCTCTGCAGACTGAAGTCTGGAACAGTTTACTTCTTCTTTGGTGTCTTCTTTTTAGCTGGTGACTTGGCTGCCTTCTTTGGCTTGGCTGCTTTCTTTGCTGTTGGTTTCTTAGCTTAAGGCTTGGCTGCTTTCTTTGCTGCTGGTTTCTTAGCTTTAGGCAGCATCCACACAGACGATTAAAAAGAGACTAAAAGGACAAAAACACGTCAGTGTTAACCATTGGACTTGGAGCAAAAAAACATTTCTCCACCGTATCCAACTGAACCTCCCCACCCCCACCCCCACCCCAACCCCCCCCACCCCAACCCCCCAAAAAAATCCGGAGAAAAAAGGGGGACACATTTTCAATGAATTGTATTTGGACTGAAATATTTGTAAACTATTGCAACAGTTATAAGCAGATTTAATGTAAAAAGAATCCAAAACCAAGATTGAAACGAAGAAAAAAATATTTTCCATTAAAAAAATAAAATAGATAGAGTTCTCTATTGAAGACATATTAGCATAGCGTTTAATGGATGTCAGTACCAGTTCTAACGAGCTGTGTGTGTGGTTTTTTCTTTCGTAAGGCCAAATGAAAAAAATACGTGTGTTTCCTATTTCCCTACCTACCCTATAAATTTTTTGTCATTTTTTTCTTTTTATTTAATGTCATTTTTCAATAAGCACCGTTAACGTCAGAATTTCTCTCCCATGGACTCAATGTAAAAAAAAAATTGTAAAATAAAAAAAAAAAAAATCCCTACTTACCTACCTACCCTATTTTTTCAAAGATGTAATAGGAAACACACAAATTATTTTATATGGCCTAGTTTGTAAACCTTTTTCTCAATTTCTTTTTCATTTTTGTGGAGGTTTGGGTGGCGGTGGGGGTTGGGTTATTGTTTGACATGAAAAAAAAAGTTTAGAATCAATTTCTTCCAAAGGTGAATCCTAACCTTCTTGCAGCTATAGTTAGAAACGTAAATGTAGGAAAAATGTTTGGCATGTTCCTTGAGACAGAAACCTAACAACACCTGATCGATAGAGTTTATATGTTCAATAGAGGACTTAATTATATATTTCTTGGGCTTTTTATTTCTTTCTATCTCCCTTTTTTGTCTTCTTTAAATGTTTTTATGAATTACTAGTATCATATTTGAAGCTATATTTTTCATATTGATATTAAACGCCTTTTTCTCGGTCTCAATTTATCGCATTAAAGCATTTATCACAAATTAAGGAAAATATCATGGCGAAAGGAGATGTGTTTGCTGCCCGGGTTTGAGGGAAGTCTTTATTGACAACGGCAGAAATAGACGTTTCTCAATGTATACACAAATAAGCACAACTAATACTGTCAGTCACACATTGTCTGTATATACTAGTGGACTGTGTTTTTCTGTGTCGTTAAGTTGCTGTCATTTCAATATAAAAATAAGGAGATGTGGTATGATTGCCAATGAGACAACTATCCACCATAGTTCAAATAAAGTGGATGTAAGCAATTATAGGCAACCGTATGGTCTTCAAAAATGAGAGAGAAAAAACCTATACCGTAAACCTACAATTCACGATACCTGTTATCAAAGAAATAAACTTGTTCTTACCTTTTGTACAACTGTCCGTCCATCCTTGTTTCTGTTTATCACAGTAGACACATGCTATGCATCATCCCCATGTGATGTCACTGTATTGTTTCGGGTTTATTCATCTCGCGTGCTTTGGACAGATTAAAATGACATAACAAAGATACAGTCACACACTCAAAAAATAGAGAGAAAAAAGAAGAGAAAAACAAATTGGACAATCCATTTGAAAGAAACATAGAAGCAAGTAGGTGTGCATTTATTTCATACACGAGTAAACCAAAGGAGAAATCGAAAGGTAGAGAATAGTATAATTAGCATAATAAATCGCACTATATATGTGTATATATATGCATGTAATAAAATAATTGCAGTTCTGTTAAATGTTGAACAAAAATCTCCATACTTTAGAGTGTCCTGCTCACTTTTAACATGTTTAAATAAATCGCACTATATATGTGAATATATATGCATATAATAAAATGAAAAATAATTGCAGAACTGTTAAATGTTGAACAAAAACTTCCGTACTTTAGAGTTTCCTGCTAACTTTTAATACACAATAATAGTGTAGTAATTTTGACATATAATAAATAGATAAATTAATAACAGACAAACGTCACTGCATTCATTTGCTAGTAGTATTTGTTTACTCGTATGATTTTGACAATACGTTATACGTCTTTTGTATTGTGCACATTTTAACAGTATATTTATAAAGTACCGAAAAAAAAGTACTGAGTTTAATTTTAGAGTTACCTCCCCATTGACTAGTTGATATGAAATAGACAGCCACCATTTGACTTTGCATACGTGTCAGTCAAGTTGAACATGAAGAAGGGAGAAATGGAAAAACTCACATAATGAGAAAAATGATTTATTCGGTTGAAGGTTAAATGTATGATTTGACCCCCTTTTCCCCTAAAAAAGAGCACAATAAAACCCTATCATGACTTCCTTAATATTTGGTAGTCATTCTATCGAGTACTGTTTAGAAATAATCTGATGCATAGATGTTAGAAATAGTATACTCTTAAGGAGTGAAATGAAGCAAAAAATGGAAATAATTTGACTGAAAAAAATATTTCGAAGAGCAGTGCAAAGTGAAGAGAAAAGAAAAGAAAAGAACAGGGTAGGGCTCAACTAGATTTAGTTTGATAACTGATGTACAACAATTGTAGATTCTTTTTGAACAAATTGGGTAGCCCTTAAAAGGGCTTTTGGTGGCGAATAGCCTCTGCAGGCTGAAGTCTGGAACAGTTTACTTCTTCTTTGGTGTCTTCTTGGGTTTTGGTTTGGCTGCCTTCTTTTTAGCTGGTGACTTGGCTGCCTTCTTTGGCTTGGCTGCATGGTTTCTTAGCTTTAGGCTTGGCTGCCTTTTTCTCTCCAGCTAGTTTCTTTGCTGCCGGCTTCTTTTTCTTAGGTGTGCTCTTTGCCTTCTTAGGCTTGGCGGCCTTAGGTTTAGCTGCTTTCTTTGCCTTTGCTGGCTTCTTTTTAGCTTGTTTTGCCTCTCCAATTCTGAAAGATCCGGATGCTCCAGTTCCCTTGGACTGCTTCAAACTGTTGTTCTTAACTCCGGCTCTGAGTGCAAGTTTTAAATGAGCGTTTACTGACTTGGCATCTTTTCCGACGTTGAAGTTGGCCATGATGAACTTCAGAATTGCTTGCCTTGAGGAACCTCCACGTTCTTCCAAAGCGGTGATGGCTTTCCCAATCATCTCGCTGTATTTAGGATGTGCTGAAGGCTTCTTTGGCTTGGCTGCTGCCTTTTTTCTTTGGTGATTCAGCTGGTGCTGTTGCTGGTGCCGCTGTTGCATCTGCCATTTTGAATGATTCAAAATATTATCCTTTACGAAGTTTATACTACGAATAACGATTTGAAAATAACGCCATTCCAGACCTGGTTTATTTATACCTGATCTCTTTAATTCAAAACAGTCACAAATATAACAGCCCAGTTTTTCCATAAGAGTTACATTTTCTTGGGTCAACAGCCATAAAAATTTAGAAGATTTATTTAAATTTTTAAAATTATAACAATTGTTAGAAATGTAATGAAAAAAAATCATAAAGAGGGCATTCTAACAAAAAATGAAGCTCATCTTCAACTTTACCAAGTGACTATTATTGTTGTTGTTACCAATTATGTAAATCAATTGTATCTGATTTTATGCCCTTTATGGACCCTGTAATTTGGGAAATAAAAATATTCTATATATTCTATTCTATAGCAGACGAACGCGGATCTCGACGAAGACACCCTTAAAAATAACTTGTAAAATCCATTACGCGATCTCGGTAAAATGATTATGTGCTTCTTCGAAGACTTTTATGATAATTTTTAGTATAATTCTATCAAAAACATTCACATATAGCATATCAAGTTGCTCAACAGTCATTAATCTTGCAGGTTAGATAAACTGTGTATTTTTCAATGAACACAGTAGAAAGATATTAATAGTTAAAGTAGAACAGACAGATTTGTCTTCGCAGGTATGTTGACAGAAAATTTACGAGTTTTTCTCATTACAAAAATATTCTATCGTCGTAAAATTGTACAGCAGAAGAAATATCTTTTTATTTATTCTAGCTTTGGGAACTTTTCAGAGAGCGACTTTATTTTCGGTGGATCTGATCGAGGCACTAGAAAACTGTGCTGTACGTATATGATGCGTCTCCGCTTTTATTTCCATTTGCATGTAAAATTTGCGCACATTGAGGTAAAAAACTCGAATATGTCTTATTGAATATACCATATTTTTCAACAAAATATATGTAATTAATTGTATTCTTTATATCACAATGGCACTGTGTGCATCTTTTTTAACAATATAATCTGCTGAATGACATTTGAGATTTCACTAAATCAAGATTTGACCATTCACCGACCTACTACTGGGGTATTGTTATTTTATAAGCTTTCACTGTTTACAAGTTACTTGGCGTCCATTATGTCTGTCTGTCTGTTGAGAATTTTTCAAAAAAAAAAGTGTTGTGCACAACATAAACGTTTGGATTTTTGATCTGTAAAAAAAACCAGTGCTGCTGTTACATAAATAGGATATATTATATTAAAGACTGTTATATGCCGAGATCCTTAAACAAACTGTTGTTAGAGTTTGGCCCTGAATCATGTAGGCTTGGTGATCAATGTGAACAATTCAGGCATATAATTTACATAAAATATAATATATGGGATGATAAAAAAACAAAAAATCTACAAGTGGCAATACAATTTGTCTAGACTTATTGATTTTGTCTCGTTTCCTATTATTTTGTCCCGACATAAAGTGTGTAGGACATATTATTTTTCCCATGTTTATTATTATATCCCCAAAACAAATATATATTGTTTTTGTTATTTTCTAAAATTATTCTTCTTTCCACTTCACTTTGTGTAGTGATTTATAGTAGGGTGTCCAATGTCCAAAAAGTTATAGTAGGGTGTCCAATGTCCAAAAAGTCCTCTAGTTAACGAGTTTAAGTTAACGGATAACACACGGCTGATTTTTTTGCACATTATAGGAAAATCATTATATTTTACAATCATGATTGTCGTCGTAAGTTCCCGTGGTCACGATTTTCTAAATTTCGTGTTTTTACAGGGTACCACCAGATACCGTATTGTACGGGGAATCTTTAACATGAAAAATAAAATTATTGCGTTCTTTGTTGGTAGTTAAAACAGTACCTATAATATAGTTTATATATTAATTATATCATATAACGAAATCGGCAAGTATTTAAGTGATTTTGATATTAGTATTCGATCAGCATTTTAGTAAGAGTAAAATTTTACCCGAAATTTACCCTATTTTCATCGAAAGCAAAATTATTACGTGTATCATCACAATATTTTTTACTCTGATTTAAGCAATAAGACCTGGGACTATTATACTATAATATTAGTATAATAGTCCCAGATAACTAACTAACTAACTAATTTTATTCAGTATAAAATCCAGTACAAAAGGATCATCGCTGAAATACATGAAAACATAGAAAAACAAATAAAAAATAAAAACATAAAGAGACAATTGTGACACTTATAACAAACAATAGACAAAACAACCACTTCAATATTATGCAATTATTCCCACTGATGAATTTCTAATCAAAATACATTTGTCTATATATAAAAGAAATCTGTTGAGAACATCAGTCTCCGAACAGTTCATTAAATATCTAAATTTATCAAAATTATCTAAATTACAAAAACATGGTATAATATTAACAATGTCATCATTAAACTTTTTCCTCTCGTCTTGATAGAGGTTACATTCACATACAAAATGAAACTCATCTTCAATTTTGTTATCAATACAATGTTTACATATTCTTTGATCCAAAGGCGTATTATTATATCTGCCTTTTTCAATGTGTAAATTGTGGTTAGAAATTCTAAATTTACATAACTGTCTTATATATTGTTTTGAGATATTCAACTTTTATAAGTCTCAGGTTTATATTCCTTTTTAACTTGTAATATGTGCGTAATTTGTTTTGGTTTCGCCTGACAAACATGAGAAAAATATTTTCCATATCTTTCTTGTAATATCTTTTCACTGCTGATATGAGTTTTCCTTCTGACAGAGTTCCTTTATTATTCCAGACATGGTCAAAACCAATGAATTTTAGAAACTGAAAATGTGTTTATTGAAGGTACATGGAAAGGTACAATCAACATCTTCGATTGACTTATATGCTAATTTTGAAAAATTCAAAGAGGGTCTTTATACAAATATATCCAGTATTTAAGAGATTGCAAAATGACAAATATAGAGATTGGATAACGACCAAGTTCTGCCATACTGGCAATATTAGAAGCAAATTAAGTGGCACCAAGTACAAATTTACAATATCGAATGTGAACCTAAAAATTTAAAAGTTTTCTAAATCATCATTTGAACCTGGTGTTAATCTTTTGTCCAGGTTAAGAATGTACGGACCCCACAATTCACTTCCATAAAGAAGGACTGGTTTAACACAGGAGTCACAGATAAGACACAGTGCATGTGTGTGCCAAATTGCATGCGTGAAATAAAAATCGTTTTGAAGAAATTAGCAATTAAAAACACAAATTAAGTCAACATTTTGGTATTGATTAAACACGGATTATCTCTTGCCATTAATCATTTTGTTGCTTACACTATTAGGTCATTAACAAGGACAAAGGTCACTCAAAACATTTGTCTTTTTTGCTTGCTGTGTGGTTGATTTATTTGTTGTGAATAGCCAGCTAACTTTATAGATTGTGACTTTGTTCGGAGAAATCTGTTTTGTGTCTGTTTTCAAAACTTTAAACTTTTTATTGAATAAATATTTTGTTATAATTGTAGTATAAGAATCAAATCGGTCGGTTTATGGCACATCAAAAGTCTTGTATGATGTTTTCGACCTAAATCCGACTAGGTGGGAACGACAACAAAAATATACCACCGTTCGTGCAACAAACAAAAACTGATACAACATACAGCAACCAACGACAACCACTTAATTGCAGGCTCCAGATTTTTGACAGACATATACAGAATTTAGAGGGGTTAAACATGTTTGTGATCCTTCAACTCTCCCCTGACCTTGACAATGGTATAACAACACAGCATAAGAAAAATCTGCTGAAAAACAGTTTAAAACGGCTTGACTTATCAAATCGGCATGAAGCACAAAAAACAACTAACACGAATACAAAAAACACAAAGTACCGATATAATAGTACTCGTCGTTAGGGTAGAACATTTTATATTCTGAAGAAAGGGATGAGGCTGGCGGCGCGAAAATTTATTTTCACTTTTGTACACATTCATATTCTCAACTATCCTGTACTTCATGTTGAAGAGTGTTCATTCTCATTCTGTCTTGTGCAAAGTCAATTATTTCAGTTCATACCAGGCCAAGTAATTCATTTTCAAAATCCTCATTCCTCCCTGTTTTTGAAATCAAATGGGTGTTCCTTACTGAAAATTAATGAAAGGACGTCATCAATAGTCTGAGGAAAGTATGATCATAAACATCATTACCGTAAAACTATCTTTTGTTATAAATCAGGCCGTTAGTTTTTGTTTTTTTTTTCAAATGAATGGTCTTTTATAGCCGACCATACGGTATGAGTTTTCACATTGTTGAAGGCAGCTGTACGGTTGCCTATTATTGCTTGCTTCCACATCTCCTAATTTTTATATTATACAACAAATATTACATAAAATTAACACTATCAATGTTCCATGTAAATGAGGTAAGGTCAGATGAACTCTGCCACAAAATCACGTACACCTTGTTACCATTCCATACACCAAATATATTTAACCCACTACTATCTGAGACTGTACGGACTTGACCACTGAAACTTAACCTTATTCACTGATCCGTGAAATTAGGTCGAGGTCAGGTGAATCATGTCTGACGGTCATGTAGACCTTGCAAGGATACCATATATTAGTAACCAAATATATTTATATTAGAACTTGTGATAATTGAGACATTCACATGACGAAAAAAGCTATACAGTTTTTTAGCAGTCACTTAACCATGAATATGAGGTCAAGGATAATGATTATATGACGGGAACTTCGTAACACAATGGATCTATATACAAAGTAGGAATCATCCAGTTCCTCTACCCTCTGAAATATAAAGCTATACAAATAGTTTACGGTGTTGCCGCCACTACCACCAGATTGTATTCTGTATGCCTCGCATTCTGCGACTTGCGTCGAATGCGATTTAAAAAAGAACAACCGAAATTAGCTCTCTTACCTAAACCTAGTCGATGGGCTTTCAACTTAACAGTAGACAATGAAACGTAATAGCTACTACTATCTTCGGTAATTTTTCTACATGTATATTGTTTCGCTCTTATTAAAATTCTGATCTTTATTAACTCGCGTGCTCTTATATATAAGCTCAAATGAGGATAACAAAATCAGAGATCTATATTTTAATTAGATTGATGTTGTTTACAAGTGTTTGTAAAATACATCGATGCTGTACAAAACTTTCTATTTGTAGATAATCTTTAACTTCATGTCAATTGTAGGCCAATTTATGTTCGATAAGTCATGTACATTACACTTGATATAAGTGTGTAAGATGGAGTGATTAGCCTGTTATTTCGAATTCTCATTTTGTTTTCATAACTTGTAACATAAACCCTCCTCCTTTTTCACCGTTTGCAGTTTGTTTTTTATTTTTGTAAAGCAAATATATACTCAGACCTGCTAATTCAATCAATTCTGCGTTAATATTCATCAGTTTTGGAACTAAGTACTATTTGATGTGCTTCCACGTTCACCAAAAGAAAATTGGATATTTACCCAGAAAATCATGACGAACACCTTCTATCAAAAGACGGAAAAATAACATTTTGGGAGGGCAACTTGTAAATGTTAATATCTAAAAAAACATCTCTAAAGATCACTTGTATCGAATCTTATCTGAAAATTTCGATTTTTGAACTTTTGAAAGGTCAAGGTCACTGTTATTTAACAGCTGAATGAAAATTGTAAATGTGCACCCTGACTGTCCCTATAAGTACAAATGTCAATCTCGAACCATATTTGGCAATGAAATTATCAAATAAGTCATAAATAAAGAAACTTTAGTTATAATCCTTTGAATTATTCGAATTTATTTTGCTATAAACGCAAATATGTAGGGGTGGTCAGCTGTCTAAACGTGACTCTACGTTTTCCTTGAAATTTTAGATTTGACCTTTGACCCAAATTTAAGAAAATCGTGACCACTGTAGACAACGACGACATTAATATTTCGACGAGGTTTTTCTCCTCTTTCCATTGATATAAAATATAGCCGTGTGTTATTCCGTTAACCCAAATCGATCAAATTTGTTGACTGGGCACCCTACTATTACTCGGAGATGCCTGAACCGAACTTAATGAAACTTTGTACAAAAATAGTTTACCATATGCGCCTCTCAGTTTTGTAATTTTCAAAATTGCTGCCATCGAACTTGAAAACAAAATCGAAATTAATTCATATAAAATCGTATACGCTCCAAAATGGTGGTGTGGGGGGAGGGGGGCAAATACTTTGTCACCCAATGTTAATGAAGGAAGTATTGAGGGATAAATGTGACTTGCTTGCAATCATAATCAGTACTTATTATTATTATGTCATGGACGTAGTATTATGACCCGATCGACTACCGGTGGGACACTATAGTAACCAGCTTGGTCGTACATCCGCTCTTTAACTTTTAATGCATTTTGGAGTTTAGCAATGAAACTTCACAAATGTTTGTCGCACACAAGAAATATTTCTGAAGGTCAAAAGACGTTGCAGAATAATTTATCTAAATTGCGTGGCCATGCCCCTGTGATGGCATACACCACTTTCATCTGATCTCTTCTTTTTTGTTTAGTTTTTATATATTTGTCAAATAATATTTTAGGTTGGTCAAGAAAAGGAAAATAAACAGTTGCTTGAATGGAATAAGGACATAATAAATCATAATTGGCACACTGCAGAAGTCGCCAATACTGAAGAAGAATTTCTTGTAAGTTTTTTTTTTCAACAGTTAATATATATATTCAAGTATAGTATTCATTAGCTGCATGATCCAAGAGACTGTGAAAAAGCAAACAACTCAGGTATTTCACACGTTGATGGGGTGACACACTTTTGGGATGTGGGATAAAGGGGGTTAATAAAGTAGGATCTGGGAAAAAGAAGGAAAAAAAAATTAGGAAGTGGGAAAAATAATCTGAAAAATTTGGGAAGAGGGAAAAATTTCCCCCAAAAACGAAGGATTTGGGAAATGAACACCCCTGTGTCACCCCCCATGAAATGGTGGGAACATATATATTTATCATTGTATATTGATTTGTCCTGACATTGGTTGTTTGTGGGTTTAGGTCCATATCTCAGCTACTATACAAGCTAGACCAATGATACGTACCGATTATCAGGTTGTCTGCATATTGATATTTTACAATCTCAATATACAGATAACCTGATAATCGATTTATCGGGCTGTATTTGCGTCTTTTGGAAGTGTTTTCTTTGTTTCACCAGCAAACCGGGAGAGGACTTGATAAGTTCGGGTCAAACTTATCAACGTCGGTTCATATGTTATGACGTCGGTGATATGTCCGGGTCAAAGTTATTAAGGCCGGGTCAATGAGTTTGACGTCACAAAGCCGTGATATGCAATTTTATTAAGAGCTGAGCAGAGTGATATAGACAGTGGGACGACCGATAATTGGTAAATATATTAATCTTAGGTTGTAAGCTCATACTAATTTATTAAATGATAATGGGAGGGACACCATATGGCTTTGGGAGGGACACCATGTGGCTTTGCTCATAGACAAATTTATAGTTAGAATAAAACTTTCAGGATGTGTGGTATGGTGTTCTTTATCATATGGTTGGTGAACATGAGTGGTTTGTGCTATTCGCCAAGTCACCAGTGACAAGCAGCTGTCAACATAGAACATTGGAAGATCCGAGACCAAAAGAGTAACCACCACACAATGCCTTGCAGAGTATTGTAATGAACACCCGGCTTGTGAACAACTTCTCCTACTACTTAAACTACAGGTATTACTATGTTTTCATGCATTTTCAATTTGAAAATTTCAATTCAAATCACACAGAAATTTATAATTGGTCAACAGTGCTTATGATTGGTCTATGTCAATGGTTGTTATCTTCTAATACAAAGATGATAAAGTAAAAAGCTTAAGAACATCTGGGCCACATTAATGCCAATTTTTAACGTTAATTCAAGTAGAAATATACATGTTTTGGAAAAACGATGTGTCATTTAATTATAAAACGGATATGGTGAAATGCAACAAATGGACAAGGTAATCTGCAATAAGCAAAGCCTTTAGAGATCACCACGAGATCTATTATATCATATAAGTATGATTTTCTTGATCCACAAACACAGCATTGGTCAATGATTTGGACATTTTAAACGTTTTGATTACTTATTCCCACTCTACAATAAATACCATTTATAAGTTTCCATAGATGGTCAGTATAATCTCAATATTTGAATTTTTATGTGTTACACAATTTAATTTTAGGAGCACATCAGAATTGGAAAATTCCAAAACCTTATTCTTGCCTATGCTTCCAAGAGGCATTCCTACTCTCCAACAGTATATAGGGCCGGAAACACATTAGCTGCGCTTGACCATGATGCACACATATAGAACCAGAAGTGATGAAGAACAAAGATGGTTCCTCAAGGTTTGTAGCTTTCCGAAGGACTACCTGATCATGGTTGGGTCAATATATTAGATCTTCTTCTTCTTCCTGGTACGGGAAAGACTCCGGTGCCGGAGTGTGGAATATCCCGGAACTGTGGCACTATGTACATGCAAATGGATGTCAAAATTTTGTTATAATAAAATAAAAATATTTACCACAGTTCAATTACAATTTAAAATAACATTAGTTGTAGCTTAATGTTAAACGTATTCACATTATGTACAGTGGCTAAATACACTAATTAATTAGCCAGACTAGAACCTCCAAATGTTAAGGTAGAGATACCACCTTTGAAGGATTTTAGGAGGTTGACATGTAAATTGTTTCTGGGAGATCGTTCCAGACAGCAATAGTACTTGGGAAAAAAGATGATTTAAAAAAGTCTTTATTTGTATATATATGTCGAAATTTATGTAGGCCTCTAGTTCGCCTGTCAGATTGTGTCAGGACGTCATTAGTGACTTCGACCAACCCCCATTAATTTTATAAATCAATCTTAGCTTTTGTTCTTCGGGATTGCAAGTTTTCCGATTTTAGTTTGTTTAACATACCAGTGACAGCACCTGGTGATCTATCGTTATAGTCATTAAAACATATCTTGCTGCCTTACGCTGTATCTGCTCAATTTGGTTTATTTGGCTTTGTTTGTACGGATCCCAAACTAGTGAGGAGCACTCGACGGTCGGACGCACAAGTGATGTGTACGTAAGGTTTTAACCTTACGTGTACAGTTTTCATGTTTCTACGTAAAAATCCTAGTGTTTTATTTGCCTTTGAAGTTATATTATTAATATGGGGCCCCAGTCAAGATCATTGCTTATTGTAACCCCTAGAAACTTGGTGTCTTTGACAGATTCAAGTACATGGTTATGTAATTTATATTGAGATAAATTAGTTTTCGACTTTTAGAAATATTTATGACATAGCATTTTTCAGGATTAAATTTCATTTGTCATTCAGATTCCCAATTTTCAAGGCTTGATAGATTTTTTGGAGTGCTTGAGACTCATTTATATTATTTGATGTTTCATAAAATAAACAGTCGTCAGCAAAAGACGAACCTTACAGGAGACATGCTCAGGTAGGTCGTTTATGAATAACAAAAATAAAGTTGGGCCTAATATGTGCCCTGAGGAACACCAGAGTCAACAGCTAATTTGGAAGATTGAACACCGTTAAGCAGTACTTGATGTTGCCTGTTTGACAAAAAATCTTTTATCCAAAGTAAGTTATTTTCACGTATACCATAATAATTAAGTTTTGTTATTAATCTTTCATGGGGGACCTTATCAAAACCTTTAGAAAAATGTAAAAGTATTGGATCAACTTGATTACCTTCTGCCAAGTATTTGGCTATGTCCTGGATGCTGATAACAAGTTGTGCTTCACAGGAACGTTTACTCCTAAAGCCATGTTGGCAATCATTTAAAATATTATTTAAATCTAAATGTTTTATAATATTACTTGTTAAGACGTGTTCTAAAACCTTACAACATATAGCCGTTAAAGAAACCGGTCTATAGTTAATTGCATTACGCTTATCTCCCTTTTAAAAATTGGCACAACATTTGCCTGTTTCCACTCTTCTGTGATTTTCCATCATTTATGGATTTTAAAACAAGAATACAAGGAAGGGGATATCTCTTCCGAGAGTTTATTAAGGAAAATAGCAGGGATATTATCAGACCCACTAGCTTTATGTGTAACTCTCTTTAATTAGTCCCCTAACAGTGAAGTTGAAAGGGACTTTAGGTTCTGTCTCTCCTCAGTCCCTCAGAACAGTGTTACACACTTTTTTTTTCATTGTGCTTGCAGATATTGATTTGACAGTTGGTATATAGTTTAATCATGACCAGTTTAAGATCAGGTTAGAATTTTGTTCCAGTCTGATAATTTTTTGCACAGTTATGGTATTTGGACTTCATGCAAATAATCAGTTTTCCACACTTTTTTTGTCATGCTTTAAGATATTGATTTGATATTAGGTATATAGTTTTATCATGAGCAGTGACAGATCAATTTTGATGAATCATGTGTTGATATTGTCCAAACTTACCCCTACAAATTAGGGTTTGACCTTTGCAGTCATATCAAGCTGTGCCCCAGTCAGTAGGGGACTATGTGTTGAGGCTCCCGCAGGGTCAAAACGACCTGCGACCTCCGGGCTTTTAGAGGCGACTTCCGACCTGAGAGCCTTCTAAAATTACCTGCGACCTGTAAAATTTGGAAAAACGGCCTCCGACTTCACCCACGCTAAAACGACCTTGCCATTTTGGAATCATGTTTTAAATTTTCAAAGCCATCAACAACTACCACAGAGAAAACTACAAAGATTCGATAATCCGGAAACTTGACAAGTCAGAGTATACTTCAATGAACGAAGAAGATTGTGACCATTTTCATCTTAATGAAGATGAGTACAAATTCTTCTTGATCAGGTTCGCCCTGAAGAAGAATCAGACGAGGACGAAAATGAGACTGACAATGTTGACCGAGTTGTTCCTCAGAGAATTGTGTCGAAAACTACGTTCTTCCAACCAGTAGAACTAGATAGGGAAGAACAATCGGCTGGCGTCATGACGGATTAGGATGGTAGATCTGATAAAATAAAATGCCCAAATCACATGTCGATTATTAAACATAAACTGCTGACTGTTGGTCAGCCGTACTGTTTTTCCGTCCATCTGTCACACTTTTGTCTACTTTATTATACTCCACCACACTCAGTAGAGAAGTATTACATGGTTGGGTATCCGTCCCATGGTGGTATCCAGATGAAAACTTGAGAACGGATCAAAGATTTATTTCATTTGTTCCAAATTGTTTAGCACTATAAAGTACAAGTTAAGTTCGATTTTCATCAAAAATCAACATGCAGTTTTCAAATAATCAATTTTGAACTATTTGTGACCCTTTTTGTATCTATAACCGGTTAAAAGTCTTCGTTTCTTTGTTTCTAGAGCCTGATAAGCTATCAAATTGTCAAGTTATAATCATTTTTGGACCATTTTTGTTTCTTAAAATAGATTTAAGTTGGTCTGGGTTATTGCTTCAAATACCCGTACACTATGGACACTATGGGCGATGGTCATCACTAGCGCATAGGGCACTAGCTACTAGCGTCTCTGTGTGTGCTCCGAAGAGACAAATTTATCCAAGTAAGGTTGATCATCAGTTTCATGTTTTATGTCCCGACAACATTGTTGCGGCGGTAAATATAGTTTTCGGTCGTACCGTCCATCCGTTCGTTCGTCAGTTACACTTTGGTTTACCTTTGCGTTTAAGATGATTTCCTAAAAGTTTCAAGTCGAATCCATGAAATTTTGTACCGTACTCTTTATTTATCATGATATGGACTAACAACTGTGTAAAATGGGGAGTTCCATCAAAATGGAAATAAGCGCCGAGCAGGACAGCCCTGTCTTCAAGACATTTCCTTGTTGCCATCAGTCTATAGATCGTGTTCAAATTATCTCAGTAGATAAATCCAGCTCTACATCCCCGGTGATTTTATAAGAGTTCTGGGGACTTGCTCAATATGAATATTGTGTTGGATTAGTGAAATGCTGAATGTTTGATTGAAACTACTGTTCTGAAAAATCCAAAAGTTCAAGTCCTGTTTTGGTCTTAATATGGAAAAGAACGGATATGGGTTAATGGCACGAAGACATCACATATTGATCATTAAATGCCACACAAAAATAAATCTAGAGCTGGCGACACGAACTTCAATAGAGCAGGAACTTTCCAATTACAGACAGCCATCTCTGGATGGCCTCAAACAAAACAAGAACAACCGAACCCAAGGGCACAGCAAAATATCTAATTTAAAACTAAAGGTTTAATCAGAAACATATATGTCCCTGGTTTAATAAAAAAGAATCGACACAACAATGACTTAAATGGATCCTTTAAATATAAAACGACTTCCGACCTCTATGTTGGAAAAACGACCTGCGACCTGTACATTTTCCTTAAAATCGACCTCGCGACCTTGCGACAAATTTAAAAGCGACCTTGCGACCTGAGGGGGTACCCTGTGGGAGCCCCATGTGTTGTTTGCAATACGATCAGAATGCTTGTTAATCCATATTTTAATGGGAAAATTTTGACAAACCACATTTTAAAATTCATAAATAATTATGAAACAACTAAACAAAACTTTTCAAATGATCGTAAGAACGGCGATGAAAAGTAAGGGAAAAAACATTTGCAGCTCAGCAAACATCCTAGAGCTGAAATCAACAATCACCCAGTAGAAATTGTATAACATTCATGTGAATAACCTAGAATCATTATACTTCAATGTGTGATGTTGAATTTTACATTTTAGTTGTATCTATATATTTTTGTAGGTTGCAAAGAATTTTCAACAAAAAAAAAAACTTCGAGATGGTCAGTGCAACATGTAAAGGAGGAAAAAAACATGCCTTTATGCCTGAACTCTTGTACCAAATTGTATGTGCTAGGTTAGAAAAGCGCTTCGGACGCATGAAATTATTACACGTGTTGTTTTCAATATTTTTAGATGATGATATTGGTATGAACCAGCCAATGGAATTGAAAGCAGATGATCCACAGCGTATATCACCTCACCTAGCACCTGTTCCACTACCTCCAACTAGAGAAATTATGGCCAATCAGATCTCCAGATTTAAAAGTTTGGATAAGACTATTGATTATTGGGATCCTGAGGGACAATAAATGATTTTATATTTGACATATGTTGAATACTGATTGTTACAGTATTTGTTTATCACAATTCTACTCACAAGACTGTCATATCAAAGTCTGTCATTGTCTGTCCATAGAGGTTTGGAGTTCTTTTCACCTAACCTGTATATGAGCCAAACATAGTTCTTGTTTAATGTGCAGGAGAACATTATGACTAATGTTGATGGTCAAGTTTATATGTCATGAAGTATAAATCCTAGACTTTCAATATTTGGTATGTTTTCCACATCTCAGGAATAAAATAACTACCTGGCATGGTGATGCCCCACTTTAACTACATGGTAGCCTTGCCCATGACTTTTAACCTTGACCTCAATTTTATGGTTCCTTGATTTTATCTCACCTGACTAGTAGTTGGTGAGAGCTTTTGCCATCACAAAATGCCATTGCACCTATCGTGCAACCATTAACATTTCAAATTTTGATTTTCTTGAGATCCACTGAACAGAATTTAACCCAACTTAGATATTGACTTGAAGTTCATACACAAGTGTTGTTAACTATTTGCAACTATAAATTGTTCATTCACATATAATTTTAAAATAATAGGGCAGCCATCTGGGAAAAGTCAAGCACTCCTTGCTGGTCTGTTTCGTCCTCAAGCAGGAGTATGTTGCACCTAAATTGAAGACTTCACTTCACATTTTTATGGCGGTCATCTCAAGTTGATTGACCCTATGGGGTTGTCTATCACACATGATAAACATTTTAATAACAATTTTGGACATCTTAACGACAAATCTTGATTCATTTGGCTCATGTCATCAGAGGACCAATATGTAATTAAACACATTGGGGAATTAATAAACAATCTCAATTCTGAGAGAGACTTGCTGCTCATGAAAATATAGAATACATAAAAAGTAATAAAACTTATTTGAAGACACCTGTGGATTATGCTGTTCATTTAAAATGAATGCTGAAAAGGGAGGGGCTTTGTTTATATGTTCTGTTTATGTTTTAAAAATGATCAACGACAATCATATAATAATACTCTGTTATGTTATATTTTATTCGTTTTATTCTGTTTATTATTGTTATTACGTTGTATTGTATGCTAATTCACTGTAATTGTAACAGCTCAGAAATGGGCGTCTTGATTGACATAATACAATATTTGTATTCATGAAAACAGACCTTCTACAAAATTTGTCTTAGTGTCCTTTACTCTGTTCCTGAAAGTCACCATTATGAGAAACAGTCGCCCAAAATTTCGGGGTCGCCGTCGTTAATAAACATAGAACATAGGGTCAAACAACATTTTTTTGCAAAAATCTCAAAAACTAATTTTAGCAAAAATCTGGTATGTGCTAATATTGTTTAGTATTATAAGACGAACTTATGCTGCAAAGTTCAAAAAGATTGTATCACTGATGTTGGGGTTACGGCCCCTGAAATATGATTTTTGATAACTTTGTGTTTACAATTTCAAAACCTTCTTCTCTGAAACTACTGGGTAGAACTCATTGAAAGTTGGCATGGATGTTCCTTAGGGTATTCTGCACAAAATGATCGTTTAAAATTTTTCATTTATCGAAAAAAATGGCCGCCATTACTAAAAATAGAACATAGGGGTCAAACAGCATATTTTGGCAAATATCTAAAAAAAAAACAACTTTTAGCCAAAATCTGGTATAGGTTATTATTGTTCAGTCTGATAAGACAGACCTATGTTCAAATTATAAGAAAGATCGGTTGACGGATATTGGAGTTGTGGCCCCTGAAACATTTGGGTAAGGTAATTAGGTCAGCGATTCAGGCCTTGTGTGTTTGTTGTCTTGTCTGCGCAGTAACAGCGAGATATAGGTATGGTTATACATGTGACGGGGTTAATATTGCAACCAAGTTCGGTGATTAGATCCATATCTCGTAAAGTATAAGGCTTCGGGTTTCAATGTTTGGTATTCAGATGCCCCATTACTATTGCTTGTCAGTCTGACATTAATCATTAACCTACTTTTCATGCTTGAATGACCCTGACGAACTTCGACCAAGTTTGGTGATTAAGAACCTCCGGTGTTGATGATATGTTGCCATTAGCAGGGATGTCAGTCTGATACTTGTCATTTGAGCTTGACCTTTGTCTCCTGGTTGATTGACTTTGACAATTTGTTACCAAATCATATTTGTAGAACAAGAATGCATAGGTTAATGATTTTTAGTATGTAGGCCCCCACTACCAGGGGATGACAGTCTGACACCCATTATTGTACCTTGACCACCTTGTTTTCATGGTTGTTTTACAAAATTTCAAACTTTCATTATCGTACAACATATATTGTGAGATAGATGCACAGAGTACTGTCCATGGTATAGCTCTAATAAACTAGAGGCTCCCAGGAGCTTTTATACCATATATATCTTTATTCTCACAAACCAACATACATGGTACAGAGAAAATATCAAACAAAACATATAATACACAATACATAAACAACTTATTGTTATAGTCAAAGTATAATAATACACATCATATAATAAATTACTCCGGAGAGTTTAACCTACAACTGATAAGTTTGAGTAACTTGCACAAGTCTTTTAGTTCTACCAGTTTTGTGCTACTCATTAGCTCCTTAAATTTTAAAACATTAGGACGGTTAACATAATAATGCTTAATAAGCTGTTTTCTTGCGTCTTGAAAGTATGCGCATGACAAAATAAAATGGTATTCATCACCAATATTACCTGTATTACATAGGGTACATATTCTATCTTCCCTACTAATATTATACCATCTCCCGGTCTCAATAGGGAGTTTATTATTTAAAGTTCTAAATTGTTTTAATATTTTTGTTATTTAATACTTTCAAATAGAATTCTTTTTCTAGATTATCTTTATAGAGTCTATAATTAAGCACCTTGGGCGATGTTTGTAACGTAGCGTGCCAAGTTTGTCTAAATTGGTCTAAAAGTTTTTCTTTTGTGATTTTGTACAAAAGTGTGTCACTAGTAAAACAATGTGAGGTCCATATATAACACAGACCACAGTTATCAAATATTGTTTTGACATTTTCTATCCATGGGATATTTTCATGTCTAAGAGCACTGAAAAAATATAACAGAACAGGAAGTTTTTTTCTGGCTTGCTAATTATTAATTTTGCCGAGTAGTTAACTATTCGTAATTTAATCGAGATGTCAAGAGGTTATCTACCCAGCTCTCCATATACCATAAAATCTGGAGTACTTTTTTTCATGTTCAGTATCAATTTACAAAATTTCAAATGTACTCGCTCGATAACTTTATTATCCCCAAAACCCCAAACTTCGCATCCGTACAAAAGTATAGGTTTCACTACTTTATAAAAAAGGTCTATTAAGCAGTCAATAGACAGATTATGTAATTTCCCGTTTCTAATAATATCGTACATGGCCGACGTCGCTTTTTCTGCTTGAACCTTTTTTGTCTTTGAAAAATTTCCTGTTCTCGAAAAGACAACACCAAGGTATTTAAAATCATTTACAATTTCTAACTGTATTCCGTTATAATAGAAGTGAATATTCTGAAGCTTTCTTCCTTTAGAAAAAATTAAAACTTTTGTTTTTGAACATTTACCTTTAACTTCCATTCAGTGCAATAGTCGAAAAGACAATCTAACTGATTTTGCAAGTCTTCTTTTGATTCAGCCATTAGCACTGTGTCGTCCGCATATAGTATGACAAAAAGGTTTACATACATGCCAAGTTCAGATTCTATATCACCTGTGAGTGATTGTAGCCCAGTTACATTTTTATGTTGCATGAAAGACTCCAAGTTGTTCAAATACATGGAAAAAAGAAGGGGGACAAAATTTCCCCCTGTCTAACAACAACTTGAGAGGAAGTATTCAGAATATTCACCCCATTAAAAACCCGTGATATGATATTGCTATACATATTTACAATAATATCATACATTTTACCATTAATAGTACTAAAAAGCAGTTTTGACCATAGACCGGATCGCCATACAGTGTCAAATACTTTAGCAAAATCAACAAATGCGCAAAATAATTTCTTTTTTTTTAATTTTTAACAGCTCATATAAAATATTAAGAACAAATATACTATCTATTGTGGAATAACCCTTGCGAAACCCTGACTGATTTTCATTTAATAACAAAAATGTTTCTAAGAATGAGCTTAATCTTTGATTTAATATACATGTGAATAACTTACCCGTACAGCTAAGTATTGTTATGGGTCTATAATTTTGTGGGTCTTTACAATCACCCTTGTTTTCATAAAATGGAATAATATTTCCAACCAACCATAGGTCTGGAACTATTCCAGTATTGAACACAATATTGAATAACTTAACGTATACAGGCATAAACATGTCACATGTACTTTTTATTTACTCATTAATAATCTTATCATCACCACTAGCTTTACAATTTGTTAATCCTTTAATACATTTCAATATCTCTTCTTCTGT
This sequence comes from Mytilus coruscus, assembly GCA_017311375.1. Taxonomy (NCBI): domain Eukaryota; kingdom Metazoa; phylum Mollusca; class Bivalvia; order Mytilida; family Mytilidae; genus Mytilus; species Mytilus coruscus. The sequence continues at coordinate 9,643,130 of CM029606.1, forward strand.
AATTACTACATTTGGTATATTAAAATCACCGTAGACTGGCGTTACCTCCTCTTCATCTGAAGAATTAAGGTTTTAAAAAATCGTGAAAAATATCAATAGGTATATTAGGTCTATTCGTCTTTTACTCTTGTTAATTCTCAAAATATCCCAGTACTCTTTAGAGTTGCCCTTTCTCAAATTATTCATCTTCTTCCGAAACGTTTTTCTATACTCTCTAATAGACTTATTCATCTGTTGTTTGTATTCTCGTTCAGCTTTTTTCATATTTTCTTTTCTAACGTCGGTTTTGGCAAAATTATACTTTCTCTTTGCAGAACGAAATACTTTTCTTTGTGTCCAACAATTCCTGTCGAACCAGGGTTTACTTATATTCTTTGAGACTCTTGGTCTCTTATTTGGAAGGTATGTGCCAAAAACTGCTTTTGTAGAGTCTAATATGATAGTATTTAGAATATAGCAAAGTGCTCTCGACCAATGAAATTGTAGGATTTGATGCCTCTTAATTGTGAAGAATGAATGTAAATCATGTTCTTAGTAAGGGATTATCCTATTATTTGGGTCTATTTACAGTTCAAAACAAAGCGTTTCCCGAAGCACATTTATCAGATTGAAAGGATTTATCACACAGTGATTGAAAGTGACTAAAAGTTGAATTGTGAAACAAACAAAAAGCTCAAAATAAGTTGAAGTTTACTGGTGCAGTAAAATTGGTACCGTGAATGCTAATATGAAAATATTAATAACTTCAAAATACCAAAAAAATAAAACTATATCAAAGCAATGCAAAAAAAAAAAAAGCTTTAAAATAAAAAATAACCTAAATCTTTAGCTTTCAAAACTTTGATTACTGGATCAGCGGTTGGGAAGAATAGTTATTTTCAATATTCCGATAAAATAAAAAAAAAAAAAAAAACAGGAATTTAATTTAAGTTTTGAACATATTAAAATCTTTTAACGGCATTTTATTTGAACATTTCTCTGACATAATGAAATAGTATTTAATATAAAAAGCCGGACCAAAATATTGGCTGTGAAATAAAATTTAGTTGTAACTCAAATGTATTAATTGATTTCAACTGTAAATAAAAAAAAAAGGATAATTCCTCACTAGAATATTACGTGATTTACGTCTAGGTTAGTCTATGAAACGGTATATACTATGAAATTTAGAGCGAGGGCTTGCCCCGAGCACTTAATTTCATAGTATATACCTTTTCATAGACTATCCAATTTAGCACATATTTACAAATCGAGTAATATTTTAATTGGTCTATTGATAGTCTATTTTCGCTGACTACTTGTATCACAGGAGCTCACTAACGAAGTTTTATGTTTTGTAAATCTACTCACTAGTATCATTGTAAAATTTGTGATTTCAAAAGGCCCTTGACTCCAGAATGAAAAGATGGTAGCTACTGGTGTAAGTATGTATATTGATATAAACCGGAGTTTTACTATACATGTACTTCTTTACATAGTAAGTTGATAAAATAAATTGACCAAAAGCAGGCAATAATTAAATTTCAGTGGAAGCTTTACATGTTTTAAAAACATTTTTTTTCAATTTCACAGTAAAACTAAAGCTATAATAAATTTAAAACATATAGATAGTGTGTCCCCATAGATAGTCTAGCGGATAGGCATTAAAAGCAACTTCCAACTAATTTAAAAGATTATAGGTTTCGTGTTTTTTTTTTTTTTTCAAAGTAAAAATAAAAGATTTATCAGAATATGTATATATATAGGTGGCACATTATATTCAGACATTATACCGGTTTTCAATTCATGACATCGTCCTGAACATGCATGAAATATTTGCCACTGGACATTAAGCAACCAATAATCAATCTGACGAAATAGATCAACTTCCTTAAGAAAGTTTAAAAAATCACCACCAAGTTGCCTTAATTTCCCTTCACTAGGTTTCCTAGTACACACTCTTTTTGTGTACAAAGTAATTGCATGGATGATAAATTATCACAATATTAAGATAGTGTTGTACTTAATCAAGGTATAAAGAACCATATTTGTTACTCTTTATTTAAATGAAAGAAACTTGCAATTGTCAAAAATATTTTAAGATCCAAAGATTTTAATAGCAGGATATTTAAAAATCAATGTGAAAACTAATAACAAACTATTTAATTTAATTTGGAACACAGCATTTTATTTCAAAATAGCTAGTGGCAATTTTTGTTTTAATATCTTGATTACGATACAATTAAATTTTACCCTTGTGGTCATTCATGCGTAGTTACTTAGTACACGGAAAAAGTATGTACTATGAAAATTAGAAGGCAAATTCAAGAAATTTAATTGGACGAAAAGTTGTAAGTATGTGCTAAAGTCATACTCACAATCAGGAAACATATACAATTCCTACCTTTTCTTTGTACTGTTGTGTCAGTACTATCTATAACGCATTTTAAAAAAAATATTTCCCAAATGATAAGAAAGTCCTTACAGCACTAAAACTAATCCATAAATGCCATGCCGAAAAGGAAGTCATGCATCAATTACAAACATTGCACTGACAATGAAAGTAATTCTTGAATACAACCAATCAAGAGATCATTTGAGCCTGGAGCACTTTACAATATTCTAAGTTTGTAAGAGAATGATAATCCCTTACTTCATGATAAGTACTCGCTAACGCTCGTACTTAATCATGAAGAAAGGATTATCATTCTCTTGGAAAACGCCCTTTATGTGATATACTAAGACTATCTATATAATCATTAACATTATTCTGATTGACGTCTTGGCTGTTGTTATTAATATACGACGATAAATCATCATTAAGTTTTGTCAACTTTTCTCTATCTATGGTTTCTAAAAATGTTGACATTTTTTCGTTATCCCATTTCTTAATTTTGGGGATAGTGCATGTATCATTATCATCATCACAATTCAAATTAATACAACAAGAGTTATCAACCTTTATTATTATACTTCATGTCAAAATGCCAGATTTTGATTGGTTGATACGAGGGAGACAATTTACTCTATCCTATGGTAAATACTCTATTACCCTTCACCGAGACGCTTGATCAAGTGTGCGCTTTATTAAATACGGATGGTTGTTATGTACAAGACGTCATAGTTTATTACTTTGAATTTGAAATTTAATTGACAGTAATAACAGAACATTCAGTATAATAAATTAAATAACACATATCTGAGAGGGTGATAGAGCAGATTGTTACCCCTCGAAAAGACATTGTCAACCTTGGCTACGCCTCAGTTGACAATGTTTTCTTGGGGTAACAATCTGCTCTATCACCCTCTCAGCTATGTGTTATTTATATAGTGTCAAATGTACTGGTGAGTGGACATTAGAAAATAATGAAGAAAAATCATGGACAGTTAAGTTTACAATACATGGTAATAAGCTATATGTACATATATAATAATCGATAACACTCGATTGACGACAGGTAAATTTGCCCTCTAAATCCCCTGGCACTCGCCCATTTAAAATGAACAAGTTATTATTTTTGCACTTTTCCAGCAACAAATTCCCATATGTGTTTTTATTTCCATCTAAACTTGATCTCCCCCTTTTCATATTAAATAAGGGTAAATTGTCAGCCAAATTAACGGGAATATTGTTTGAGTGACCATGGTCATCACTTTCAATATCATAAAAATCTAAACGAGTACTTGTTCTGGCATTAAAATCACCAGTTAGCAGTATATTCTCATACGAAGAAGAAAAATCAAGATACTCTTGCTCAATCTCATTAAAGACGTCTTGTACTTTATAGACAGAATTTTCAGGTGGAATATAAATATTCCCAATTAGAAGATCAGTGTCAGTCTTCAAATAATCAGCTGAAATTTTGAACCAAAAAATATGATTACTATCTGTGTCTATTTGGCTGACATATTTATCGAGTTCACTTTTATACCAGAAAGCTATACCACCTGATTTAACCTTTGACTTAGTTTTTCGGTGTTTAAATTTGAAGGTATAACCTGGAATACATATGGTATCAAATTCGTTTGTTTTCGTTTCATTCAAGCACACAAAAAAGCCTGAGCCTACATTTTCAGGGTCATACCTCTAACATCCATAATCCTATCTTTGTCTGGGAGCAATTGTGTGCTGCTTGTTTGTATTGCAATATACCGGAAACTAGTAACCATAATGGAAGCGGTAGGTTTAGCGCACTATAAAACATGGTTCAACCCGCCGTTTCCATCGTAAATGCCTGTACCAAGTCAGGACCATTATGGTTGTTTTATGGCCTTTCCTATTGACTATTCCGTTTGATTATTGTATGTATTACCCTTCAAACACTGCCGTTTGACCATGATGCAGACAAGTAAATATATGGTCAATAAATGTGTATGAAATCAAACTAAAGGGAAAAATGGAAAACAAATCTGGAATTTTCAGTTTAGCAGTCAAAATAACAACTTTTTAGTACGCCTCTACGAAGTAGAGGGGGACTAGTGGAATCGCCTCGGCGTCCACGTCCATGCTCAGATCTTGGGAACTTTGGCACCTAGAATCATGAAACTTGGTATACAGGTGCAGCATCCACTGACACATCACCTGCCAAAAAATTATGGTCACATGACCTTTATGTCATGGTTGAATGGCTTAGGTAAAAACTTGAAGTTTAGGTCCAAGTTCATATCTCAGATACTAGGTGGCCCACTTTCATGTAACTTGTTGTGGGGATGCATCTTTGGGAGTCTGACAGCATCCCTAACTAAGTAGGTCACTTTGACCCACATTTCATGCTTCATTGACTTCAGCTGAAGATTACGTCCACGTTCATATCTCAGATACTAGGTGGCCCATTATCATGTAACTTGTTGTGGGGATGCATCTTTGGGAGGCTGACAGCATCCCACCCTAAAAAGGTCACTTTGACCGACATTTTATGCTTCATTGACCCGGTTTAAGTTTACATCCAAGTTCATATCTCAGATACTGGGTGGCCCAATATCATGTAACTTGGTGTGGGGTGCATCTTTGGGAGTCTGACAGCATCTAACCCTACATAGGTCACTTTGACCTACATTTTATGGTTCAATATTTACTTGTTTAACAATGATAAGTGCTTAATAAAGTCAAAAGATGAAATGAGGCGTACTTTGGAATCGTTGATGACCTCTGTTTGTGTTTTGGGGCCATCAAGAGCTAGCTGCCTGTAAGTGGGTAACTCCTCTATTGAAGTGCGTGTGGTTAGCACTCGATTTCTTTTTGTATTACATATAGTGAGTTGGTGATATCTTCGTGCCATTGGCCCATATCTGTTCTTTTTCATATTCCTGACAAGACAACTTCATTTTCAATAAATGCAAAAGTATATTGTCAACCATCCATTTTACAGTTTTATAAACATTCAATCACGCAAATGTTAGTGTGAAAAAAAGACAATTATCTAGTTTTGAGACCATTTAATTAAACCTGCTCTCTAAGGGTTCTTGCTACTGCCAGACAAATAAGATAGAAATCCTGAAATAAAACAGTAGTTCTGATTATTATATATATTGAACATTGATCATGCATGTGTGATCATGGTTATATACTTTTTAAAATGCATCAAATGTGTCTTGCTGTATTACAATAATAGGGGGATCAATTCTCCACAGCACAGCAACTATTATAAATAACAGTCATATTGGGTATCAGACAAATAGAAATTGATTATGGCGAATTGTAGCTTGTACTTTTCATTGGACAACCCACAGGCACTTGTTTCAGGGAAAAAATATATTGATATGTCTTACAACAACAGTATTGTTGTAAGCGTGACATATTAATATATAATTTCCCCTGAAATAATTGGCTGTGGGACAACCATATCTTTGAGCTACTGCTTTCTACGTAAACCCTCGAAAGTCGTTAATAGTAAGTATATGTTCGATAGGCCTGATTTAGGTAGATGTGTTAAAGGACCCATAGCTACAGTAGCATATCCAATATTGAACAGCTGTGATCAGTAGTTGCTGAGAAAAATGTTAGGAAAATATTTGTTCAAGACGGACGGACAGAGCTTAAACTGTCCCCCACTTCTTCAAAGTGTGTAATACATTTGAATAATGTAACACCAACACAAAATATGCATCAAAATGTGCCAGTACAAAGATATATCTCATGATTTGCCAGCATATATGTTCATTCCAATATTCCTATATTTATGGTAATATTTTTCAATTATACAAATCTCTTACTGGTATCCTGGAGTAGCAGTTTTCCCTCCTCCTCCCACAGCAAACACGCTCTGCTGCTGTTGGCATCTGACTGCAGTAGCTGCATGGTCACCAGTCTGGACTTGGGCTGTCTGCTGGAGGATGGTGCCCGCCGTGCTGGGTATCGTCCTTGTCCAAAATGTCAAAAACATGGCTTGGATTCCGGGAGGCGATTGATTGGAGCAGATCTTTAGCCCCTGTCTCGGTCATCCTTGCAATCCTCCCCTGTAATAAAAGAAGAATGCTGTTGAAAGTATACATGATTGATATTTATTCGATATATCAGACATATATGTATGTCCCCCCTTTCGAAGTCACATAGCTCCTTCACAATTGCACCATAGTATGTACATTTACATATAACAACAAAACATATACCAAATAGCAAAGCAATCCGTCAAGCTGTTTCAGAAGAGTTGCGTCCATACGGTATCTAACAGACAGACGGTTACCATTACTATGTCCCTCAAGAGGAACAAACAAAATGGGGAAATTTCTTTTTCAACTAGCATTATTCGCGAGCTTTTTTTTATAAAAGAAAAATGTATCTGGATGACTGGGATGCCCCCGCTGGCTCAACTCAAAACAATACACGGGATCTTGTGTAATGTTGATGATATTAAAGCATTGTGATGAAATTTGAAAAAAAACCGATTGCCAAACCAAAGTACGAGAACAGAAAACAATTGTGTATAGACAGATATTGGAAACAGTTAATGCCCCCTTTACCTAGGGACAGTGGCATAAAATATGGCGGCTAACGGGACATGTAATGATGTAATGATGCTCCACAATGTTTCGCAAATTTGCTGGCTTGACATTATACTATGAACCTATTTTCGTATCAAACTGGTACTCTTTACACATCAATGAGGGCCTGGACAGGGTATTGGGAGCATGGGAGAGAGGGCGGGAGAAGGGAGATAGGAGCGGGAGAAAGGATAGAGGGGTGGGTGACGGGAGAGAAGGGTGGGAGAAAGGAGAATGGAGAGAGAGGGCGGGAGAGGGGTGGGAGAAAAGAGAGAGAAAGAAGAGAGGAGAAGGAGAAAGGGGAGGAGGAGGGAGGGAGAAAATGGGTGGGAGCAGGAGAAAGCAACCCCCTGTCCAGCCCCTCATCAATTCCCAGTATTAATTAAATTCAAATTGCATGTTTGTTACTCTTCTTTATTTGTTTATTAACACTGTAACTGTAACTGTTCTGCCCTCTCTTCAAATGTAGCGACAGCTACATTTGACCTGTAAAGGTCTATACTTCCTCGACCACTTCCACTGGCTGCTCTCCTTCTTGGCTTACGGGTGCCACCTCTACTTCGTGTATTGTTGACCTTGGCCACGATGTTGTCTGCATTATTAGTGCCACCTCTACCTCCACCTCTACCTATACCTCTACCTCTTCCCTTCATTTCTCGGGAACCTTGGCCACGATATCCTCTGGTTGAGGCTCAGATGCGCTTTCAGTTTCCTGAAATAAAACTTATGTTTTAATTCTGAATTTTTTAGTGGGAATTTGTTAGGATTTGGAAGGATACTGGCTGTTTAAAATTACTTTATTTTGAAGAAAAAAATAATGGTATATTCATTACAACATGATACAGAAAAGTGAATTAATTGCGCTTGCGAGAAATGAAAAATCTGAAGCAGGATGTTGACTATACAAAACCTTAATTTGAAAAAAAAATATCTGCTGTTCCCCAACAGTTCCATTGATAAGTGATGAAAAGAATGGCCTTTTATTTTTAGAATGTGGCTCATAACCCTACCACCGGCTAGAGCGGTAGGAGTAAATATTTCCCTACCCTTCAAGTTGTTGGAGCACTACTTAAGGGCACACCATTTAACTTCTTAAGGAGATTTTTTTTTGGGGTATTGATATAATTCAATTTTCATTTAGGGTGCACCTGACTTCAAAGTATCCAACACACACGGAATCTCTTGTATAATTTGATACAGGGATTTGTGTGTCAATTTAAAGCATGTTTAATGAAATGTTAATTACATAATCAGTTTTATTGTATTTCGGGTCATTACACTATGAAATAATAAAAATATTGACAATTGTATATGTGTATGTTGATGTCCTATATTTTGACTGGTTACCGTTACGGGCATTTATTTAATCATTTTCCCGTCAATATAATTGTAATTTAAAAAATGAAAGCAATGTCTGTTTCAACAAACATTTTTAGAAAGCCAAGGGTATGAAGGAGAAAATAACAGTTAGAAATGTAAGCAAAACATTATGTACCCCGATTGAGGTACCTCTTTGGTGCATTTTATCAGAAAACGCATTGAATTACGCAAAATATCACACCTAATAAAATCAGAGACATATATATATGTCTCTGATAAAATGAATCGAGACTTTCCTAACAATATTTAACTATTTCACCCGATTTATCAATTGAACAATTAAAAAAACAGCGATTTTATCGCTGAAATTTAAGAAGTTTTATAAATAGTTGCGGTGTACTCGCATCGCTATCCATCACGAAAAACAAAGGTCACGGCCTTATGATACCTTCGGCAATAGTCGGAATGGTTTTCTGAATCTGGGTCATTGCATAATCAATTAGATTACATATCTAAAACATGCCACAATTCTCGACAAAAACACCGTTAATGTTCGAATTTTATACCTTTTTTATACAAAACCCACATTTTACATTTATCTACACCCACCAACTAGCACTGAAACAAAAGATCTATTTTGGTAAACAAGTGATAGACAATATGTCTTTAATAAAGGTATAATTGCGTAAGGTTTTTCATATTGTGTAGTTATTAGTCCTCGTTAAGCCACATTGCAATATTGCTTGCCTCGGACCAATAACTACGCCAATATGAAAAATCTTACGCAATAGTACTATAGATGCGTAGCCGAAGGCCAATGTGGCTTGACGAGGACCAATTACCATAAGACAATGTGAAAAACATTACGAAAAGAAGTATTGACAACTACATGAAGCGCTATCCAAAAACAAGGCCAAACAATGGACAATAGACAAACCTGGGAACAAATAAGACACACAAGGACAAACAATAACATATAACATTGAAAACTAAAAACAAATGAGAAACACGGACCACGAAAAACTGGGGCGACCTCAGGTTATCCGGAAGGGTAAGCAGGTCCTGCTTCTTGAAAGACACCCGCCGTGTTTTTCACGAAAGTCACTTTCGAGAACGAAGGAAGGGGTTCTATTACAACGGTAGAAGGTCTTTTGTCATTTGGGACACAGACACCTTATATAGCGGTCAATCAACTCGTGATGACGACCATAGAAGTGATTTCTTCAATCAGGGTGCAACATACCCCTTTGTGAGTATTTTTTTTTATGTCAGCAGCTTGGCCCTGAACAGAAAGTCAATGTAATGGCGACATGCTCTTGAGTAACGTATAAGTTGAGAGATGTAAATTATGCCTTTATTAACTGACCAGTCCAATATGACAAAATGGACTGGTAAAAGTACGCCAATTAATACGGAATATTGGACTGGAAAAAGTACGCCAATACGCGTTTTTTCGTATTGGCGTACTTTTGGTCATATTTCTGTTAACTTTATTTCATATTGTATTGGCAAATTGAATCATGATATCAGTTCTGGCAAATATAGGGTGGTTAGTTTATAATAGCCGTTATTTCATATCGGTTAAGAATTAGCTTCTCTTATTGGATAACAAGGGGCCACATAACATTCTTTATTCTTCAGTAAAAAATTCCATCAGTCTTTAACAGAAAAATACGGACCAGAAAACCGGTCGTTAATGGACTTTTACATGTTAATGACCGGTGGGGCGTGGTTTCTCTGTTATCTGTATCTGGTGGCGTGTTTTAATTTCTGTTTCTAAATAAAGACTAGAGTGAGCATCGATTTGGAGACAAAATTTATACATGTATAACTACCTGGATTTTTTCCAGTTTAAAGGTCACCGAGGAGTCACATAAACATTTTCCTGTTTTTAATTTTGATTTTGAAGTTGTTGAATTGTTTACCACATGTTTTCGTTAATTATGAAATTATAGAAAACTTAAAATTTTGTATTCATACACTGAAAAAATGCACTTAAATGAATGGCAGTGACTTATTGTTATCACTATGACTGGTCTTCACTCTTTCCTAAAGAAATCGTACAATTACTCGAGTTTGCTTTGAACAATTTGAATTTATGAGAATTTTTAAAAACATGGTTCCTCAATGACATAAACAGAATAGTTATTGAAGAACTGGTCATTATCGTGATACATGGACTGCCCGTAGGACAGTCCATATATCACGATAATGACCAGTTTTTCAAAAACTATTATATAATTATTGACTATAAACCAGTCCAATATGTCATATGATCTCATATTGCCTAGTCCAATATGGGATTTTTGTGGTCAGTATTGGCGTTCTTTACATTTTGCCTGTAATGACTATAAACCAGTCCAATATGTCATATTGCCTATTCCAATTTGGGTATTTCTCGTATTGGCGTACTAATACATTTTGTATTGTATTGACAGTTTTCATATTTGAACTTATATATCCTATAATAGTTAGTCAATAAAGGCGTCTAAAAATAGCAACACATGATCAACATTGTTTAATGAGCGTTGGATCAGTCAGCAGAAGACCGATTGTTAGTCCTGTTTTATTATTTTTGGTTAATGGTATGGTCTATGTCGCCGATACGGCATTTAACAACATCGATCATTAGTATAGGCCGAGTTTGTAATGGGCCGAGATTGCCATGGGTCGAGTTTATACGCCAGTAATCATAAATCGGAAATGCTTCCTTCCCCCTTTCCAGGCGTTACCATTCCAATATTTTGTTTTGCACAGATTATCCTTTTCTTTTTCTGGTAAGGAGTCGATCACATCTCTGAAATAAATGCAAATTCTAGAATGTTAGGCAAACATCCCCCACACGCACTGATCAAGGGGAGTGATTTTTAACGCCATAAATCTAATAAATTGATTCGCCGAGCGCAGCTGGATACGACCGCAGAGGTCCAACCCTGAACAGTTGGGGCAAAAATGGACACAATATTCGCGCTTGATACAGGTCTGAATTTGGATTGTAATTAAATATTTGACACATAATAGGTTTCTGACACAGAATAACTGTAGTCAAAGAACTTAGAATTGGTTATATGATTTGATTTGATTTTTGATTTTTGATTTTTGGTGTTTTAACGCCACTTTTAAGCACCGCTTTTGGGCTTTTTCGTGGCGGCCAGTTTTTATTGGTAGAGGAAGCTGGAGTGCCCGGAGAAAACCACCGACCTTCGATAGGCTATATGATTTGATTTGAATTTATATTCAATTTTTTGCTTTTGTGCAATACACTATGCTGTTGCAATTGATTTAAAAAAAAAAAAAAAATACTCCTTTTTTTTGCTTTTGTGCAATACACAATGCTGTTGCGAATTGACACCCCTCCTTTCCAAAAAATTCTGAAATATATATATTTCTTCCCCAATCAAGATATGGTCATAATCTCAATTCAAATTTCCAATGGAGTTTGCAACCATAATTACCCATTTAAATACATCATAAATGTCTTAAAATAGAAAATGACATACATAATCATGGCTAAAACTAACATTCCTTAATCAGCATTTAAATAATAGTAACTTCTAAAATAAATTGATAGCTAATCACCTAAAGACAATACAACATTTCTTTATACATAATTTAAAAGCAGTGTAAGGAGGTAATCCAAACTTATATTGTACTTTTTAAATTGTCCATTAACCAGGACACCCTTGTTTTCCCCATTTTGCCCCTAATTCCTAAATGGTTTGAGCCATAACCCCAAGCCAATCCTCACCATCCCTTTTGTGGTATGGAAAATTTGTGGTATAATTTCAGAGATTCATACACCGTTCCACAAGTTATTGTCTGGAAACTAGAAAATGCTTATTTGGGCCCTTTTTTGGCCCCTAATTCCTAAACTGTTAGGACCATAACCCCCAAAATCAATCCAAATTTCCTTTTGTTGTTATAAACCTTGTGTTTGAATTTCATAGATTTCTATTTACATTTACTAAAGTTATTGTCCGAAACCAAATTTTTGTCGGACGACGCTGACGACGACGTGATACCAATATACGACCGCAAAATTTTTTGCGGTCGTATAAAAATTATGTCGCTGACTAATTTCCTTGGGGAATTCTCAAAACCGGAAGTGTCTAAAAATAACTTGAATAAAATGTGCGTGTCATATAGTATGTGTTCCCAGGGGGAACATGTGCTTTACTACATTGCATTAAAAACATAAACATCACTATATTAATATATCTTAAAGTTTCCTCATATCACATGATATACGCGTTTTATTGAATGTTTCCTCGGGGTATACTTCCATTGTGTGCATATCACTATAAAATTACACTCGCATGTTATTTAATAGATATAGGAAGATGTGGTGTGAGTGCCAATGAGACAACTCTCCATCCAAATAACAATTTATAAAAGTAAACCATTATAGGTCAATGTACGGCCTTCAACACGGAGCCTTGGCTCACACGAACAACAAGCTATAAAGGGCCCCAAAATTACTAGTGTAAAACCATTCAAGCGGAAAACCAACGGTCTAGTCTATATAAAAAGCGAAGCGAGAAACACGTATAAATTACATAAACAAACGACAACTACTGTACATCAGATTCCTGACTTAGGACAGGTGCAAACATTTGCAGCGGATTAAGCGTTTAATGGTACCAAACCTTCTCCCTTTTTCTGAAACAATAGTATAACATCACAACATAGAAAAACACACGATAAAATATCAATTGGAAGGCTTAACTCAATCAAAAGTATGTGTTTCCTCAGGGAACTTGTGGTGACATCACATTTGTATGATTCAGACATTACTATAGTGTGTGTTCCTCTATCAGTCAAGGGTATGACTTGAATACGTTATTAGAGAAAATAACATACATTTGTTAATGTGGACTAAAAGTGTGATAACATATATTTTTGATGTATGTTACAGGTTTCAGAAAGGCAAAATAATGCATCCTTTATTTTGTTAAAATGTATACAAGTTCTATTGACATTATTGTTGTCTTTGTGCATACTAAACTTTAGAAAGATATATTCTAATATGACGCGCTTAAAATGCTATATGAACAGACCCGATATATAATAACGTTATATTCATGGCTAAAAATCCCGCCCACATAGCGCATGCAATTACCGTCGTTACCACTGATTGGTCAGCAATGCCATTTATTGGCATTACAACAATTACTTACTAATGAAGAGCATGTGTTTCTAATTTCCGCCAAACATGATCTGCACGCTTTTTTGCAGCTTTTTATTTTAATCAACATGTTCAAATATGCAAATGAGGTAGTTAAAATGAATGGAACAGCTGAAAATGGCCAACATTTCGCAACACCTAAGAGGATCGCAATTTACAAAATGCACAACAATATCACTACAAACCCCCCAGATTCTGAATATACCAGTTTTTGTCTGAATTTCGATGAAAAAGTTCACGACAATCTTGACATTATTTATTAAGTCTGAATTTTACTCGATATTGTTTGAACTATTCTGAAACATGTCTGAAAATTACTCGACATGATTCTCGACTGCCTCAACCATCACTCGACTTGTCTCGACATGTGTCATTAGCCATCGCTCATGGTAAAATATTTGGCATAAAGTGACTACCCATGGTATAATCACCATATATTTACCCTTCCATGAATTATTTCTTAAACAGTTCATAGTTTGCCAATCATGCATAATACACCTAATACACCGAAAAAAATATATCTGTAATAACTAAAGGGTGTATAATTACAGCAACTCTACATCACTTCAAAGCCTTTGCTCAGAACATGTATCATGCTTAATCACAATGTATTTCAATTAATTGTAAGAAATTATTTTCAGAGCATGAAATGAGGGATAATCATGCATGACTATGCAAACTTCCAAGTAATTCCCAAGTGTCCCACATAATAAGCAATATCAAAATTATATGCCTTTATGATAACTACATGAACTAAGCCTTGTTATTACAGCTAACTTTATCACTAAAAAGCCTTGTCTCATTGGTAAACAAAACTGATTTAATTTAATTAGAAAATGAGTTATCCAGTCTATGTATTTAGTTTCTATGCAAACCTTCAAGAGTTCCCAAGTGCCTAATAAAAAGTAAAATATTTTAGATTTGTTTAACAAATAACAATACAGTCAGGGACCCCACTTCAAAGAGTAAAAAGATTAACCTATTTTAGTAAATAGGCTTTACCTTCATTACTAAGCAATACATGCTTCAAAATTGATTTACCTACATGTAATACATTTCAGAAAATGCATGATCTTTCTCCTTTTATTGTGGCTAAACAGATTTTTCTGAGGGACAATGGAATTTTTATGTGAGATCGGGTTTTTTTTAAAAAAAATTTTTTCCCCCTTTTTTTTTTAAAAAAAAAAAAAAAAAAATTTTTTTTTAAAATTTTTTTTTAAAAAAAAAATGGTCAAGGGTTTTATCAGAAACGATATATGATGAAGCACTTTAATCGTACACATACTGAAAATACAACTCGGTGTGATGTGTAGGTTTGTGGATTAGGAATGATAGAGTTCAGAAACACACAGAAAATCACCTAAGTAAAACAGTCACCACGGAAACTCAACCTTTCTAGATCTGCATTTGGAAGTCCTGTCAACTCGAGTACTTCTAAAGCCCAACCTTTCTAGATCTGCATTTGGAAGTCCTGTCAACTCAGTACTTCTAAAAAACCCAACCTTTCTAGATCTGCATTTGAAGTCCTTCAACCCAGTACTCCTGAAACAATCTACTGGGAAATCCAACCTTTCTAAATCTGCATTTGGAAGTCCTGTCCACTCGAGTACTTCTACAGGGAAACAATTCGCTGGGAAACTCAACCTTTCTAAGAATGCAATTGGAAGACCTGTCAACTCGAGTACTTCTAAAGGGGAACAATCAGCTGGGAAACTCAACCTTTCTTAGAATGCAATTGGAAGACCTGTCAACTCAAGTAATCCTGAAGGGGAACAATCAGCTGGGAAACTCAACCTTTCTAAGAATGCAATTGGACGACCTGTCAACTCAAGTAATCCTGAAGGGGCAATCTGCATCTTCTACAAACAGTAAGATCAAGAGAAGTATAATCAGAATAAAATGGCGTCTGTAAGGGCAACAGTCGAATCCATCTAGTGCGAAAAGTATTTCTTTATTTTGACAACTAGCAGTAAAACTGCTGAGAACTTTGATCAAAGTAGCAATCTAGATGTCAATGTCACATAACCAATTGATTCAGGTGTTGCTAGTTCAGACATTCCTTTCACAACTGACCAGGCTGATCCTTTAAAGTTCCTACAATGAAAACCTCAATCACGGTTACCATAAATGACAACTTTGAGGAGGCTGCCGGTATAGCTGTTAACAAATATGATACTGAAATGGATTTAGAGTCGCAGGAGGCAGTTGAGAACTTGAAGGACGCTACTATGATGGCTGTCAACAAATCTGATACTAAAATGGATTTGGAGCCCCAGGAGGCAGTGGAGGTATTATAGTCTTTTGGTCTTTCACACACATATTTCAGATTCAGAAGTTACAGGCTTAGTTGCATCTGGTGTGAATAATTGAGCTTCTAAAACAGAAAAACCTGTGGCTTCCATAAAGATAGAACCAGCTTTAGAAACAAGTTTTCAGTCAAAGAACATCCAGCCTCATGCAGCAAAGATGCAGATTGGTCAAGTTAGTCATTCAAACCAATACAAACTTACAGCTATCATTTCGGATATTGCAAGTCACAGACTTTTCAAACCAGTTCGCATTGGAAAGATGAAAAGAGAAAAGATCTTTTAAACTTTCCTTTGCCAACAAAGGTCTCGATGGCGTCAACTTAGGCAATATCCTTCATCATAAATTAGTTCAGTCGAAAATACCTCCTTATTTTAAAGATCAATCTGTACCAATAATTTCTTATACCTATACCAAACCAATTGCAACTAAAATTTTCAATTACAAACACGTTATGCAGGATCACAACATTGACGACAAGTCTAAACCTCCTGATTGCACCTGTGCTAGTTCCCAATTCACATATAATCCGGCTGGCTACGTTATTAGAGACCTCAACATTGTCAATAACACTTCCTGCGAAATTTGTTATCCAAAGGTCCGAAATATCGTGAGCCTAAATCCATCAATTGAAATACAACTTTAAAATACTGATGGATTCAGTATAGGATTATGCCAGGCAATGGGCTAAACTCGAGAAAAAGACGTAGATACTCTTTCCGAATGGATTAAGGCTGTGGTCGTTGATACAAATCCGAATTAAGAAACTAAATGGGTCTATCAATACCCGCTACGTCAATTTTAAAGACCCAAATGTTGCAAAACACTTGTCCTACCTCCATGACAAATATGTTGTTGTCCCCGCAGATAAAGCCCCAAACAACATCGTTTTGTGTAAATATCATTACATAAACTGCTTGATAAATGAATTAGGTATTGACAATTCACTGGAAACTCAACATATACCCTCGACACTTACCGAGAAATCCTGGACAATCATAGGTCTGTTCTATGTTCCTTTGAATTTCAACCAAAGATGAAGAACTGGATCTTCCATCACTGTATTGGATACCTAAACTACATAAGTGTCCTTACAAACAACGGTATATTGCTGGGTCTTCCAAGTGCTCCAGAAACCTCTTTCTAAATTATTAACATCTATTTTATCAGCAATCAAAGCCGGGCTCAAAGTTATTGTGAAACTCTGATTCAAACAAAATTCTCTGAAACTGACATTATCAAGATGCTTGATTTCTTGATTGACAACATATTTGTTACGTTTGGAGGACGTGTTTTCAACAGACTGTCAAATTCAATGGAACCAATTGTGCCCTCTTCTTGCCGACTTGTTTCTTTATTATTATGAGGCTGACTTCATACAGGAACTTCTTAGGAAGAAAGATAAGAAGTTAGCAATATCCTAACTTTACGTTCCGCTATATAGATGATGTTCTCTCACTGAATAACACAAAATTTGGTGACTATGTTGAACGAATCTATCCCATCGAACTAGAGATAAAGGATACTACAGATACAAGTCTGCCTCATATCTTGACTTACATCTAGAAATTGACAATGGTCGGTAGAAAACAAAACTTTACGACAAAGAGATGATTTCAGCTTCAATTGTGAACTTTCCATTTCTATGTAGCAACATTCAGCAGCGCCTGCATACGGAGTATATATCTCCCAATTGATACGATATTCCCGGGCTTGTATTTCCTATCATGATTTCCTTGATAGAGGATTGCTGCTCACAAGGAAGCTATTAAACCAAGAGTTCAAAATGGTGAAGTTGAAATCATCCCTTCGTAAATTTTACGGACGCTATTACGAGTTGGTTGACCGTTATGGAATAACCGTTTCACAGATGATATCGGATATGTTCCTTATGTCGATACTACAATATCCTTCCTTTTCACGAATGTGACCTACCGAATTAGACTATTTACCGGATTTGTAATAACATAAAGCAACGACGGGTGCCACATGTGGAACAGGATCTGCTTACCCTTCCGGAGCACCTGAGATCACCCCAGTTTTGGTGGGTTCGTGTGTTGCTCTTTAGTTTTCCATGTTGTGTCATCTGTACTATTATTTGTCTGTTTGTCTTTTATTTTGGCCATGGCGTTGTCAATAGATATAGGAAGATGTGGTGTGAGTGCCAATGAGACAACTCTCCATCCAAATAACAATTTATAAAAGTAAACCATTATAGGTCAATGTACGGCCTTCAACACGGAGCCTTGGCTCACCAACAACAAGCTATAAAGGGCCCCAAAGTATTAGTGTAAAACCATTCAAACGGTAAAACCAACGGTCTAGTATAAATAAAACGAGAAACGAGAAACACGTATAAATTACATAAACAAACGACAACTATTGTACATCAGATTCCTGACTTAGGACAGGTGCAAATTTGCAGCAGGATTAAACGTTTTAATGGTACCAAACCTTCTCCTTTTCTGAAATAATAGTATAACATCACAACATAGAAAAACACACGATAAAACATCAATTGGAAAACGCTCAATCAAAACGTAAATTAACACAGTTTGTTTTCGATCTATGAGTTTGACTGTCCTCTGGTATCTTTCGTCCTCTTTCAGTAATCTTGTTTAAAAACTTCTTGATTAAAAATGCCATGAAAGAGGCAACACTCTTATAAAAGTGGTGAAATATTGAGTGAACAGTGAAGACAACATCAAACCCACCAATAAAGTTAATCGAAATATTTTACCCTCACAAGTGGGTGGTATAGTGGAAAACCCTTGTCTATCTGTTATACCGTATGCCATTCCATACGTCTGTTCGAACTCCTTGCAATCACCTTGGCTCCACACATGGGTGGTATAGTGGAAAACCCTTGTCCATCTGTCATATCGTATGTCATTCCATACGTCTGTTCGGAACTCCTTTGCAATCAAGTGGGTGGTATAGTGGAAAACCCTTGTCCATCTGTCATACCGTATGTCATTCCATACGTCTGTTCGGAACTCCTTTGCAATCACCTTGGCTCCCACTCATCTGATTGATTTCAAATTTGGTACACTCCTTCATGATGATGGGGCATACGATGTAAGTGATTTTTTGCCCCTTTCAATGTCAAATTCCTGTTCAGCGTGACTGAACTTTTTCAGCCCATGTGATGATTGGATTTCATTTCCGTAACAAGAATATTGGCTCCCTCAAACAGAAATGATTTCAAATTTGGTATGCAGCTTTATATTGATGGTAATACGTCGTAAGTGATTATGGATGCTTTCCAATATCATCTTCCTGTTTAACTTTGAAATTTTGGAGTGGGGGTATACTTAAGCATGACAACCTGTTCAACCCCATGTTTAATTTGAGCTGCGGCAAACATATTTAATGATTGATCAACCTAGGATGTATAACTACTGGTCTTTTGGTTTTAAAAATATCAAATAGTTCCAAACTTTGTAACGAACTGTAGCATAAAATTCAGTACAAAAACTAGATTTAATATTAAGGTTGTTGAAGTTTAAGAATATGTTATACTTGTTTCCTGCTCCTAAATTGAAAGCAAGGCTGATACTTGGGTCAATTATAAAGAAAATATATATAGGTATAGATTAAGAGTAGATAATATGGATAGTGCATCTTGACATAATTATTACAAACTTCTCTCCTCAAATATAATTACATGAAGCATGTATCTGCCAGGCTGTAATCCATAGAAACATCATGGGCGGATCCCAGATTCGATGAGGGGCGTAACAATGACAATAAACTGCTTCGCTGAGCGCAGCTGGATACGCCCGCAGAGGTCCAACCTGAACAGTTGGGGCAAAATGGACACAATATTCAAGCTTGATACAGGTCTGAATTTGGATTGTAATTAAATATTTGACATATTATAGGTTTCTGAATAAATGTAGTCAAAAATTTGAAATTGGTTATATGAATTGAATTTATATTCAATTAAAGATTTCTTGCTGTTGTGCAATACACTATGCTGTTGCGCAATACTTAGTAAATCTGTTGTCAGACTATAAACAAATAAAATTTATAAAATTCTAAAGGGAGCTTACATCAATAGATATAATCAATTCACCAAAGTTTCATAAGAATTGCTGAAAGCATTTTTGAGTTATTGTATGAAAACTGGAAAATCCCCTTTTAATGAATAAAACCCCATAACTCGGAAATGTAAAATCTAAATTTATAAAATTCTAAAGGAGCTTACATAAATATATATCAACAATTCATCAAAGTTTCATGAGAACTGCCGAAAGCATTTTGAGTTATTGTCCGAAACTGGAAAATCCCCTTTATGAATAAAACCTGTAACTTGGAACCGTAAAATCTAAAATTTATAAAAATCAAAGGGAGCTCATGTCAATAGATATAAACAATTAACCAAAATTTCTTGCAAGTTGGTGAAAGCATTCTTGAGTTATTGTCCGAAAACTGGAAATCTCCTTTTTTAGAATAAAACCCTAACTCAGGCGTAAAATCTAAAATTTATAAAAAACGAAAGGGAGCTCACGTCAATAGATATAAACAATTCATCAAAGTTTTATGCAAATTGGTTAAAGCGTTTCTGAAATAATGTCCGACATGTTGACGACGGACGGACAGACGGACAACGGTATACCATAATACGTCCCGTAAACGGGCGTATAAAAATAAATATAAAAAACTGCATACGTTTTCTTTTTTTTTGTGTGGAGGGTGGGGTTACCCAAGGTCCGCTACTTCTGAATCTGCACCTGAACATGTTTTTCATATTTACAAAGAATATTCTTAATATTCTAGATATTCTAGGAACATAAAAGACAGACATTCAATTCTAAAGAGGAGGGTCTAAGTATGTTTTGATTCCCAATTTTGAATTAGTATAATTTGATTAATCAAGAATAAATAATATTTTCTGACTAGTAGATTTTGCCTTTAAACATGTAATTGAGTTCTTTAAGAGTTAAAAAACATAACCAATTCTAACAAATAATCCTCCAATATATGCTTGTTCACTTAATTTATAGTGTTCTCCCAGCATTTTCAAATATCATGAAAATTAATTTAGTATTTGTTTGCCAAAACAACATAGCCACTATAGTCTATCATAAATCCATCAAGATAGCACCATAGTAGAAAATATAGCACAATAGTAGAAAATTTAACAGCATAGTAGAACATATGGCAATTGATATGGTTGGTATCTCAATGATATAATGTCCAAAGAAAGAAAACTGACTTAAAACAGTAAAATTATTTTCTTGTATTTGTAGGTTCTGTTCGACATCAAGAAAAAAAGATGTAAAGATTAAGAAGACTTTGAGGTGTGATTTTGAAGGATGTGAAAAGAGTTTAAAGAGAATAAATTTTTAAACATGTACAAACACATTCTAAAGTGAAGTCATTTGTTTGTACTGTGTGATAAAAGTTTTACAGTGAGCAGATACCTGCATAGACACTACACACAACAAGTAAAACCTTATTCAATGTGATTTGTGAAAAGGATTTAGGTTTAAGAAAGCAATACCTCATATGAGGATACATTCTGGCAAAAAAAAATGTGTCTGCAAGGTATGTGGTAAAGATTTTTATGATAAAAGTAACATGGAGAAACACTTCAAACGACAACATACAGAAACAAAACTCAGTGCAGTATGCAGTCGGTGGATTCTTAAATCTATGTTCCAAAGTCACTGGCAAAGCACACGGTGAAAAACTTCACCAATGTAATGTTTGTTATAAAATGACTTATAAGAAAAGTGATTTGGTGACACACGTGAGACACATACTTGTGAAAAACGACACATTTGTGATATATGTGGAAAAGGTTTTCTTCATCCACTAGTCACAAATCTCACATGAGGACACATACGGGAGAAAACCATATTCATGTGATCTATGTAATAAAAAAATTGTAAATTTAACCTGTCTTAGAGCACACCAAGAGACACACACACTGGGGCGAGGCCACCTCTGTGATTTGTGGAGACAAATTAACAGACTGCTGCAAGTCTACGTAAACACCTGCGATGCAATTTATGCGACAAAGTTTAATATTGAAACAAAATTTCAAGTCATATGGAAACATGTACACTAGATAAAACTCACAGATGTCAACAATGTGGTAAACGTTATACACAAAAAATGATCTAAATAGACATATGAAAATTCACAATAGGCATGATAGTGGAATGGCTACCTACACTTTGGTTGAATCTGATGGGGTCTACGCAACTACAAACGATATGTCGGATCTTGTTGTTGCTGAGACCTAGACGAGGAATCGAGTTGTGTACTCAGGAATATGTAATAGAAACGACCGGTGTATAGAACTTTTAAACATTGAAAGTTATGAAACAATTTGGTAGATTGAAATACGTATACTACACTAATGCGGACTTCGCCATTTCCAATCACCTAATATGTATCATGACATTAAATGTCTTGTCAATGAGATGAAATAAAAAAATATATCAAACCATACATTAATGTACTATGAAAGTAATCAGGGCACGAGGAACAATTTATAGTGTTGCAAACACCGCATGGACAGTTTGGGACAAATTAAACATGATCTAACTGGCTGTAGAGTTAAACATGATCTAACTGGCTGTAGAGTTCTAAACATGATCTAACTAGCTGTAGAGTTCTAAACATGATCTAACTGGCTGTAGAGTTCTAAACAAATGTACATCATCAACATTCAGAGATGTCTGAACTGATTGTGTGAAAGTTGTCAGAATTGTAACTGTTATGTTTGAATGATAAAAGTATTTTCTGAAACTTGTGCATGTACATGTATGTAAATTTTCTCCCTTGAAAAACTGAAATTGAACAAATTTTGTTAAGGGGAAGGGTACACTAATAAGGAAAGAAGAGGTTATGACAAAAGGCAAAACTGAGTACACACTAATAATGCCATTATTGTATGGACTTTGTTGAACATGTTAACATTATGACAATAACAAAAAATGTCTACGTTGATGCATACATAATACCATTTCTGCACATTTTATATATAGTGTATATTTTGTGTCCAGTAGGATTGTGTGATTGTGTGTCAATATTTTATTCTGTGTCGATTCTTGCTTCAATGTTTAGTGGCTATTTCATGTTTATGGCGGAGAAGTTATTCATTCTGCACTCAATGTAACTAATAGTCAGGTTTAAATTTGAGCTTTTGTCAAAAGCTTATGTCCTTATTATGTCCGTATTTCCGATCATACCTGAACTTTTCCTTGGGCCTAACTTGGCATCCAAAATTTCAGAAGTCTCAACAGCTCAGCGTAGTGATCTATCAAACATGGAAATGTTTTTCTCTGTGTATTTCGAAATAGTTACCCAGGAAGGTATATGAGGGGATGTCTCTAACAAAATCAATATATTGTCCGTTTTGAACTGCGACACGGTTGTGAACACCGTTAATAACTTATAAGTATTTGTAATAAAATATTTGAAAAGACTGCTAGGAAGGTTGAAATCTTACGAAGGATACGATATAATTTAATTGTACGTTATTAAACAAACAAATTTAAGACAAACACAGAATGGACAGATGGTAGTGGTTTAACACAAAACCTCCGATATTTGACACATTAACCAAAATTTGTTCATCGAGGCTTATCGACTAACGCCAAAAAATTAACACGAAAATAACATAACTTGGAACTGTTAATTAAGTGTTATAAATTTCATATAATAGAAATATAATTTATAGCATTTTATAGCACTTTCTTCCATCTTTTAATTTGTAGTAAATGTGTTAGGTTAAATTAAGGTTAGCCACAACAAAGTAGTTGTAAACGAAGATGATATTTGATTTTTGAAATTTGATTTTGTGACTTACGATCAGGGTATCTTCACTTATTCATAATTCAACCATCCTTCATATATTTATAGAAAGTATGTAAAGCTGTCCTGATTTTGTTTCGCTTTCCATAGATATATTTTTTTCTTGGTTGCTATAATGGTTTCCACGCAAAACAACAAATCAACCTAAGAAATTGAAAACGCACTATTTTTGAAAAATACTATGTTTTAGAAGTAAAATAAATAAGCTTGCATTGTTTTTTTTTAAAAAAATATAGTACCATTCTGTAATCTTTACTCTATAATTTGATATCTTTTTATCAAAATCCATTCAGGGTTTTAACAGTCATTCTATTGCAAGTTATCCTGTTTTCAACAGAGAACATTAGAAAATTAGCGTAAATACCGTGTCCTAGAACTATATAGATTAATCAAGAAATTATCTGTTTTGTAAATCCTGATTTACCCTGTATCTCTGATGTCCCTTCGTCAATTTTCTTAATTTTTTTTTGAAATACTCGACACATATGCTTTCACTTAGTGGCGTAGCTACCATTGACTGCGACGCACTTGCGTGCACAAACGAAATGTCCAAAAATAAATCATAACAGTCAAAAAGAAAAGTGCGATTGACTGTCACTATTATATATATATATATATATATATATATATATATATAGGTGTTTCAATTTGTCAGAAAGGTTTCCGTGTTTTCTATCAGCTCAGTCTTGTTGTGCGTATTTCGGTTTGCAATTACAATTTTGTTGTCATCAAAAGTTTTCGCTAAATTTTGAAAATCAAAAATGAGCCTAAAGGAAGCAGCTGCTTGAGTAAAAATTGATTCCTTGTTCCAAAAGAGACAAAATGACGTTGTGGGCAGAAGCTGGCCCATCTGACAGCCAGAGCACGAAGTCTGTGCCAAAGGCGCGAAACTCTAGTTTTGAATCTAGTCCGGTGAAATCGGATTACCTCCTAACTATCTAGACATAGGGAAGCTTTCGAAAGAAGATTTTAACAGAGACGACAATTGAAACTCAAATAATTAAGAAGAAACAGGAAACTGTAGACGACTTTTCCTTTCCTGCTAGGTAAAATGAGCTTAAAACTTAAAACTCTTTAGGGCTCGGAAAAAAAGGTTGGGTTCCACATCCAATATTAAAATGCTTTTTTAAAATACTAAAGAATCTGGCAATAAGAAAGACGTAACAGCATAAACTCACCCGTAATGCAATACACAAAAGATCGACACATGCAGAGATCATCACATGATATGTCTCAAAAATATTTTTCTTAATTATGCATTAAATTAACCATGATTTATCCTAATCAAAAGATCAAGGCGCTCACTAGTATATGGAATATTGATTGATAGGCATAGTTATTTGTTTGTGTCCGATGGACCCGCACGTACGAACGAGTCGACCGACAGTCCAACCATCATTGAATAGTTTTGCATTTATGAATTGGTTATAAGACCTTAGAGGCACTTCTTTAACCATCTTAGATCGAAAAAGATTTATTTTCTGCAAAAAGGTCAAAATTGTTTCGCCTCCTACGCTCGGCATTCTGCGTGCATCATTATAAGTCTACCTTCGACAATGGTACCAATTTGTGTCTGAATCTAAGTTGGATGGGGTTTTAATTCTGAGCATCCTCTCTGACCATGTTGCAAACACTTTAATTTACCTTCATCAAATTGTTAAAAATATTATCTAATATATATAGCAAAACATAAGACAATTGAAATTATGCCATAAATCTTTTAATCATAAACTTGCTTAGAGCGTATTTGATTTTTCAGAAAATTTAGCATAAAACCAGGGGAATAATTATACTGAAATAGATAAGGGATTTTTTTTTTTGGCTGATGACTCCCTGTTTTTATTTTATATTTTGATGTATACATTAAAAGAAATGTTCTCCTTGATTTGTAGAGAAATCTGTCATTTTGTTTGGTCTCCATTTTTCTTTTGTTTTCTGAGAGCATCTTATAAAACCTATCTTCTCATATTTTATTTGAAAGATTTCTTTTATTCATAAAATGTGTTTTTTGTGAACATTCTAAGCAAATTTGGGCAATTTTGAACGACTCTTAGCTTGAAAAATAGCAAGGTGACATATATTTTTATTATATTTTGATAAAAGCAAAGTAAAATCTTCATTTCGGCAAAGTTTAAGAATTCTATCTGAGGAAAACCCGAACTTATCAAGTCATCTTCAGGTTGCTTGTGAAACCAAGAAAACGCTTCCAAAAGACGCAAAACAGCCCGATAAAACGATTATCAGGTTGTCCGCATGTTGATATTGTAAAATATATTGTAAAAATGCTTCATATTGTGACTCGCAGCTGATATTTTAATAACAATATGCAGACAACCTGATAATCATACCTCCGTCTCAAAACCGTGATACGAGAATTACGGAGTGACTGTGCAGGGTGTATATAGGCGTAGGAAGGAAGATAAACGATCTAAAGTATATCGCTTCGTGTTATCTGTACACCTGTATTAGTATAGCAGAAAGGTCGATTGCAAGTGTAGTATTTACAATGTCGATATTTATCAGTTCAAGTTTGTTTACATTAATCATCTGTCGGTACTATAAACTCTATGCATTAACGGATGCAGTGACATGAGTTATGACTTTATCTAAGATTCCCATGATCTGTATTTCTACTTATGATCTGGAGCTTGTTATAAAAGCAAAGTGTATTGCTGTTGATTCGAGTTAGTACTCCTCAAAGACTGAAATAATTGCATATTGAAATAACTGCTACTGGATTTGCAGGTGATTTGCTATTTCCTAGAGGTTGGAGTTGAAACACAAAAATAACTAACTATTCGACTGTACATCTAAACACTATTAATACATTAAAATCTTAAATAGTAATAAGCCTTAAGATCAGATGAAACTAGCAGTAGGTATTCTGTATAGTCTCTTCATGCACAAAATACAGACGAGATATATCGACAGTAGACTGACCATCGTCACCAAAAGTGTCTACCTGTCTTCAAGATTGTGGTCAATCATACTTGCTGCCTGTCGGCACTCATTGCGATCAGTCAAATTTGATTCCTCTGCAAACATTGTGACCAGTCATTCCGACTGTCTGTCTGCCATCATTATTTCCAGACTTACTGGCCGCATGCTTGCCTATATTGTGACATTTAACATATGTCTAAGTAAACTATGTCTGTGTTTAAAGTGTTCGAACATATGTCACAGTGATAAGCGTTATATTCTAAATGTGTTGTCTTGTGTTGTTGTAGACTTGCAGGCTGAGTAAATCCTTTACCACATACAGCACATAGATATGGCTTAAGTCCCGTGTGAGCTTGTGGTTCTTTAGAGGCCCACTCTGGCTAAACCCTTTACCACATATGTCACATTTATAAGGCTTTTCACCGGTATGTGATCGCATGTGAACATTTAATAACGAGACAGTGATAAAACCTTGCCACACAGTTCACATAAGTGTGGTTTCTCCTGTGTGTGTTTCGTGTGTATCATCAAGCACTTTTCTTATCAAACTCTCTATTTGTTTGTGAGCTTTTTTCCCAGTATGTCCTCTCAGGTGTTTCTGTAGACGTTCGGTCTGACTATTATACCACATATTTCACATGTTATATTACCAGTGTGTATGCTATCAACGTGTCTTTTAATCGAGCGTTTGTTTGAATTCTTGACACACTTCACACACAAACATTTTACCAACAACATGTGTTGTCATGTGATTTTAGATTCACCTTTTGAGGAACACTCTATACACTTCACAAGTAAACTGTTTCTGGCTTGAGTGTTTTACGTTAGTGTGCCGAACCATGTATCTTTTCAGTTTAAACGCCATACCACACAGGTGCACACAGTTTTTTTCAGTCGTGTGTGTTTTATATGAGCTTGTAGGTTTGCCGATTCTCTAAACTCTTTCCCATACATCATTTACGCGTGTCCTTGACGCCTGACCTATGTATTTTAGATGACTTGTGTGGTTCGACTTTTGACGAAATTCTTTGCCTACCTCACATTTATATGGTTTTCATCACTGTGTAACTTCAGGTGGTTTTCAGGTATCGTTTCTGGGAAACCCTGCAAACATCACATGCATGGTTTTAGTTGAATGTTTTTCTCTTATGAACCCCTAAGTACTTATAGGTAGAAAACACCTTTCTGCAGTCGCCAATCACATAAACCCTTCTGTCGTGTCCTTCCTTGCGTTCTCTGCAGCACCATTGCCACCATTTTGTCCACAGAGCCTGATAAGATAGGATAAAACAAGTTACTAGTATTATTGATACAAAATGTAGAAATATTCAACCATACGTGTCACTGTCATTTATGAACAGAGTTGAAAAAAAATCGATTGACAATAATACAATGGGTATTAATATGATTTAAGACGGAACAGGTTAGAAAGGTTTTTTATATATGGGATTGAAAAGATTTCTCGCCCGTGTGTTCTCATATGCGCCTTAAGATAAGGAAGCTGAGAGAAATAATTTCCATTCATCACATTTGTGAGGTCTATCTCCAAATATATCTCGACATCTCTGTATGTTCATGGACATTTTAGATTCCGCTAAATTTGTCTCTTTAATTGTATTCCTTCCCCGTCAAGATAAGACATTGTTGGTCTATAACCCAAAGACAAATGGAAAGTGTGTTAATACAATCAACAGAATATGATTACAATTCGTTCATGATCAATATAAATCAAATCACACAAGAGGACGATACTGGTTTTCCCATAATATTCAATCATAATAAAGGCTCATCTGCCAAGATAATGATATTCTTTCTTCGATCATGCATATTAAGTACGTAATATATAATTGTCATCTGCACTAGTAAGTTTAAGAAGGTTACATGAATACAAGCATTCTGAGAGTATTGCATGGCAATACATAGTCCCCTACCGGTAAAATTCATTATACTGGAACAAAATGCTAACTTGTTCTATAATTTGTCATGGTGTAAACAAAAGAAATTTCTTTCATTGTCACAAACTAATATAGATTTGTAACTTATCTATAAAATGTCAACAACTTTTATCTACACGATGTAATGTAATGAAATATATACCTTAAAATAAGTTATTATTAAAAAGTTTATTAATAAATAGGGATGTGTCCATGAGACACAAATGAAGTCCCTGCAGCATTTAAAGTTATAAAGGGTCACAACTCAAGAACTGTATAAGTGACGCTACCAAATTTGTACTTGATCTGAGTTTTGGGGTAATAAGCATTGTGTATTCATTCGCATTAAGTTGTGGCAAACTTAAGTTAAAGAACAAACAAAACTCAAGCAATTTTCCATTTGTTATGGGGCATAAATCAGAGCAGTAAAATGACGCCACCAAAATTCAAACTTGCTCTTGGTTTTGTTGTTAAAAGTATTATATAGTTTCATAATATTTGGTTGAGACACTAAAATATAAAGTTAGAGAACGGAAACGAAAACATTCAGCAATTTTACATTTGCTAAGGGGCAACTCTAGAACGGTATGACTGACGCCACCAAAATTCAAATCAAATCAGTGTTTTATGGTAATGAGCATTGTGTATGTTTCATAACATTTGGTTAAGACAAACCTAAGTTAGAGAACAGAAACGAAAATTCAACAATTTTCCATTTGTAAAGGAGCATAACTATAGAATGGTAAAAGTGACGCCACCAAATTTCAAACTTGGCTTGACCTGTGTTTTGTTGTAGCATTTAATCGAAGTTTCATACAATTTTGTTCAGGCAAACTTAAGTACATGAAGTAAGAGAACAGAAACCAATTTTGGGATGTACGGTTGTACGTACAAGTAAGGGATGTATATACTTACAGAAGAACAAAGATAAAACTTAATACGGTGGGGGCATAACAATAGCAGTATGACGACAGGAATAAAAAAGTGTATATACACTAGATTCATAGCGGTTCTACATGTATAACCCTGTAACTTTAGTTGCTGCTGTGAAGTTTAGCATTGAGGCAATAACATTTGATTTTTGCTTTCAGCCATATATTTGATATACAAGTAATCATTGCCTCTGTGTAAGGATGACACATTGTTAATTACAGTCAATCTTAAAGAATCATTGCTGCCAGAATAAAGTGTGAGGATATAAGTTCTGGATCCGCCACTGCATTGTTAAGCACTGAAAGTCATTTACTAGTACATGGACAAAAGTTATTTAATCATGCAAATATTTTCTACAGCACTTGTCTTGATACACTGAGCTATTCTAAGAAGCAGCTGACTCGGTTAATTCTAAAACAAGCCTCCTCTGTGTAACAATGTGTAAAATGTAGTTGTTAATCGTAACACTGAGGAGGCTGCGACCTGGTGTCGTTGAGTCAATGTTTTCAGTTGACAGTTTGAGTATGCTGACCGGTGAAGGTCCTTGTATCCACATTGGAATGTGAAATAGCTAGTATCAAATAACGGAATTAAAAGTTTTCAAATGTTTTTTGGAATCAAAACCTTCGATCGATGTTTTGACAAAACAATGCGTTTCTATCAAAGCCGTATTTACCTTTACTCATCCTTCGCGTGAGACATAATACATCATATGCTTATCGAATATTAAATTTGTAATGTATGTGGTCAAGGGTTTTATCAGAAACGATATATGATGAAGCACTTTAATCGTACACATACTGAAAATACAACTCGGTGTGATGTGTGTAGTTTGTGGATTAGGAATGATAGAGTTCAGAAACACACAGAAAATCACCTAAGTAAAAACAGTCACCATGGAAACTCAACCTTTCTAGATCTGCATTTGGAAGTCCTGTCAACTCGAGTACTTCTAAAGGGAAACCCAACCTTTCTAGATCTGCATTTGGAAGTCCTGTCAACTCGAGTACTTCTAAAGGGAAACCCAACCTTTCTAGATCTGCATTTGGAAGTCCTGTCAACCCGAGTACTCCTGAAGGGAAACAATCTACTGGGAAATCCAACCTTTCTAAATCTGCATTTGGAAGTCCTGTCCACTCGAGAACTTCTACAGGGAAACAATTCGCTGGGAAACTCAACCTTTCTAAGAATGCAATTGGAAGACCTGTCAACTCGAGTACTTCTAAAGAGGAACAATCAGCTGGGAAACTCAACCTTTCTAAGAATGCAATTGGAAGACCTGTCAACTCAAGTAATCCTGAAGGGGAACAATCAGCTGGGAAACTCAACCTTTCTAAGAATGCAATTGGAAGACCTGTCAACTCAAGAGGCAATCTGCATCTTCTACAAACAGTAAGATCAAACAGAAGTATAATCAGAAAAAAATGGCGTCTGTAAGGGCAACCCAGTCGAATCCATCTAGTGCGAAAAGTATTTCTTTATTGACAACTAGCAGTAAAACTGCTGAGAACTTTGATCAAAGTAGCAATCTAGATGTCAATGTCACCCAACCAATTGATTCAGGTGTTGCTGGTTCAGACATTCCTTTCACAACTGACCAGGCTGATCCCTTTAAAGTTCCTACAATGAAAACCTCAAACACGGTTACCATAAATGACAACTTTGAGGAGGCTGCCGGTATAGCTGTTAACAAATATGATACTGAAATGGATTTAGAGTCGCAGGAGGCAGTTGAGAACTTGAAGGACGCTACTATGATGGCTGTCAACAAATCTGATACTAAAATGGATTTGGAGCCCCAGGAGGCAGTGGAGGTATTATAAAGTCTTTTTGGTCTTTCACACACAGATATTTCAGATTCAGAAGTTACAGGCTTAGTTGCATCTGGTGTGAATAATTCAGCTCCTGAAACAGAAAAACCTGTGGCTTCCATAAAGATAGAACCAGCTTTAGAAACAAGTTTTTCAGACAAAGAACATCCAGCCTCATGCAGCAAAGATGCAGATTGGTCAAGTTAGTCATTCAAACCAATACAAACTTACAGCTATCATTTCGGATATTGCAAGTCACAGACTTTTCAAACCAGTTCGCATTGCAAAAGATGAAAAAGAGAAAAGATCTTTTCTTAAACTTTCCTTTGCCAACAAAGGTCTCGATGGCGTCAACTTAGGCAATATCCTTCATCATAAATTAGTTCAGTCGAAAATACCTCCTTATTTTAAAGATCAGTCTGTACCAATAATTTCTTATACCTATACCAAACCAATTGCAACTAAAATTTTCAATTACAAACACGTTATGCAGGATCACAACATTGACGACTTCAAGTCTAAACCTCCTGATTGCACCTGTGCTAGTTCCCAATTCACATATAATCCGGCTGGCTACGTTATTACCGGAGACCTCAACATTGTCAATAACACTTCCCTGCGAAATTTGTTATCCAAAGGTCCGAAATATCGTGAGCCTAAATCCATCAATTGAAATACAACTTTAAAATACTGATGGATTCAGTATAGGATTATGCCAGGCAATGGGCTAAACTCGAGAAAGAAGACGTAGATACTCTTTCCGAATGGATTAAGGCTGTGAGGTCGTTGATACAAATCCGAATTAAGAAACTAAATGGGTCTATCAATACCCACGCTACGTCAATTTTTAAAGACCCAAATGTTGCAAAACACTTATCCTACCTCCATGACAAATATGTTGTTGTCCCCGCAGATAAAGCCCCAAACAACATCGTTTTGTGTGTAAATATCATTACATAAACTGCTTGATAAATGAATTAGGTATTGACAATTCACTTGGAAACTCAACATATACCCTCACGACACTTACCAAAGAGGAAATCCTGGACAATCATAGGTCTGTTCTATGTTCCTTTGAATTTCAACCAAAGATGAAGAACTGGATCTTCCATCACTGTATTGGATACCTAAACTACATAAGTGTCCTTACAAACAACGGTATATTGCTGGGTCTTCCAAGTGCTCCACGAAACCTCTTTCTAAATTATTAACATCTGTTTTATCAGCAAAGCCGGGCTCCAAAGTTATTGTGAAACTCTGATTCAAACAAAAAATTCTCTGAAACTGACATTATCAAGATGCTTGATTTCTTGATTGACAACATATTTGTTACGTTTGAGGACGTGTTTTCAACAGACTGTCGGAATTCCAATGGGAACCAATTGTGCCCTCTTCTTGCCGACTTGTTTCTTTATTATTATGAGGCTGACTTCATACAGGAACTTCTTAGGAAGAAAGATAAGAAGTTAGCAATATCCTTTAACTTTACGTTCCGCTATATAGATGATGTTCTCTCACTGAATAACACAAAATTTGGTGACTATGTTGAACGAATCTATCCCATCGAACTAGAGATAAAGGATACTACAGATACAGTTAAGTCTGCCTCATATCTTGACTTACATCTAGAAATTGACAATGAGGGTCGGTAGAAAACAAAACTTTACGACAAAGAGATGATTTCAGCTTCCCAATTGTGAACTTTCCATTTCTATGTAGCAACATTCCAGCAGCGCCTGCATACGGAGTATATATCTCCCAATTGATACGATATTCCCGGGCTTGTATTTCTATCATGATTTCCTTGATAGAGGATTGCTGCTCACAAGGAAGCTATTAAACCAAGAGTTCAAAATGGTGAAGTTGAAATCATCCTTCGTAAATTTTACGGACGCTATTACGAGTTGGTTGACCGTTATGGAATAACCGTTTCACAGATGATATCGGATATGTTCCTATGTCGATACTACAATATCCTTCCCTTTTCACGAATGTGACCTACCGAATTAGACTATTTACCGGATTTGTAATAACATAAGCAACACGACGGGTGCCACATGTGGAACAGGATCTGCTTACCCTTCCGGAGCACCTGAGATCACCCCCAGTTTTGGTGGGTTCGTGTTGTAGTCTTTAGTTTTCCATGTTGTGTCATCTGTACTATTATTTGTCTGTTTGTCTTTTTATTTTTGGCCATGGCGTTGTCAATAGATATAGGAAGATGTGGTGTGAGTGCCAATGAGACAACTCTCCATCCAAATAACAATTTATAAAAGTAAACCATTATAGGTCAATGTACGGCCTTCAACACGGAGCCTTGGCTCACACCGAACAACAAGCTATAAAGGGCCCCAAAAGTATTAGTGTAAAACCATTCAAACGGTAAAACCAACGGTCTAGTATAAATAAAAACGAAAACGAGAAACACGTATAAATTACATAAACAAACGACAACTATTGTACATCAGATTCCTGACTTAGGACAGGTGCAAACATTTGCAGCAGGATTAAACGTTTTAATGGTACCAAACCTTCTCCCTTTTTCTGAAATAATAGTATAACATCACAACATAGAAAAACACACGATAAAACATCAATTGGAAGGCTTAACTCAATCAAAACGTAAATTAACACAGTTTGTTTTCGATCTATGAGTTTGACTGTCCCTCTGGTATCTTTCGTCCCTCTTTCAGTAATCTTGTTTAAAAACTTCTTGATTAAAAATGCCATGAAAGAGGCAACACCTCTTATAAAAAGTGGTGAAATATTGAGTGAACAGTGAAGACAACATCAAACCCACCAATAAAGTTAATCGAAATATTTTTACCCTCACAAGTGGGTGCTATAGTGGAAAACCCTTGTCTATCTGTTATACCGTATGTCATTCCATACGTCTGTTCGGAACTCCCTTGCAATCACCTTGGCTCCCACACATGGGTGGTATAGTGGAAAACCCTTGTCTATCTGTTATACCGTATGTCATTCCATACGTCTGTTCGGAACTCCCTTGCAATCACCTTGGCTCCCACACATGGGTGGTATAGTGGAAAACCCTTGTCCATCTGTCATACCGTATGTCATTCCATACGTCTGTTCGGAACTCCTTTGCAATCACCTTGGCTCCCACTCATCTGATTGATTTCAAATTTGGTACACTGCTTCATGAAAACGGGGCATACGATGTAAGTGATTTATTGCCCCTTTCAATGTCAAATTCCTGTTCAGCGTGACTGAATTTTTTCAGCCCATGTGATGATTGGATTTAATTTCCGTAACAAGAATATTGGCTCCCTCAAACAGAAATGATTTCAAATTTGGTATGCAGCTTTATATTGATTGGAATACGTCGTAAGTGATTATGGGTGCTTTCCAATATCATCTTCCTGTTTAACTTTGAAATTTTGGAGTGGGGGTATACTTAAGCATGACAACCTGTTCAACCCCATGTTTAATTTGAGCTGCGGCAAACATATTTAATGATTGATCAACCTAGGATGTATACTGCATAACTACTTTGGTCTTTTGGCATTTAAATATCAAATAGTTCCAAACTTTGTAACGAACTGTAGCATAAAATTCGAGTACAAAAACTAGATTTAATATTAAGGTTTTTGAAAATTAAGAATATGTTATACTTGTATCCTGCTTCTAAATTGAAAGCAAGTCTGATGCTTGGGTCAATTATAAAAGAAAATATATATAGGTATAGATTAATAGTAGATAATATGGATAGTGCATCTTGACATAATTATTACAAACTTCTCTCCTCCAAATATAATTACATGAAGCATGTATCTGCCAGGCTCTAATCCATAGAAACATCATGGGCGGATCCCAGATTCGATGATAGGGGGCGTAACAATGACAATAAACTGCTTTGCTGAGCGCAGCTGGATACGCCCGCAGAGGTCCAACCCTGAACAGTTGGGGCAAAAATGGACACAATATTCAAGCTTGATACAGGTTTGAATTTGGATTGTAATTAAATATTTGACATATTATAGGTTTCTGAATAAATGTAGTCAAAGAATTTGAAATTGGTTATATGAATTGAATTTATATTCAATTAAAGATGTCTTGCTGTTGTGCAATACACTATGCTGTTGCGCAATACTTAGTAAATCTGTTGTCAGACTATAAACAAATAAAATTTATAAAATGCTAAAGGAGCTTACATCAATAGATATAATCAATTCACCAACAAGGTCCGCTACTTTTGAATCTGCACCTGAACATGTTTTTCATATTTACAAAGAATATTCCTAATATTCTAGGAACATAAAGACAGACATTCAATTCTAAAGAGGTGGTCTAAGCATGTTTTGATTCCCAATTTTGAATTAGTACAATTTGATTAATCAAGAAAAATAATATTTTCTGACTAGTAGATTTTGCCTTTAAACATGTAATTGAGTTCTTTAAGAGTTAAAAACATAAAATACAAACAAATACTAAATTAATTTTCATGGTGATATTTAAAATGCTGGGAGAACACTATAAATTAAGTGAACAAGCATATTTGAGGTGGAGGATTATTTGTTATAACCAATTCTAACAAATAATCCTCCACCTCAAATATGCTTGTTCACTTAATTTATAGTGTTCTCCCAGCATTTTCAAATATCACCATGAAAATTAATTTAGTATTTGTTTGCCAAAAACATAGCGACACGGCCACTATATAGTCTATCATAAATTCATCCAAGATAGCACCATAGTAGAAAAATATACCACAATAGTAGAAAATATAGCAGCATAGTAGAAAATATGGCAATTGATATGGTTGGTATCTCAATGATATAATGCACAAAGAAAGAAAACTGACTTAAAACAGTTAAAATTATTTTCTTGTATTTGTAGGTTCTGTTCGACATCAAGAAAAAAAAGATGTCAAGATTAAGAAGACTTTGAGGTGTGATTTTGAAGAATGTAAAAAAGAGTTTAAAGAGAATAAGAATTTTAGGAAACATGTACAAACACATTCTAAAGTGAAGTCATTTGTTTGTACTGTGTGTGATAAAAGTTTTACAGTGAGCAGATACCTGCATAGACACTACACACAACAAGTAAAAACCTTATTCAATGTGAAGTTTGTGGAAAAGGATTTAGGTTTAAGGAAAGCTTAATACCTCATATGACGATACATTCTTGCAAAAAAAAAAATCATGTCTGCAAGGTATGTGGTAAAGATTTTTATGATAAAAGTAACATGGAGAAACACTTCAAACGACAACATACAGGAAACAAAACTCAGTGCGAAGTATGCAGTCGGTGGATTCTTAAATCTATGTTCCAAAGTCACTTGGCAAAGCACACGGGTGAAAAACTTCACCAATGTAATGTTTGTTATAAAATGATCTATAAGAAAAGTGATTTGGTGACACACGTGAGAACACATACTGGTGAAAAACCGACACCTTTGTGATATATGTGGAAAAGGATTTTCTTCATTCACTAGTCACAAATATCACATGAGGACACATACGGGAGAAAAACCATATTCATGTGATCTATGTAATAAAAAATTTGTAAATTTAACCGGTCTTAGAACACACCAAAGAACACACACTGGGGCGAGGCCTTACCTCTATGATTTGTGTGGAGACAAATTTACACAGACTGCAAGTCTACGTAAACACCTCCGATGCAATTTATGCGACAAAGGATTTAATATTGAAACAAAATTTCGAAATCATATGGAAACATGTACACTAGATAAAACTCACAGATGTCAACAATGTGGTAAAGGTTATACACAGAAAAATGATCTAAATAGACATATGAAAATTCACAATAGGCATGATAGTGGAATGGCTACCTACACTTTGGTTGAATCTGATGGGGTCTACGCAACTACAAACGATATGTCGGATCTTGTTGTTGCTGAGAGACCTCAGACGAGGAATCGGTTGTGTATTTTCTCAGGAATATGTAATAGAAACGACCGGTGTATATAACTTTTAAACATTGAAAGTTATGAAACAATTTGGTAGATTGTAATACGTGTATACTACAGCTAATGCGGACTTCGCCATTTCCAATCAGCTAATATGTATCATGACATTAAATGTCTTGTCAATGAGATGAAATAAAAAAAAAAATGTATATCAAAACCATCCATGAATGTACTATGAAAGTTATAGGGAGCACGAGGAACAATTTATAGTGTTGCAAACACCGGCCATGGACAGTTTGGAATGACAAATTAAACATGATCTAACTGGCTGTAGAGTTCTAAACATGATCTAACTGGCTGTAGAGTTCTAAACATGATCTAACTGGCTGTAGAGTTCTAAACAAATGTACATCATCAACATTCAGAGATGTCTGAACTGATTGTGTGAAAGTTGTCAGAATTGTAACTGTTATGTTTGAATGATAAAAGTATTTTCTGAAACTTGTGCATGTACATGTATGTAAATTTTCTCCCTTGAAAAACTGAAATTGAACAAATTTTGTTAAGGGGAAGGGTACACTAATAAGGAAAGAAGAGGTTATGACAAAAGGCAAATGCCATTATTGTATGGACTTTGTTGAACATGTTAACATTATGCCAATAACAAAAAATATGCCTACGTTGATGCATGTACATAATACCATTTTATATTAGTGTATAGTTTGTGTCCAGTAGGATAGTGTGATTGTGTGTCAATATTTTATTCTGTGTCGATTCTTGCTTCAATGTTTAGTGGCTATTTCATGTTTATGGCGGAGAAGTTATTCATTCTGCACTCAATGTAACTAATAGTCAGGTTTAAATTTGAGCTTTTGTCAAAAACTTATGTCCTTGTTATGTTGTCCGTCTTTCCGATCATACCTTAACTTTTCCTTGGGCATAACTTGGCAACCAAAAAATTCCTCAGAAGTCTCAACAGCTCAGCGTAGTGATCTATCAAACATGGAAATGTTGTTTTTTTCTCTGTGTATTACGAGAATAGTTACCCAGGAAGGTATATGAAGGGGAGATGTCTCTTCTAACAAAAATCAATATATTGTCCGTTTTGAACTGCGACACGGTTGTGAACACCGTTAATAACTTATAAGTATTTGTAATAAAAATATTTGAAAAGACTGCTAGGAAGGTTGAAATCTTACGAAGGATACGATATAATTTAATTGTACATTGTTAAACAAACAAATTTAAGACAAACACAGAATGGACAGATGGTAGTGGTTTTAACACAAAACCTCCGATATTTGACACATTAAACAAAATTTGTTCATCGAGGCTTATCGACTAACGCCAAAGAAATTAACACGACAATAACGTAACTTGGAACTGTTGATTAAGTGTTATAAATTCGTATACTAGTAATAGAAATATAATTTATAGCATTTTATAGCACTTTCTTCCATCTTTTAATTTGTAGTAAATGTGTTAGGTTAAATAAAAGGTTAGCCACAACAAAGTAGTTGTAAACGAAGATGATATTTGATTTTTTGAAATTTGATTTTTGTGACTTATGATCAGGGTATCTTCACTTATTCATAATTCAACCATCCTTCATAGCATATTTATAGAAAGTATGTAAAGCTGTCCTGATTTTGTTTCGCTTTCCATAGATATATTTTTTTTCTTGGTTGCTATAATGGTTTTCACACGCATAAAACAACAAATCAACCCTAAGAAATTGAAAAACGCACTATTTTTGAAAAATACCATATTTTGGAAGTAAGATAAATTAGCTTGCATTGTTTTTTTAATTAAAAACTATATAGTACCATTCTGTAATCTTTACTCTATAATTTGATATCTTTTTTATCAAAATCCATTCAGGGGTTTTAACAGTCATTCTATTGCAAGTTATCCTATTTTCAACAGAGAAACATTAGAAAATTAGCGTTAATACCCGTGTCCTAGAACTATATAGATTAATCGAAGAAAATTATCTCTGTTTTGTAAAATCCCTGATTTACCCTGTATCTCTGATGTCCCTTCGTCAATTTTCTTAAAATTTTTATTGAAATTAACCTCGACACATATGCTTTCAATGGTACACATTTGTGTCTGAATCTAAATTGGATCGGGGGTTTAATTCTGAGCATCCTCTCTGGCCATGTTGCAAACACTTTAATTTACCTTCATCAAATTGTTAAAAATATTATCTAATATATAGCAAAAACATAAGACAATTGAAATTATGCCATAAATCTTTTAATCTCAAACTTGCTTAGAGCGTATCTGATTTTTTAAAGAAAATTTAGAATAAACCAGGGGGAGATAATTATACTGAAATAGATAGGGGATTTTTTTTTTTTTTTTTTGTCTGATGACTCCCTGTTTTTATTTTATATTTTTGATGTATACATTAAAAGAAATGTTCTCCTTGATTTGTAGAGAAATCTGTCATTTTGTTTGGGTCTCCATTTTTTCTTTTTGTTTTCTGAAAGCATATTATAAAACCTATCTTCTCATATTTTATTTCAAAGATTTCTTTTTATTCATAAAAATGTGTTTTTTTTCGTGAACATTCTAAGCAAATGTGGGCAATTTTGAACGACTCGTAGCTTGAAAAATAGCACGATGACCCATATTTTTTATTATATTTTTGATAAAAGCAAAGTAAAATCTTCATTTCGGCAAAGTTTAAGAAATTCTATCTGAGGAAAACCCGAACTTATCAAGTCATCTTTAGGTTGCTTGTAAAACCAAGAAAACGCTTCCAAAAGACGCAAAAACAGCCCGATAAAACGATTATCAGGTTGTCCGCATGTTGATATTGTAAAATATATTGTAAAAATGCTTCATATTGTGACTCGCAGCTGATATTTTACAATAACAACATGCAGACAACCTGATAATCGGTACCTCTCGTCTCAAAACCGTGATACGAGAATTACGGAGTGACTGTGCAGGGTGATATATAGGCGTAGGGAAGGAAGATAAACGTCTACAGTAAAGTATATCGCTTCGTGTTATCTGTACACCTGTATTAGTATAGCAGAAAAGTCGATTGCAAGTGTAGTATTTACAATGTCGATATTTATCAGTTCAAGTTTGTTTACGTTAATCATCTGTCGGTACTATAAACTGTACGCATCAACGGATGTAGTGACATGAGTTATGACCTTATCTAAGATTCCCATGATCTGTATTTCTACTTAATGATCTTAGGAGCTTGTTATAAAAGCATGTGTATTGCTGTTGATTCGAGTTAGTGCTCCTCAAAGACTGAAATAATTGCATATTGAGAAATAACTGCTACTGAATTTGCAGGTGATTTGCTATTTCCTAGAGGAGTTGGAGTTGAAACACAAAAAATAACTAACTATTCGACTGTACATCTTTACACTAGTAATACATTTAAATCTTAAATTGTAACAATAAAAGCCTTAAGATCAGATTAAACTAGTAGTAGGTATTCTGTATAGTCTCTTCGTGCACAAAATACAGACGAGATATATCGACAGTAGACTGACCATCGTCACCAAAAGTGTCTACCTGTCTGCCAAGATTGTGGTCAATCATACTTGCTGCCTGTCGGCACTCATTGCGATCAGTCAAATTTGATTCCTGTCTGCCAACATTGTGACCAGTCATACCGACTGTCTGTCTGCCACCATTATTTCCAGACTTCTTGACCGCATGCTTGCCTATATTGTGACTTTTTAACATATGTCTAAGTAAACTATGTCTGTGTTTAAAAGTGTTCGAACATATGTCACATTGATAAGCGTTATATTCTAAATGTGTTGTCTTGTGTTGTTGTAGACTTGCAGGCTGAGCAAATCCTTTACCACATAGAGCACATAGATATGGCTTAAGCCCCGTGTGTATGAGCTTGTGGTTCTTCAGAGGGCCACTCTGACTAAACTCTTTACCACATATGTCACATTTATAAGGCTTTTCACCAGTATGTGATCGCATGTGAACATTTAATAACGAGGCAGTAATAAAACCTTTGCCACACAGTTCGCATAAGTGTGGTTTCTCTCCTGTGTGTGTTTTCGTGTGTATCATCCAAGCACTTTTCTTATCAAACTCTCTATTACACACCTGACATTTGTGAGCTTTTTCCCCGGTATGTCCTCTCAGGTGTTTCTGTAGACGTTCCGGTCTGACTATTATACCACAT
This sequence comes from Mytilus coruscus, assembly GCA_017311375.1. Lineage (NCBI taxonomy): Eukaryota > Metazoa > Mollusca > Bivalvia > Mytilida > Mytilidae > Mytilus > Mytilus coruscus. The sequence goes on from CM029606.1 coordinate 9,684,429, forward strand.
ATTTCACATGTTATATTACCAGTGTGTATTCTGTCAACGTGTCTTTTAATCGAGCGTTTCTGTGCGAATTCTTGACCACACACTTCACAAACAAACATTTTACCAACAACATGTGTTGTCATGTGATTTTTTAGATTCACCTTTTGAGGGAACACTCTATTACACACTTCACAAGTAAACTGTTTCTGGCTTGAGTGTTTTACGTTAGTGTGCCGAACCATGTATCTTTTCAATTTAAACGCCATACCACACAGGTCGCACACAAAGTTTTTTTCAGTCGTGTGTGTTTTTATATGAGCTTGTAGGTTTGCCGATTCTCTAAACTCTTTCCCACATACATCACATTTGTGCATGTCCTTGACGCCTGACCTATGTATTTTTAGATGACTTGTGTGGTTCGACTTTTGACGAAATTCTTTGCCACATACCTCACATTTATATGGTTTTCATCACTGTGTAACTTCAGGTGGTTTTCAGGTATCGTTTCTGGGAAACCCTCTACCACAAACATCACATGCATAGGTTTTAGTTGAATGTGTTTTCTCTTATGAACCCCTAAGTACTTGTAGGTAGAAAACACCTTTCTGCAGTCGCCAATATCACACCTAAACCCTTCTGTCGTGTCCTTCCTTGCGTTCTCTGCAGCACCATTGCCACCATTTTGTCCACCAGAGCCTGATAAGATAGGATAAAACAAGTTACTAGTATTATTGATACAAAATGTAGAAATATTCAACCGTATACGTGTCACCCTGTCATTTTATGAACAGAGTTGAAAAAAAATCATGATTGACAATAATACAATGGGTATTAATATGATGATTTAAGACGGAACGGGTTAGAAAGGTTTTGGCACATATATGGGATTGAAAAGATTTCTCGCCCGTGTGTCTTCTCATATGCGCCTTAAGATAAGGAAGCTGAGAGAAATAATTTCCGCATTCATCACATTTGTGAGGTCTATCTCCAAATATATCTTGACATCTCTGTATGTTCATGGACATTTTAGATTCCGCTAAATTTGTCTCTTTAATTGTATTCCCTTCCCCGTCAAGATAAGACATTGTTGGTCTATAACCTAAAGACAAATGGAAAGTGTGTTAATACAATCAACAGAATATGATTACAATTCGTTCATGATCAATATAAACCAAATCACACAAAGAGGGACGATACTGGTTTTCCCATAATAGGCTTCAATCATAATAAAAGGCTCATCTGCCAAGATAATGAATGTTCTTTCTTCTCGATCATGCATATTAAGTACTAGTAATATATAATTGTCATCTGCACTAGTAAGTTTAAGAAGGTTACATGAATACAAGCATTCTGAGAGTATTGCATGGCAATACATAGTCCCCTACCCGGTAAAAATTCATTATACTGGAACAAAATGCTAACTTGTTCTATAATTTGTCATGGTGTAAACAAAAAGAAATTTCTTTCATTTGTCACAAACTAATATAGATTTGTAACTTATCTATAAAATGTCAACAACTTTTATCTACACGATGTAATGTAATGAAATATATACCTTAATAAAATAGGTTATTATCTATTAAAAGGATTTATTAATAAAATAGGGAATGTGTCCATGAGACACAAATGAAGTCCCCGCTAGCATTTAAAGTTATAAAGGGTCACAACTCAAGAACTGTATAAGTGACGCTACCAAAATTTGTACTTGATCTGAGTTTTGGGGTAATAAGCATTGTGTATTCATTCCTACGCATTAAGTTGTGGCAAACTTAAGTTAAAGAACGGAAACAAAAAACTCAGCAATTTTTCCATTTGTTATGGGGCATAAATCAGAGCAGTAAAAATGACGCCACCAAAATTCAAACTTGCTCTTGGTTTTGTTGTTAAAAGTATTATGTATAAGTTTCATAATATTTGGTTGAGACACACTAAAATATAAAGTTAGAGAACGGAAACGAAAACATTCAGCAATTTTTACATTTGCTAAGGGGCATAACTCTAGAACGGTATGACTGACGCCACCAAAATTCAAATCAAATCAGTGTTTTATGGTAATGAGCATTGTGTATAAGTTTCATAACATTTGGTTAAGACAAACCTAAGTTAGAGAACAGAAACGAAAAATTCCAGCAATTTTTCCATTTGTAAAGGAGCATAACTATAGAATGGTAAAAGTGACGCCACCAAAATTCAAACTTGGCTTGACCTGTGTTTTGTTGTAGTAAGCATTGCAAATAAGTTTCATACAATTTTGTTCAGGCAAACTTAAGTACATGAAGTAAGAGAACAGAAACCAATTTTGGGATGTACGGTTGTACGTACAAGTAAGGGATGTAGATATAAAAGATGTGGTATGAGTGCCAATGAGACAACTCTCCATCCAAGTCAAAATTTATAAATGTAAACCATTATAGGTCAAAGTACGGTCTTCAACACGGAGCCTAGGCTCACACCGAACAGTAAGCTATAAAGGGCCCCAAAATTACTAGTGTAAAACCATTCAAACGGGAAAACCAACAGTCTAATCTATATAAAACGAGAAACGAGAAACACTTATGAACCAGATCAACAAACGACAACTACTGAACATCAGATTCCTGACTTAGGACAGGTGCAAACAAATGCAGCAGGTTTAAACGTTTTAATGGTACCAAACCTTCACACTTACAGAAGAACAAAGATAAAACTTAATACGGTGGGGGCATAACAATAGCAGTATGACGACAGGAATAAAAAAGTGTATATACACTAGATTCATAGCGGTTCTTACATGTATAACCCTGTAACACATTTTAGTTGCTGCTGTGAAGTTTAGCATTGAGGCAATAACATTTGAGATTTTTTGCTTTCAGCCATATATTTGATATACAAGTAATCATTGCCTCTGTGTAAGGATGACACATTGTTAATTACGGGTCAATCTTAAAGAATCATACTGCCCAAGGAATAAAGTGTGAGGATATAAAGTTCTGGATCCGCCACTGCATTGTTAAGCACTAAGAAAGTCATTTTACTAGTACATGGACAAAAGTTATTTAATCATGCAAATATTTTCTACAGCACTTGTCTTGATACACTGAGCTATTCTAAGAAGTGGCAGCTGACTCGGTTAATTTTAAAAACAAGCCTCCTCTGTGTAACAATGTGTACAAATGTAGTTGTTAATCGTAACACTGAGGAGGCTGTGATACGAATTGTCGTTGAGTCAATGTTTTTCAGTTGACAGTTTGAGTATGCTGACCGAGTGAAGGTCCTTGTATCCACATTGGAATGTGAAATAGCTAGTATTGAAATAACGGAATTAAAAGTTTTCAAATGTTTTTTTGGAATCAAAACCTTCCGATCGATGTTTTGACAAAACAATGCACTTTTCTATCAAAGCCGGTATTTACCTTTACTCATCCTTCGCGTGAGACATAAGCCATAATCATATGCTTATCGAATATTAAATATTCTGTCTCTTAATGTTTGTTCAATCAAACTATTATCACTTGTCAATTATCCGACGTCTTGGTCAAAATATAAACATGTTGCATTTCAGTAATATCAGTTCTACCGGATTCTTTCGATACACTTGGGCTTTTACTTATTTAATAATAAACATTTGTAAATTTCGTACGTAGTAAAAATAGAGCGGGAAAATGTTCATTCATGAAATATTCATGAATGAATTAAACGCTGTCTCGCGTAGATTTCTTTTAATTTTCTCTTTAGCGCATGGCAGATCCGCGAAGTAGTACTTGTGATACTCATTTTCAAAATGAAGTTATATTAATCTGAATTATCGGTGAACATTCATTCCTTTTTAGATCACCTGGCCCAAAGGCCCAAGTGAGCTTTTCTCATCACTTGGCGTCCGTCGTCCGTCGTCGTCGTCTGTTAACTTTTACAAAAATCTTCTCCTCTGAAACTACTAGGCCAAATTCAATTAAACTTGGCCACAATCATCATTGGGGTATCTAGTTTAAAAAAATGTGTATGACCCGGCCCGCCTACCAAGATGGCTGAATGGCTAAAAATAGAACATAGTGGTAAAATGTAGATTTTGGCTTATATCTCAAAAACCAAAGCATTTAGAACAAATCTGACATGGAGTAAAATTGTTCATCAAGTCAAAATCTATCTGCCCTGAAATTTTCAGAAGTATCAGACTACCCGTTGATGGGTTGCTGCCCCTGAATTGGTAATTTTAAGAAAATTTTGCAGTTTTTGGTTGTTATCTTGAAAATTATTATAGATAGAGATAAACTGTAAACAGCAATAATGTTCAGCAAAGTAATATCTACAAATAAGTCAAAATGACCAAAAAGGAGTTACTGCCCTTTAAAGTCATTTTTTAACAAATTTACATAAATTTTTGTAATCTTACAAAAATCTTCTCCTCTGAAACTACTGAGACAAATATAAGCAAACTTAATCACAATTATCATTAGGGTATCTAGTATAAAAAATGTGGCCGATGATCCCGCTTGTCAACCAACATGGCCGACATGGCTAAAAAGAGAAAATAGGGGTAAAATGCAGTTTTTGGCTTATTATCTCTGCAACTAAAGCATTTAGAGCAAATTGAACAATAGGTAAAAATGTTCATCTGGTTAAGATCTATCTGTCCTGAAATATTCAGATGAATCAAACAACCTGTTGTTGGGTTGCTGCCCCTGAATGGTAATTTTAAGGAAATTTTGCAGTTTTTATACGACCACAAAAATTAAAAATTTTTTGGTCGTATATTGGTATCACGTCGTCGTCGTCGTCGTCTGCGTCGTCGTCGTCAGCGTCGTTCGAAGACAGATGATTTCCGGATAATAACTTTAGTATAAGTAAATAGAAACCAATAAAATTTTAACACAAGGTTTAAAACCACTAAAGGAAGGTTGGGATTGATTTTGGGGGTTATGGTCCCAACTTTTTAGGAATTAGGGGCCAAAAAAGGGGCCTAAATAAGCATTTTTGTAGTTTCCAGACAATAACTTGTGTTAAAGTGTATGAATCTCTCTGAAATTATACCACAAGTTTCCATTCTACAAAGGGATGGTTAGGATTGACTTTGGGGGGTTATGGCTCAAACCATATAGGAATTAGGGGCAAAAAAGGGGAAAAACAAGGGTTTTTCTGGTTAAAGGACAATTTTACAGCAGTGTAAGGGAGGTAATCCAAATATTATATGTTTGATTACCTCTTACATTGCTTTAAAATTATGTATAAAGAAATTTTGTAAATTTGATGTTAAGAAGTTACTACTAAATTTATGATGATTAAGGAATATTGATTTTAGCCATGGTTTTGTATGTTATTTTCTATTTTAAGACTTATTTAAATGGGTAATTATGGTTGCAAATTCCAATGGAAATTTGAATTGAGATTATGACCAAACTTGAGGATTGAATTTTTGTTTGGAAAAAGGGTGGGGAGGTAAAAAAGGGGTAAAAAGAAATTGTGGGAGGGGGATAAAAATATTTGGTAAAAAAAGGGGGCAACTTTTTTTAATTTTTTGGTTGGGCTGTTTGGAAAAAGGGTGGGGGGATAAAAATATTTTGTAAAAAAAAAGGGGGTGGATTTTTTTTTTTTTGGGTGGGGTTGTTTGGAAAAAGGGTGGGGGAGGTAAAAAAAAAAGGGGGTAGATTTTTGGGGTTTTTTTGGGGGGAGCGTCAATTAGCAACAGCAAAGTGAATTGCATAAAAGCAAAACATTGAGCATAAATTCAAATCCTATAACCAATTCTAAGTTCTCAATGGTTTTGTTTTAAAGAAATGTTGTATTCTTTTGAGGTGATTAGCTGTTAATTTATTTTTAGAACTTGTGTTAAATGCTGATAAAGGAATTTATTTTCAAATATTACTATTAAATTTTGCTGATCAAGGTTTTCTATTTTTAGCCATGACTATGATGTCATTTTTATTTAATACTTTTATGATGTCCTTAAATGGGTTTGGTTTGATGAAGGAATTTATTTTTAAATATTACTATTAAATTTTGCTGAACAAGGTTTTCTAATTTTAGCCATGACTATGATGTCATTTTCTATTTAATACTTTTATGATGTATTTAAATTGGTTTTGTTTTTCTTTGCATTAGAGTTACCTCCCTTACAATGGTTTTGTTATAATTTTCTAACATGCAGGAATTAAGTGCAAAAAAAGAGCCAAAACAAGCATTTTTAAAGTTTCCACACAATAACTTATGTTAAAGTGTATGGATCTCAATAAAACTGTACTACAAGGTTTCATACTACAAAGGAAAGACTGGGATTGAGTTTGATGGTTAATGCTCCAAGGAGGATCTAAAAAGTTTAAATGGTTCATATTTTTTTTCAACATTTTTCAAATTTCAAATTTTTGAAAAAGTTTCAAGAAGAAATCTTCAATTGCGCATTAAATTTGTAAAATCTCTGACCACATTTATTTTGTGTCAGAAACCTACATTATGGCAAAAATTTGATCACAATCCAAATTCAAATAGTATCAAGCTTGAATATTGTGTCCAAATTTGCCCCAACTGTTCAGGGTTCGACCACTGCAGTCGTATCAGGCTGCGCTCAGCGAAGCATTTTATTGGGTATTATCTTGAATATTATTATAGATAGAAATAAACTGTAAAGAACAATAATGTTCAGCAAAATAAGATCTACAAATAGGTCAACATGATCAAAATGGTCAATTGACCCCATAAGGAGATATTGCCCTTTAAAGTAAATTTTTAACAATTTTTCATTAATTTTTGTAATCTTTTACAAAAGTCTTTTGAAACTAAAGCAAAAGGATAACGGTTGCATTATTTCATGTATCAATTGTATATAAAAATATCAGGTGAGCGACACAGACTCCTTGGAGCCTCTAGTTTATTCAAGCTGTAATCTTTTCAAAAGAGTAGTAACTCAAAATTCTTCAAAAGCATCGTCCTAGAATCAGTATTCAAACACTAGTATTACATTACCTTGGAGTAGAACATTTGAGTTAGTCAGTCACTTCCGGTTTGAGGCAGATGCCTTAAGAAAGTATTGCTATAGCAAACTATAGCAAACTTTCCAAAAAGTGTGGAAAACTGATTTGCCGGACTGACGGATGGACAGACAGACAGACAGAAAGACGGACGGAGTGCAAACCTAAAGTCCCCTTCGACTTCGTCAGTAGGGGACTAATAACAAGCAGCACAATCATTTTGAGATGACAATAACACAACCTTGTTATAATATTATAAGAATGAGTTTGAGAGGGTGTTGTACAAATATATTGAGATCATAGTAAGATCATCCGTAGCATCTGAACAGTTGCAACTAGCCAATATGTTTGGGCATTAATCTGAAAAATCCATGTAGGACAAATTTTTAATAAACTTGACATTTGTTCTTTCTTTGGTACCATGCTTCAATAAAAGTTAGAATGAAATTGTTTTTTGCCTTTCGGACTTGTTGAAGACCTTCGGGGAAGTATCAGTCATTACACATTTTAATCTTTCATGTCATGTGCTTTGATTTATATTTGATCTAATTGTAATGATATCATGTTTGCTGTGTCCGATACATTCCATATGTCTTTAGATTATAAAAGAGGAACAAATATTTTGAAAAGGAGTTACATAACCGTAGTACTATAAATACTTTTAGGTTATTTTGTTCCTTACCTACATGTACTGCTCTTCTGATTTATAGAATCAATTTTTAATTCTAGACTTGTTTAGTTTCACTTGACTACATGTATATCCTTAAACTACAATGTATAGACTACTTACTAGATGCCTTTAAATCTTTACTTCTTGAAGTTTGGTCCTCCCTATCAGCATCACCAATATCAACAATGGTCTTAACTGCTTCACTAGTTTCCTTGGATTCCATGTTCTTGTCTTTATCTGACGAAGCTGGGTCCTCCCTATCCATATGATTCATATGAATAATCTTCTTATCTACCTCACATGTTTCCATCGACTCCCCAGTCTGATCACTATGACCAATATCAATAATGGCATTGACTGCTTCATGTGTTTCCATTGACTCCATAGTCTCATCTTCGTCTGAAAATTCAACTTCAGCAATATTTTCAACTGGCATAATTGACTCTTCTTTTTTTGAAGCTGAAGTTGAGTCATTATTATGAGTATAGCCATCATTGTTAATACAAATGTCTACAGTGAAGTTTGCGACTTTAATAATCTAGGAGGAGCATGTGGGCTATTCCAGCATTATACATCTGCATATTACAAACTATTTAAAATATCTGAATGCACTAAAGACCAAAATAGCATTTCCAAAAGAATGATTACTGCCAAGAAATTTGACAATCATGACAATATTTATAATTTACCAGACAATAATTTAGTGAATAAACATAATAAATATTGATTGGAAAAATAAGGCCATTAACAGCAAAAGTGTTTTTAGATTTCAACGAGCAAAACAAAAATATTCTAAATCATTCTTAGTAAAAACGTGAGGTGGAACCACCTTGATTGGCTTGAAGACAGTATTATGCATATGGATATGCTCGCACCAGAATTGCGATTGAGAGTGTCAAAACTGCTCTGGCGCACCATCAATAAATCAACGACACTCTCTCTACCATTGTATTGAAACCAGCATTGGTAACCAAACATATTCATACAGATACAGACTACCATTCATCTCAGAAGTCTGAATAATTCTGAAAACTATGGTGTTGAATTTCCAACAGGCAACAGGACTCCTTATTATTTTTTATAAGACAAGGAGTGGTTTACATCATCTTGTCTTCGAATATGCTCAAGTACAGGGACTTTTATGGAATTCATTGACATAATAGTCAAGTAAGATGTCAACATCCTGTCCAACCCTCTTCCAGCAAAGACAAAGCTGACCAAGGATCTTCACCCTTTCATAACAGGCTGTATACAGGACGAGTTATTCCAGTAGGAACAGGTACAAATCTTACAATCTATTTTCATTTGTTCCTAATAGTCAATCTAAAATTAGGGACCAACATTTGATACATTAGCTAGATTAAAAAAGGGGAGGGGTTGAAGGGCATGTGAATATTCTTTTACACCTGACCTGTTTCTAAGACATCTTATTTATTTCCTACGGCAAAGTGCAAACAAATAATATATATCCTTATATACATTGTTCTGTCTTGGGTCCATTTGTTTAATTTGATTATAAAAAGCAAAGGTCCGAGGTTAGAATGGTCAAAATATTTATGTCCTTGTCAGCTACGGACAGAATTTTAATTTTCAAGCTATTAACCAGGGTACAATATATATTTATTTTCTGCTTAAAAAAAATCAATTTATAGACCATAATCATGATAATAATCTAAATTTATTTCAACATGACTTCAACATTTATATGTAGCAGGACAGGTTTTATTCCTTCCCTAAGTTATACTTTCAGTTCTTACTGGAAGTTGTTCAGCTCTTTGTCTACTAAAGAACTTTTAACTCTTGGAAAAGCCTCATACAAATACATGTTTTACATACAACATACTGTACATGTAACACTAGACAACTTTATCCAGAGAATGATATTTTTAATGAACTAATAGGCCATGGAGACTAAAAATCAAAAGCATTGCAAACTTTTGTAAAGTTCTATTTTAGGACCCTACATGTACATGTATGTAGATTACTTCTAGAGCCCTTTTAAAAGAAAAAAACATTTAAACTACATGCACAACTACCCTACATTTCCTGTCTGATATATTTTATTTCATGTAAAACAAAATTGAACAATTATTTTATAGTTTAACACTTTTTATTTGTAGGGCTATGCAAGCAATGCTCAATTAAGATGAGTTTTGTAAAAGTGACAATAGCCAGGTCAAACTAAATACATGTATAGAAGAAGATATTGGTAAGATATTATTAACTAATATATCATGTATATTAATTTAACTGTTTGTATAATATGGTAATCATGCAAAGTATATGTAATCACTTATATAATAATTATACATGTACTACATCAGTTTTATTGAACATGTCTTTGTTAACTTGGTTTTCCCATTGAAAATCACTTTACTAATTTAATTTGTAGTACTATATTTGGCGGCTCCTATAGTTTCCATTCAATAACTAACAATGACTAATGAACTGTTCATACATTCCATTTCAAATATACAAATGTAAAGGGAGATTTTATTGGTACTTTTGAAGATATTTCACCTGTTAGATTAATTGATTGGTTGTTTGTTGCTAATATCCAATGGCAAATAGTTCATGCATATTTACACAAATGGTTTAGGACAAGAACAGATTAAAATAAATACTTTTTGGGGATCTCAAATATTTCCTTAATCTTACCATGTATTTAAATTTAAGATGTTGCAATTGGGCCCCATTTTAAATTGGTTCACATTGATTTCAAAATGGTCCCAAATCTTTTTTTATTTCTACAAAAATTGAATTCTTGAGGTTCTTTAATATACAAAATGCAAATGTTTAATATTTAGATTTTTATCGACCGGAAAAATTTTTGCGGTTGTATATTGGTATGGCGTTGGCGTCGTCGTCGTTGAAGACACATTGGTTTTCGCACTTTAGTTTAAGTGAATTGATCTCTATGAAATTTTACCATAAGGTTCAATACCACAAAGGAAGGTTGGGATGGATTTTGGGGTTATGGTACCAACAGTTAAGGAATTAGGGGCCAAGGGGCCAAAAATAAGCATTTTGTAACTTCCAGACATAACTTGTGTGTTAATGTATGGATCTCTGACATTGTACCACAAGGTTCCATATCACAAAGGAATGCTTGGATTGATTTTGGGGTTAATTTCTTCAAAATTTTAGGAATTAGGGGCAAAAAGGGGCAAAAACAAGCATTTTCTAGTTTCATGACAATAACTTGTGTGTAAGTGTATGGATCTTTCTGAAATTGTACTACAAGGTTCCATATCACAAAGGAAAAGCTGGAATTGAGTTTGGGGTAATTGCCCAAAACGTTTAGGAATAAGGGCCAAAAATAAGTATTTTCTAGTTTCCAGACAATAACTTGTGTTCATGTGTATGGATCTCTCTGAAATTGTACTGCAAGGTACCATACCACAAAGGGAAGGCTGGGATTGATTTTGGGGTAATTGCCTCAAAATTTTAGGAATGAGGGCCAAAAGGGCAAAAACAAGCATTTTGTAATTTCAGGACAATGACTTGTGTGTAAGTGTATGGATCTTTATGAAATTGTACCACAAGGTTCCATGTCACAAAGGAAAGCTGGGTTTGAGTTTGGGGTAATTGCCTAAACGTTTAGGAATTTAGGGCCAAAAGTGGCCAAAACAAGCATTTTCTAGTTTCCAGACAATAACTTGTGTTCAAGTGTATGGATCTCTCTGAAATTGCACTGCAAGGTACCATACCACAAAGGGAAGGCTGGGATTGAGTTTGGGGTGATGAATCATAAGGGGTTCAAAAATTGGGGGTTTTTTTCTTTTTCTTTAAAATTTTCCATTTTCATGATTTTAAATTGGTTATTTCTGATTTATATATAAAGCAAATAATAATGATATGGTTTGAATAGGTAAATTAAAATTTTAAGTTCTTAGACCACATTCATTCTGTGTCAGAAACCTATGCTGAGTCAAATATTTAATCACAATCCAAATTCAGTGCTGGATCAAGCTTGAATGTTGTGTCCATACTTGCCCCAACTGTTCAGGGTTCGACCTCTGCGGTCGTATCAAGCTGCGTTCAGCGGAGCATTTTATTAACTGTGGTCCGGTTTTCAAATTTGTCCACATTTTAAAGTCCAAAGGGTCCAAATTTTAACTTAGTTTAATTTTAACAAAATTGAACTCTAATTAGGGCAATGTATGGTTCTTTGATATACAGTAATAATCAAATATCCTGAATATAAATATGTACTTAGATACATTTATGATTTTGGTCCCAGTTTTCAAGTTGGTTCAAACAGGGTCCACAATTTAACTGTTTGATTTCAACAATAATTTTATATATGCTGAATCTAATCTGTATTAAGTTTTTGGGCCCTGTTATGAAATTGGTTTACATTGAGGGCCAAAGGGTCCAAAATTAAACTAAATTTGAAATCTCAATTTGATATTGGGGTTCTCTGATATGCTGAATCTATTAAACTATATAAAAATATACCATATTTATTCTGTGTTAGAAACCTATTCTTTGTCAAATATTTAATCCTATTACAAATTTAGAGCTGTATCATGCTTGAATGTTCTGTCCAAACTTGCATTTTTCTTCATCTTCAACAAAATTTGTACTTTACTGAGATAACTGGTGTTATCTTTTTAAATGAAACTTTAATGAAAAGATGAGCACAATCATGACAATATGTGGATGATTTTCTGATGTCAAACATTTTCAAGATGGCCACCAAGGATGGCAAAAAAAGTTGTCAATTTTAATTCCTGTCAGTGGTATACATGTATATGAAATATAAAAATAATGTGGTAGGATTGCCATAAATGAGAACAAGTGACATAGTGGCCTTCAACAATGAGCAAGACCCATACTGCATATATATTCAGTCATAAAGGCCCCAAAATAAGAAAAGTAAAAATATGAAAACTAACAGTCTGATTTATGTATGTATGTATGTATGCTTTTGTGGTTTTCAGATCTAGACTCACAGCTAACCTTTCCGTCAACAACAACTGAACTCTCACAGCAGTCAGCATCAGATTGGGAGACTGACAGTGCTTCTGACAGAAACAATTTCAACCAACCAAACAAGTAACAGAAACTTTCCAACTTTAAAACATCAGTTAAATCTTCCATGGGATGATGTCTCAAAAATAGCAGTTCATCATTTATGGAGATTTTAATGTTATGGATTTTCTTTACAAGAAAGTTAATGTACACTTGCTTTATAGTAAAACCTAGCTGTTCAAGTATAAAAAACACATTCAACTTTATTGAAATTTGAAGATTCATATGACTTATTTTAATTCTGTTATTTCCCAGGATGTGATGTATAGCCTTATAGGTACAGTAATCTTAACAGCTATCCAATTTCATTCAAAATTCTTTATACATTTTCACTAGTATATATAGACTAAGTAATTTGTTTTTGTCTAGTTATGGGAATTTTTTTATATGCATTTATGATTTTCATGTTTGTATTGACCACATTGCAGCAACATAGATATAGGTACCTAGCAAATTTTGCCTTGTTAGCATACTAGGCTCAAAGGATCATAAAAATTTCCATCACTAAGTGTCTGTTAAAATCATCTCTATATTGTAACTATTTACAGTTTTCTTTTTAAAGCATTATCTTAATAACTTTAGAAGAAGTATATAAAACTATCAACATGACAAGATCTAAATAGTTATACCCAAAATTTTCTGAAAAATTGGACATAACATCAATGAGCTATTGTCCCTGAAATGTGTAAATTTACAAATTTTCACAGTTTTCTGCTATTATCCGACAGCTATATCAATATATTATAAGAATAAATTGCAAAAGTGGTCAGAAGAAACTTTTTTTTAGTCTGAACTTATTCTGAATTGTTTTTAACTTCTTATTTTAAATTTATTGCTTTTGAAATATGTGTTTTTATTGTTTTACATGTTTTAGTACAATTTGTCAATACCAGCTATTTCAGCTCCTGGGAGCCTCTAGATTTATAATGAATAATTTGTATTTATGTATGATTATTTTTTAATGTATTAAATGAAACATTAATTATTCTTTTCCATTTGTTGTTATACTTATTTATAAGTCCATATCCTATCATATGTCAGATTTTACAAATTAGATGGCAAAATTGAGAAAATCTGAATATGCAGGCTACCCATTTTGTTGTGGCATATACCAGACACCAACATTATTTGCCGAGCTTGATATTTTTTTGATTGGGTATATATAGTTATACTTTGCGATAAGATATGTTGTTTTACAATAATAAACGGGTCTTGGAGTATTTTGGCTCTGAAAGATGACCAAAATCAGCCATTTGGACATGAAGCTAAACAAGACATATTGATACGGTTAGATTATACATACACTTAATAGACAGCATTGTTATTTCTTTGCATTCTTACACTTAAAGTGATGTATTATGAGGAACAACTATCAAAAATTATTATTGTTGCCAAATTTTTTATTTAAACCAACGAAATATGCCAAAAGGCTTATTTTTGCTGTTTTCGAGCAATTTCATCTGTTAAAGATGGCACCTAAAAAATCCAGATCGGTTCAATATATTCCCAAAAATTTGTGTGGTTATTTACATTACTAGGTGCACCAATGTGCCAAATATGAACTCATTTGGCAAAAGTGACATTCGGACGGTTTTGCATGGTTTTCTGGCAGATTGGCTCTTAATACAGTCTGTAGCTGGAATAGGGCTTTTTACACCTGATTGACCTGACCTTGTTGCCATGGCGGTTGGGGCATTATTATGAGTATAACCATCCTTGATGATATTGTCGGTAGCTGGAATAGAGTTTGTCATACCTGATGAATTTGATGTGGTTGCCATAATAGTTGGGGCGTAATTATGAGTATAACCATACTTGATGATATTGTCGGTAGCTGGAATAGAGTTTGTCATACCTGATGAATTTGATCTGGTTGCCATAATAGTTGAAGTGTTATTCTGAGTAAACCCTCCATATTGATGCTGTCTGTAGCTGGAATGACCATATTTTTACGACTGAATTAAATGTTAATTTATGCCTTGGAAGAATGGTGATTTTAGTCCCAAATAGACACATTTTGATTTTGATTTTAATTAAATTCTAAACACAATTGGTAATAAAATGGCTCATAAAATCATTTGAAAAAGTAAAATCAATTTGTCTAAAAATGAAATAAGACGTTTTGTACTGCAAGTGCAAAATCAATAAATTGTCTGAAACCAGGAGTCCATCTTTATGCTCTTCCATTGACTTATCTCCCTTTGGTAAGATCTCAAACATGTCAGCTCCCAGTGATGGTTTGGCAGACAAATGTCTACAGTGAAGTTTGCGACTTTAATAATCTAGGAGGAGCATGTGGGCTATTCCAGCATTATACATCTGCATATTACAAACTATTTAAAATATCTGAATGCACTAAAGACCAAAATAGCATTTCCAAAAAGAATGATTACTGCCAAGAAATTTGACAATCATGACAATATTTATAATTTACCAGACAATAATTTAGTGAATAAACATAATAAATATTGATTGGAAAAATAAGGCCATTAACAGCAAAAAGTGTTTTTAGATTTCAACGAGCAAAACAAAAATATTCTAAATCATTCTTAGTAAAAAACGTGAGGGAGTGGAACCACCTTGATTGGCTTGAAGACACTATTATGCATATGGATATGCTCGCACCAGAATTGCGATTGAGAGTGTCAAAACTGCTCTGGCGCACCATCAATAAATCAACGACACTCTCTACCATTGTATTGAAACCAGCATTGGTAACCAAACATATTCATACAGATACAGACTACCATTCATCTCAGAAGTCTGAATAATTCTGAAAACTATGGTGTTGAATTTCCAACAGGCAACAGGACTCCTTATTATTTTTTATAAGACAAGGAGTGGTTTACATCATCTTGTCTTCGAATATGCTCGAAGTACAGGGACTTTTATGGAATTCATTGACATAATAGTCAAGTAAGATGTCAACATCCTGTCCAACCCTCTTCCAGCAAAGACAAAGCTGACCAAGGATCTTCACCCTTTCATAACAGGCTGTATACAGGACGAGTTATTCCAGTAGGAACAGGTACAAATCTTACAATCTATTTTCATTTGTTCCTAATAGTCAATCTAAAATTAGGGACCAACATTTGATACATTAGCTAGATTAAAAAAAGGGGGAGGGGGGTTGAAGGGGCATGTGAATATTCTTTTACACCTGACCTGTTTCTAAGACATCTTATTTATTTCCTACGGCAAAGTGCAAACAAATAATATATATCCTTATATACATTGTTCTGTCTTGGGTCCATTTGTTTAATTTGATTATAAAAAAGCAAAGGTCCGAGGGTTAGAATGGTCAAAATATTTATGTCCTTGTCAGCTACGGACAGAATTTTAATTTTCAAGCTATTAACCAGGGTACAATATATATTTATTTTCTGCTTAAAAAAAATCAATTTATAGACCATAATCATGATAATAATCTAAATTTATTTCAACATGACTTCAACATTTATATGTAGCAGGACAGGTTTTTATTCCCTTCCCCTAAGTTATACTTTCAGTTCTTACTGGAAGTTGTTCAGCTCTTTGTCTACTAAAAGAACTTTTATCTCTTGGAAAAGCCTCATACAAATACATGTTTTACATACAACATACTGTACATGTAACACTAGACAACTTTATCCAGAGAATGATATTTTTAATGAACTAATAGGCCATGGAGACTAAAAATCAAAAGCATTGCAAACTTTTGTAAAGTTCTATTTTAGGACCCTACATGTACATGTATGTAGATTACTTCTAGAGCCCTTTTAAAAGAAAAAACATTTAAACTACATGCACAACTACCCTACATTTCCTGTCTGATATATTTTATTTCATGTAAAACAAAATTGAACAATTATTTTATAGTTTAACACTTTTTATTTGTAGGGCTATGCAAGCAATGCTCAATTAAGATGAGTTTTGTAAAAGTGACAATAGCCAGGTCAAACTAAATACATGTATAGAAGAAGATATTGGTAAGATATTATTAACTAATATATCATGTATATTAATTTAACTGTTTGTATAATATGGTAATCATGCAAAGTATATGTAATCACTTATATAATAATTATACATGTACTACATCAGTTTTATTGAACATGTCTTTGTTAACTTGGTTTTCCCATTGAAAAATCACTTTACTAATTTAATTTGTAGTACTATATTTGGCGGCTCCTATAGTTTCCATTCAATAACTAACAATGACTAATGAACTGTTCATACATTCCATTTCAAATATACAAATGTAAAAGGGGAGATTTTATTGGTACTTTTGAAGATATTTCACCTGTTAGATTAATTGATTGGTTGTTTGTTGCTAATATCCAATGGCAAATAGTTCATGCATATTTACACAAATGGTTTAGGACAAGAACAGATTAAAATAAATACTTTTTGGGGATCTCAAATATTTCCTTAATCTTACCATGTATTTAAATTTAAGATGTTGCAATTGGGCCCCATTTTAAATTGGTTCACATTGATTTCAAAATGGTCCCAAATCTTTTTTATTTCTACAAAATTGAATTCTTGAGGTTCTTTAATATACAAAATGCAAATGTTTAATATTTAGATTTTTATACGACCGGAAAAATTTTTGCGGTTGTATATTGGTATGACGTTGGCGTCGTCGCTTGAAGACACATTGGTTTTCGTGACTTTAGTTTAAGTGAATTGATCTCTATGAAATTTTACCATAAGGTTCAATACCACAAAAGGAAGGTTGGGATGGATTTTGGGGTTATGGTACCAACAGTTAAGGAATTAGGGGCCAAAAGGGGCCAAAATAAGCATTTTGTAACTTCCAGACATAACTTGTGTGTTAATGTATGGATCTCTCTGACATTGTACCACAAGGTTCCATATCACAAAGGGAATGCTTGGATTGATTTTGGGGTTAATTTCTTCAAAATTTTAGGAATTAGGGCAAAAAGGGGCAAAAAACAAGCATTTTTCTAGTTTCATGACAATAACTTGTGTGTAAGTGTATGGATCTTTCTGAAATTGTACTACAAGGTTCCATATCACAAAGGAAAAGCTGGAATTGAGTTTGGGGGTAATTGCCCAAAACGTTTAGGAATAAGGGCCAAAAATAAGTATTTTTCTAGTTTCCAGACAATAACTTGTGTTCATGTGTATGGATCTCTGAAATTGTACTGCAAGGTACCATACCACAAAGGGAAGGCTGGGATTGATTTTGGGGGTAATTGCCTCAAAATTTTAGGAATGAGGGGCCAAAAAACAAGCATTTTTGTAATTTCAGGACAATGACTTGTGTGTAAGTGTATGGATCTTTATGAAATTGTACCACAAGGTTCCATGTCACAAAGGGAAAGCTGGGTTTGAGTTTGGGGGTAATTGCCCTAAACGTTTAGGAATTTGGGGCCAAAAAGTGGCCAAAACAAGCATTTTTCTAGTTTCCAGACAATAACTTGTGTTCAAGTGTATGGATCTCTCTGAAATTGTACTGCAAGGTACCATACCACAAAGGGAAGGCTGGGATTGAGTTTGGGGGTGATGAATCATAAGGGGGTTCAAAAATTGGGGGATTTTTTCCTTTTTTTCTTTAAAATTTTCCATTTTCATGATTTTAAATTGGTTATTTCTGATTTATATATAAAAGCAAATAATAATGATATGGTTTGAATAGGTAAATTAAAAATTTTTAAGTTCTTAGACCACATTCATTCTGTGTCAGAAACCTATGCTGAGTCAAATATTTAATCACAATCCAAATTCAGTGCTGGATCAAGCTTGAATGTTGTGTCCATACTTGCCCCAACTGTTCAGGGTTCGACCTCTGCGGTCGTATCAAGCTGCGTTCAGCGGAGCATTTTATTAACTGTGGTCCGGTTTTCAAATTTGTCCACATTTTAAAGTCCAAAGGGTCCAAATTTTTAACTTAGTTTAATTTTAACAAAATTGAACTCTAATTAGGCAATGTATGGTTCTTTGATATACAGTAATAATCAAATATCCTGAATATAAATATGTACTTAGATACATTTATGATTTTGGTCCCAGTTTTCAAGTTGGTTCAAACAGGGTCCACAATTTAACTGTTTGATTTCAACAATAATTTTATATATGCTGAATCTAATCTGTATTAAGTTTTGGGCCCTGTTATGAAATTGGTTTACATTGAGGGCCAAAGGGTCCAAAATTAAACTAAATTTGAAATCTCAATTTGATATTGGGGTTCTCTGATATGCTGAATCTATTAAACTATATAAAGATATACCATATTTATTCTGTGTTAGAAACCTATTCTTTGTCAAATATTTAATCCTATTACAAATTTAGAGCTGTATCATGCTTGAATGTTCTGTCCAAACTTGCATTTTTCTTCATCTTCAACAAAATTTGTACTTTACTGAGATAACTGGTGTTATCTTTTAAATGAAACTTTAATGAAAAGATGAGCACAATCATGACAATATGTGGATGATTTTCTGATGTCAAACATTTTCAAGATGGCCACCAAGGATGGCAAAAAAGTTGTCAATTTTAATTCCTGTCAGTGGTATACATGTATATGAAATATAAAAATAATGTGGTAGGATTGCCATAAATGAGAACAAGTGACATAGTGGCCTTCAACAATGAGCAAGACCCATACTGCATATATATTCAGTCATAAAAGGCCCCAAAATAAGAAAAGTAAAAATATGAAAACTAACAGTCTGATTTATGTATGTATGTATGTATGCTTTTGTGGTTTTCAGATCTAGACTCACAGCTAACCTTTCCGTCAACAACAACTGAACTCTCACAGCAGTCAGCATCAGATTGGGAGACTGACAGTGCTTCTGACAGAAACAATTTCAACCAACCAAACAAGTAACAGAAACTTTCCAACTTTAAAACATCAGTTAAATCTTCCATGGATGATGTCTCAAAAATAGCAGTTCATCATTTATGGAGATTTTAATGTTATGGATTTTCTTTACAAGAAAGTTAATGTACACTTGCTTTATAGTAAAACCTAGCTGTTCAAGTATAAAAAACACATTCAACTTTATTGAAATTTGAAGATTCATATGACTTATTTTAATTCTGTTATTTCCCAGGATGTGATGTATAGCCTTATAGGTACAGTAATCTTAACAGCTATCCAATTTCATTCAAAATTCTTTATACATTTTCACTAGTATATATAGACTAAGTAATTTGTTTTTGTCTAGTTATGGGAATTTTTTTATATGCATTTATGATTTTCATGTTTGTATTGACCACATTGCAGCAACATAGATATAGGTACCTAGCAAATTTTGCCTTGTTAGCATACTAGGCTCAAAGGATCATAAAAATTTCCATCACTAAGTGTCTGTTAAAATCATCTCTATATTGTAACTATTTACAGTTTTCTTTTAAAGCATTATCTTAATAACTTTAGAAGAAGTATATAAAACTATCAACATGACAAGATCTAAATAGTTATACCCAAAATTTTTCTGAAAATTGGACATAACATCAATGAGCTATTGTCCCTGAAATGTGTAAATTTACAAATTTTCACAGTTTTCTGCTATTATCCGACAGCTATATCAATATATTATAAGAATAAATTGCAAAAGTGGTCAGAAGAAACTTTTTTTTAGTCTGAACTTATTCTGAATTGTTTTTAACTTCTTATTTTAAATTTATTGCTTTTGAAATATGTGTTTTTATTGTTTTACATGTTTTAGGTGCACAATTTGTCAATACCAGCTATTTCAGCTCCTGGGAGCCTCTAGATTTATAATGAATAATTTGTATTTATGTATGATTATTTTTTAATGTATTAAATGAAACATTAATTATTCTTTTCCATTTGTTGTTATACTTATTTATAAGTCCATATCCTATCATATGTCAGATTTTACAAATTAGATGGCAAAATTGAGAAAATCTGAATATGCAGGCTACCCCATTTTGTTGTGGCATATACCAGACACCAACATTATTTGCCGAGCTTGATATTTTTTTGATTGGGTATATATAGTTATACTTTGCGATAAGATATGTTGTTTTACAATAATAAACGGGTCTTGGAGTATTTTGGTTTGAAAGATGACCAAAATCAGCCATTTTGGACATGAAGCTAAACAAGACATATTGATACGGTTAGATTATACATACACTTAATAGACAGCATTGTTATTTCTTTGCATTCTTACACTTAAAGTGATGTATTATGAGGAACAACTATCAAAAATTATTATTGTTGCCAAATTTTTATTTAAACCAACGAAATATGCCAAAAAGGCTTATTTTTGCTGTTTTCGAGCAATTTCATCTGTTAAAGATGGCACCTAAAAAATCCAGATCGGTTCAATATATTCCCAAAAAATTTGTGTGGTTATTTACATTACTAAGGTGCACCAATGTGCCAAATATGAACTCATTTGGCAAAAGTGACATTCGGACGGTTTTGCATGGTTTTCTGGCAGATTGGCTCTTAATACAGTCTGTAGCTGGAATAGGGCTTTTTACACCTGATTGACCTGACCTTGTTGCCATGGCGGTTGGGGCATTATTATGAGTATAACCATCCTTGATGATATTGTCGGTAGCTGGAATAGAGTTTGTCATACCTGATGAATTTGATGTGGTTGCCATAATAGTTGGGGCGTAATTATGAGTATAACCATACTTGATGATATTGTCGGTAGCTGGAATAGAGTTTGTCATACCTGATGAATTTGATCTGGTTGCCATAATAGTTGAAGTGTTATTCTGAGTAAACCCCTCCATATTGATGCTGTCTGTAGCTGGAATGACCATATTTTTTACGACTGACTGACTTGACTGGGTGACTGTGACAATTGGGGCGTTATAATGAGTATACCCCTCCATAACGCCGTTGTCCTCTTGAATTACAGAGGTATTTGTTTCAGATCGTCTTGACCTGGTTGCCATGACAGTTGGGGCTTTATTATGAGTATACTCCTCCATAATGCTGTTGTCGGTAACTGGAAGGACAGAGTTTTTCACTCCAGAACGTCCTGATCGTGTCACCATGCCAGTTGGTCCTTTATTGTGAATATATTTCTCCTTCACTTCATTGTCAGTATTTACACTAAATGGAGTAGATGTGGTTGTTGAATTTATAGTTTGTTTATATTTCTCCTTGACACCACTCCTAGTCTTCATAGTAAACTCATTTGATTTCAACTGTGTAGGTATGGTCGTTGAATTTATATTAGGGTCATAATTGTAATCATCAACAGTCATGTCAGTGTCTTCAGCCTGTATTGCAGACATATTTTCTCTCAATGAGTTTGATGTTTCCTCGTTTTCTGGGAGATTATCTATTTTCTTCATTTCACTGCCTGTAGTTTGCATAGCTAAATTATTGACATCTAACAAACTTGAAGAAGTAGATGCAACAGAAGTTTCGCATGGTTGAATATCCCGGTATTTTCTTTTGACTTTATATATATAATTGCTACCTGTAGTTTGAATAGTCCAAATATTTTTATTTAACAGGATTTGTGCAGTAGTATTGTTGTTAGTTTGATTTTTTATTGCTTTGTCTTTTTTGCCAATGATTTGTTTGTCTGTCATATTCCCATCCAATGTTGTTGATGCAGCCGTAACATTTTTAGGTGGATTATTTTTTGCTTTGTCTTTATTGCCTATGAGTTGTAGGTCTGACATATTCCCTTTGAAGGGTGTTAATGTGCCAGTTGACTTGACACTAGTTTTCGGTTTCTTCTTGGCACCACCGCCTGTAGTTTTTGTAGTTGGATTATTTACAACAACTGGCATGACTGGTATTAAAACAAACTTCATTATGTTGGTAGATTGGATATTTTCTGATGTTGAACACTTTTCTAACACTACAGTTTCACCATGTGTTGTTTTGCCATTCTGTTCATCTTCTAATACCATAGTTATACTGTGTGAAGTCTGAGCAATCTGTTCACCTTCCAATACCACAGTTTCACTGTGTGTAGTGTCCACATTCTGTTCATTTTCTAACACCAAAGTTTCACTGTGTGTAGTGTCCACATTCTGTTCAATTTCTAACACCAAAGTTTCACTGTGTGTAGTGTCCACATTCTGTTCATTTTCTAACACCACAGTTTCACAGTTTATAGTTTCTACATTATGTTTGAGAATTGCTAAGTCCTTAGCCTTTGGTGTTGGTGCGGTAATGTCTATTCTAGTCATTTCTTCTTCATTTAATGCAGGCAAAGCTTTTCTAGACTTAGCTGGATTGGGCTTGGTCAAATTTGCAGGATAATCTGTAATGGCCATCTGAATAGTATCTGGCAGATTTGTTTTGTTCTGAGGTGCATCGTCATGACCGTGTTGGCTACTATGATTTGATCCAGAAACATTTCCACTGTTGATATCTGAATTGAAAAAAATAAGATATTGTACATCTTTATACAATATATAGACAAATGATTTATAATTCAATTAATCTATATCAAATTGTGTTAATCTTTCCAAACAAATCGCTTGCAGTAATTGATCAATCCAAACCAAACCACATTACATGCATTAGTTTGATTTAGATTGTTCGCCTGCAAGACGTTTGTTTGAAAAAGATCAACATGCAATTGGTCTGAGCTAACCTTAATTAATTTAATAAAAACTGCTGAACCAACGCCTCTTGTATCTAGTTTCGGTAACGTCTCCTTAAGTGGATACCGAAGGTATGCAGGGTCATCAAATTAAAATAATCATGAAGGTACTGGATTGATAACAACACTTAAAGAAACTGCTATAATTTATTGGGTCGACATGTTTCGCCGATTAGATGGGGGTCATCAGAACAAGGTTCATAGAAATGAGAGCTCCTGAAGTACAGGATGAAGGTACAGAACATTGACGTCATAATGAGTGAGAAGTTCATTCAGAAATATGAACGTAGCTAATTAGTTGCAGTATATATATATAGAAAAAAGTAAAATCACAAAAATACTGAACTCCGAGGAAAATTCAAAATGGAAAGTCCCTAATCAAATGGCAAAATCAAATGATAAAACACATCAAACAAATGGACAACAACTGTCATATTCCTGACTTGGTACAGGCATTTTCAAATGTAGAAAATGGTGGATTGAACCTGGTTTTATAGCGCTAACCCTCTCACTTGTCTGACAGTTGCATCAAATTCCATTATATTTAATGACAACGATGCGTGAACAAAACAGACATAATAGGTAAAATTGTCAAAATAGGGGTACAGCAGTCATCACCTTGTCACAATCTCAATCAGAACCAAAAATAAAATATTTAACAAAGAAGCACAAAAAAAGCATATATCAAATTTAACAACCACGTTCATTGCTTACTTATTTTTGTATTTTAATTATTTATGTTAATCTTTTCAAACAAATCGCTTGCAGTAATTGATCAATCCAAAACAAATTAACCAAATTAACCAAATACATAATTAACATTAGAAAACGAAAGTACAATTTATTAAAGTTATTTATAGAAATAGTTTATTATTTACTGGTCAGTAATTGTTCTCCCATTTCCATTGACTTCTACCTGTCGGAGCCAGTTTCTTTAAGTGTTGTTGTCAATCCAGTACTTTCAATGCACCTAACAAAAAAGCCAACCAAACACAATGGTCCCTTACAAAGTATTTCCAGAAGCTACCGAACCACAGTTCCATCAATACGTGCCGAAGTCGATTTAAACGAAATAAAAAATACAGATGAAATGAATTTGCCTATATTACTGCCAAGGCTTCGCCGATAATACAAGGAACCATGCTGAATGAAATTGTACCTTCAATGAATATCTTCCGAAATTTAAATGGAAAATTAGTGAGACAAAAACAGCCAACATAATATTCTAAAACTTCCAAGACTAGCGACGACCATTCACCTACTCAGTTCCGGACGCCACTGGGGGTAGTAAACCTTCGTCACCGGCTCTGACAGGTAGAAGCCAATGGAAATGATACGGAATCTAGTGCATTTGGGAGAACAATTACTGACCAGTTTATAATAAACACAAAAAAAATCTTTTATTTCTATAAATAACTTTGATAAATTGTACTTTCATTTTCTATATATACTGTAACTATCCAGCTACGTTCATATTTTTTTCTGAATGAACTTCTCACTCATTATGACGTCAATGTTCTGTACCTTCACCCTGTACTTCAGAGGCTCTCATTTCTATGAACCTTGTCCTGATGACGTTGATCTAATCGGCGAACAATGTCGACCCAATAAATTATAGCAGTTTCTTTAAGAGTTGTTGTCAATCCAGTACCTTCATGATTATTTTAATTTGACGACCCTGCATACCTTCGGTATCCACTTATGGAGACGTTACTGAAACTAGAAACATGTCGACCCAATAAATAATAGCAGTTTCTTTAAGTGTTGTTGTCAATCCAGTACCTTCTTAATTAATTTAGTTTATTTTAATGCTTTAATTGTTTATCGTTATGAAACTTAAATAATCTGTTTCAAATAGCATTCATTCCATTTGGGCCATTCAAGCTTCATTTATTTTTAGCTTACTATAAAAAGTGTTAGTTTATGTATTAATTGTGTTTTATGCAATCAAATAAAGTTTGATCCAAATGTTTTATTCGTGTGAAAGAGAGGTCGTCAAATTTTCTTGTTTCAGGTTTGATGATGAAATAAATATTAAAGGTAAATCAAGCATATACCACTGAGGTTCTTTTACGAAACTATTTTTTTAGGTAAAAATGTATTTCTTGTATGAAATCATGGCAGTATTTTTTCAAAATAATGATAAAAATTTGACAAGATTTGCATTGATAAAAATATGAAAGCAAATGGATCATTTTGGCAGGAAATAAATCTTCAGAGAATTTCAATAGAAAACAATAGGAAATTTTAGTTTATTCAAAATAGCAGGAAAACGAGAACGGTGACCTCAAGTTTTCTTTTAAGAATATCGAAGTGTATCAGATTAGCAATCTTTTCACAATTTTATATGAAAAATATCTATGTAACCAGTGAACAATTCAGTGTAAAGGCCTTTTTTGCACCTATTTTCAAAGATGTATAACAAAACCAGAGGCTACAAGGAGCCTGAATCGCTCACTTGGACACCTGAGCCTACACGACTAATAAGAAGATCTAATTAACTAAAATAGACAAAACTAGACCTCTTAAGGGGCCACACAAAATTGACATTAAAAAATCTGGAAAAAGCTTATTATAACTAAGAAATGTGTCTGTAAGACCACTAATGTCCTTACTGTAGATTGCACTTTCCACAAGAACTTAACCAAAGTGTGACTACAGACGGACAAGGGTAACACTATATGTAAGGGTCAAAGGTAATGGACGGACAAGGGTAACATTGTATGTCACGTCTGCATTCATGGTAGGGATATTAAAAGTTATATGAATTGCAAATTGCTGAGTGTTGGTTTCTGACGTCACAGTGCCCCAATTATGTTCTACTCTATAACCTGTGTCGCTCAACCGATGAAAATGCTTTTCGCAACACAAATTAAACAAGTAATGTAACATCTGATTTTATAAGTGACATGTATTCCCAAAACATCCAGCATAACCATTTGAGTGAAAACATATTCGTTCCCCACCCCCATACCTCAATTCTGAGTGTGTATGACAAACCAGCAGCAACCTAAACTAGAGGCTCCAAGAAGCCTGAATCACTCACCTGGATACCTTAGCCTATATGATTTAGGGCTATCTAATAAACCAAATTCGACAAAAAATGGACCTTAACTCCACCATCAGTATTTGGATATTGACGAAACTTGGCAAGCAAAAAGAGCTTGTTATACTGATCTTTCAGTCATTTACATTGATTACCTTTAAGGGGCCACAACTCCACTATCGGTAATCCGATATTGGCAAAGATTTATAAGCAAGAAGGGCTTATTATCTGATCATTTCAGCTATTTACATTGATTACTTATCTCTTATATATATGTTCCAGACCTTATGCCTATACTCGTACGGTCTGACCATACGCATACTCATACGGTCTAGTACGAGCTGGACCATACATGTATTTGGACCATATGGGTTTATTTTAGACAAACATTTATAAAAAAAACTTGTATTGAGTATTACAAATTAATATAATTACAATTAGATGAATAAATTGAATAAGTTAACATTAAATGAATTGAAATTAAATAATTCTGCATTTAATTGTCTATCTAAATCCTATTTTGGCACTCTCGCCCCGGGTGACACTTGTTGCCTCAAGGAACATCAGATTTCTAACATTTACATGTTTTGTTCATGCATGTTCCTTTGCTTTTGTATCTCTTGCTTGTTTTGCGGCAGCATGTAATGAAACTCCTGTTTTCAAATGTGCAGTTTCAATTTTGGTGTCAAAAGTTCTATATCACCCATAACATTTATACTAGAGTTCAATCTGCCAAATGCACATGATAGTTTGTACAAACTTGCATCTTTACCAAATAGTATCATCAACCCTACATCTCCCGATGCTTTTCTCACAGTAACAAAGCTACCCTTTTCAATCTTTGCATTAGTTTTCGACACTTTTTTTATTATATTTTCTTCTTATATTTTGAACAGATTTTTTTATAATTTCTGTCCAGTATCTGACGTATTCTGTCGTGATGTACAGGAGATTAACTTCTAAATAGTTAAAACAAGGATTTGTATAGTATTACTATACAAATCCTTGGTTAAAACATTAAGTTTTTATTCCAATTACAATTGAACTTTTCAAATTAATTCGAGATTTCAGTTATGTTGATCTGTAATATACATTTGTATCTAATAAACTTGACCAACTTCTTATAATCAGGCAGACTAGACCGTACGTGTACAGTCCGACTGTATGCGTATTTTGAAAAAGTACACATACGGTCCAGACCATACGCCTACGGTCCAAATACTCATATGGTCTGGAACATATTTATATATAAATAGTTTCATGATAATAGCCAAATAAACCAAAAATCGTCAAAAAATGGCCTTTAAGGGACTGCAACTTCACCATCGGTACTCTGATATTGACAAACATTTACAAGCAAGAAGGGTTTATTATCTTATCATTTCAGCAATTTACATTGATTACATTTCTCTTATAATTTTCAAGATAATAGCCAAATAAACTAAAAATCGTCAAAAAATGGCCTTTAAGGGGTTGCAACTCCACCATTGGTACTTGGATATTGATGAAACTGAGCAAGCCAGAAGAGCTCATTATACCAATCATTTAGCAATTTACGTTGATTACCTCTCTCTTATTATTTTCAAGATAATAGCCAAATAAACCAAAACTTGCCAAAAAATTACCTTTAAGGGGCAACAACTCCACCATTGGTAATTGGATTTCGATGAAACTTCTTATGCAAGTAGAACTGACGGTTTACTGACCATGTTGGTCATTTGTAAGTAACAGCTTTTTCCGTATCCCATATAATTGCTCAAAATATGCATTCGACCCCTATGTCCTATATTTAGCAACAGCAGCCATGTTTATTGGATTGCAGACAAAATCAACACAAGTTTTAAAATAGATAACCTAATTATGATTGTGGCCAAGTTTGAGCCAAATCCGTTTAATAGTTTCAGAAGAGAAGATATGTTAAAAAGTTTACAACGACAGACGACGAACGGAAGTGAAGGCATTAGCTCACATGGCCCTATGGGCAAGGTGAGCTTCTTGTAAGTACATGATGCTGAAAATGAACTCGCACTCCTTTATCCAATTGAAAACCAAATTTCATTGAAATCGGAGAATTTAAAGATTTTGGTGGTCATCTGAATCAAAAATAGATATTATTAATTCATTTTTAAAAGGGAGGGAATGGGGACCATCAGATCCCCCAAACTGTCAATTAATTCCTTAAGTCACGAGGAACAAGAATATATATGGTTTCGAGGAACAAGAATATATATGGTTTAGGATGGGGATCTCGAGGGTTTTTGAGATATGAAGTTATATTTGAAATGGAGGAGATGGGGTTGACCCCCCTCAGACCCCCTATAATGTCAATAAATTAATTCATGAGGATCAAGAATATATATTGTTTAGGTGTGGGGATCTCAATAGTTTTTTAGATATACTACTCACTCAGTTAGATTCTATATATTTCATCTTTACCTTTAGCATGTTCAGGGAAAACGGGCTGTGGTTTACATAACATGCATAATGTAAGAAGATCCTTGTATTTCTTTATGAGTTCCAATGTAATATTCTTCATCTCATTGGTACCTATAAAATATATACAAACAATATGTAAATAAAAGAACAGCGTTCAAATGTCTCCCATCTGGCACTGAAATTTTCAGAATTAAACAGGGCAATAACTGTTACAACAAGAGTGCACACGCTGAAATGTCTCGCCTTCTTTACTAACCATTGATTTTATGTTGATAGTCCTAAATACAAAGCTTTACTACAAGTAACACATAAACTTAACATGATCCAAGAAAATGAGGTCAAGGTCAGATAAACCAAACAAGAAATACATGTACACCTTACAATCATTCAATAAACCAAACATAGTTGACCTATTGCTTATTGTTTCTAAGAAACAGTCTTAAGCAAGAAAACTTAACATTGACCAATGAACCATGAAAATGAGGTCAAGGTCAGATGAACCATGCCAGACAGACATGTACACCTTACAATCAATTTAGGCATTAAATATAGTTGACCTATTGCTTATAGTATCTAAGAAACAAACTTAACCATGAAAACTTTACATTGACCAATGAACCATAAAAAATGAGGTCAAGGTCAGATGATACCTGCCAGACAGACATATACACCTTACAATCCTTCCATACATCAAATATAATTGATCTATTGCTTATAGTTGAAGAAAAACAGACCAAAACACAAAACTTAACACTGAGAAATGAACCGTGAAAATGAGGTCAAGGTCAAATAAAACCTGTAGACTGACATGTACATCATAAAATATTTCCATACACCATTTATAGTTGACCTATTGCATATAGTATTAGAAAAAAAGACCAAAACTCAAAAACTTAACTTTGACCACTGAACCATGAAAATGAGGTCAAGGTCAGATGACACCTACCAGTTGGACATGTACACCTTACAATCATTCCATATACCAAATATAGTAGACCTACTGCTTATAGTATCTGATATATGGACTTGACCACGAAAACTTAACCTTGTTCACTGATCCATGAAATGAGGTCGAGGTCAAATGAAAATTGTCTGACGGGCATGAGGACCTTGCAAAGTACGCACATACTAAATATAGCTATCCTATTACTCATAATAAGAAAGAAATTAACATTACAAAAAATGTTGACTTTTTTTCAAGTAGTCACTGAACCATGAAAATGAGGTCAAGGACAATGGACATACGACAGACGGAAACTTCGTAACATAAGGCATCTATATACAAAGTATGAAGCATCCAGGTCTTCTAGCTTCTAAAATATAAAGCTTTTAAGAAGTTAGCTAACGCCGCCTCCGCCGGATCACTATCCCTATGTCGAGCTTTCTGCGACAAAAGTCGCAGGCTCGACAAAAATGATGGTATAGCACTGAAATTCGAACTTGACCAAGGTAATACGGAATTACAACTATGATATAAATTTAAATAAAATCTATAGTCCGGCTCCACGTTGCGGCAGGGGACAAAAATATAGAAATTATAAGTAGAAGTATTTATTATATGCATTTATCCATTAAAATTAACACACACACACAGGAAAGCAACTTTAGAAGTCGTTGATACTATAAAAGTGGGACAGGATGACAGGCAGAAGAACCAACAAACAGATGTTTACATCACAACATACAGCATAATACTCGATTTTTTTTATCAGACTTTTTTTCTATCTTCATAAATTTTGAGGAATATTGCCAAATAACTCAAAAATTGTGTTTTCAGGGGCAATAACTCATACATGGGTTGTCTGATTTTTCTGAAAATTTTCAGGTCGATAAAATTTGTCCTGATAATTTTTGCTATCAAAGTTTTCATCTGTCTTCTGTAGGTTTGACCATAGCAGCCAAATACCTGCTAAAATGTCATTTAGGGTCAATAACTCCTAAAGTATATGTAGTAAACTGATTGTTCTGAAATTAGGCAGGTAAATAGATTTTGTCCATCAGATATTTTTTGTTGATCAAACGTTTCATCTATCTTCTATAGATTTGCCGACATTAGTGTGAACAGTTTTATTTTCAAAGCGTCATAAACATATATATTCTAACCTTCACAAACAACATCATTATCTATCCAGGCAAGGCAGATCACATGGGCTGTTGGGTAAATCACATTAAACTCCAACACCTGTAATACAATACATTTATTTAAACACGAATCATGTGGGCTGATGATTGGGGATTTTAGTGTTATATTGCCATAAAAGCAGGAGGTTTGGCTAGCCACAAAACCAGGTTCAACCCACCATTTTTCTTAAAATATCCTGTACCAAGTCAGGAAAATGGCAATTGTTATCTTATAGTTCGCTTCGTGTGTGTTGCATTGTCCTTTGGTTTTTGTTGCACTTTAGTGTATCTGTTGATTTGTTGTTATTTGATGTGTTTCCCTCAGTTTTATTTTGTAACCCTGATTTGTTTTCTCTCAATTGATTTATGACTTTCGAACAGCGGTATATACTACTGTTGCCTTTATTTAACGACCTTCCCTTACCCTAACGCCTTACACGGCTATCACTTTTGCTTGTGGATATAGTACTGTAAATTCAGAAATTATTGCGATGTTTTTATTATTGCGAAAAATGCAACAGGGTTATAATCGCAATAATTTAACTCGCATTTTGAAATTTGTTATATGAATTAATAAGGATTT
Organism: Mytilus coruscus; assembly: GCA_017311375.1. Taxonomy (NCBI): domain Eukaryota; kingdom Metazoa; phylum Mollusca; class Bivalvia; order Mytilida; family Mytilidae; genus Mytilus; species Mytilus coruscus. Next base: position 9,715,810 of record CM029606.1, read on the forward strand.
TTTCTCAATATCGCAAAAATTTAAATCACATTTTAGTCTAAAATGACAAAATCGCAATAATAAATGCACGCAATAATTTCTGAATTTACAGTAGTTAACTCCAACACCTGATATGAAAGTAAATTAAAAATTAAATCAAGTTAATTCAGAATCGTCTTAATTTAATTTTTAAACTAGTTTTTAATTAGTTGTTTCTGATTTATTGTAAAACGTGTCACATGAACTGTTTAATTAACATAGTATTTAACCCCAAAACCTTCAATTGTTAAGAACACCAACCTTGAAAAAACCTTTGTGGTAAGTCTGACAAGATTAGTCAACACTTCATTTCAAGGTTTGGCAGTTAAAACCATTGGTTTTAACCGGTTAAAACTTCCTCCCCGGTCAATACTCCCAAAGTGGTCAATACTGGTCGATTGAAATTTTGCAAAAAAGTATTCTATCATTTTAAGTGTAAAATGGTATATTGTTGTGTTTATGTAATAACAGTTTATATATAAAGAGTGTTTACTTTATTTCAGTGTTTTTATAGTTAAAATACCAATTAAGGTGGCTCAGGTGTCTTCCTCCATCTTGGATTTTGAAGTAGCAGGCCTGAGAACACAGTTATTTCGTAGTGCATTTCTTTTAGACAATAAATTCAAATTAATCAAAGAGCTGAAAGCTCTAAAGAAAAATGACGCCATTGTCTCTCATATTGGGGTATTTTTGATGCAAGTCTTGATTTTCACATAGCTTACCTACTGAATCTTAGGAACTCAGTTCATGGTAGGTAGGGTGACTGACAATAGAATAGACATGAATTGTTTTCAATGTCTATGGCTTTTTATTTGTTTGTCAAGATATATATATATATATGTATATGTGTGTGAAGTGAAAATAACTACTAGTTGTTCTGCTGTACAAAGAAATAGCTCAAGACTACCTGAACAATCTACAATATTCAAAGTAATATGTGAATTTGTTTCCTTCTTTGTAGAATAATTTAACAAAATGATTATGTAGAGCCTGTAGTAAGCAAGCTCTTATACCCAACATATTCCTTATTCAAGAGATAAGTTACAGGTGACCTACTGACATAATCACATTGTTATTTCTGTTACCTAAAGATGATAAATTTCTGCAGATTTAGACAGTAGTATTGTTATACTAGTTTGACAATAACAAACATAGTGACACCATTTATACAACTTAATTTTATTGTTGACATGTATATATAAACTGAAATCTTAAATAACAACATAAATTATTGCAAAATTATTTTTTTCAAATGATTTAATGTTTGGTAGTCATTTATTTCAAATAACTAACCCGTACTAAAATAAGGAGATGTGGTTTTATTGCCAATGAGATAACAGTCTGATTACTATCCACCAGAGTCCAAATAATGTGGCTGTTGGCAGTTCTAAGTCATTTTACAGACCTCAACAATGTAGAAAACTGGTTTATTGTTTTCAGGTACCATAGGAAAAGAGGAGTTGTGGCTGGGTGGCTTACAAGAAAATATAAGAAATATAATAATAATAATATAAATAAGAAAATAAGAGAGACAAAAAAGACAGGACTGAGCCACTGGACTATATATAAAGCGCTCCATTACTAATCCTTAGAGGAGCTGCTGATCTATACTTAGAAAAGAAAGATGTTGAGGACTTAGCCAGAGCGAGCAGAATTTTGAGACTTAGGAACAACAGAGTAGATGTGGGGACACCACATATATAGGCCCATCTACCCTATTTGCTGCCACCTACTAAAATTAATGCCTAGGGTGGTAATTAAACCCATGTGCATTTAATCTGTTGTTCTCTATGTACATGTACATATATGATATATATCAAATGCAAAAAATGCAGCTGTAATGTAAATATGGTAATTTTACATCATTATAGCCTCATTTTTTATAAGGACCTAGCTAGACCTATTTCTTAGGCAAGATGTATTACATAACTCTGAAAGCAATACAATCCAGTGTTCTCCCCAGGATTTTTTTATAGCGCTGTGGTAAGCGCGCGATATTAGATTGATTCGATATCACCTTAAGTGTTGTGTTTGCCATTTGATGTTACATTTATTTACAACTACCAAGTTGGTTATATTATATTAAATAGACAAAGACCTGCATTTTTTTATACATGTGCCATGTGCATTCACAGAAATGCAAATAAGTGACATTATTATTATTAAACTTTAAAAATTTAAATGCTTAGATAACTTAAATAATTTGATTTTTCATTACCACCGTCCCAAATGTAGCACAGTGGGTATATTTTTCTCACTTTTAGTTGTTTGACTTATAAACTAGTTATATATCCTTCACAGCTTATAATTTACTGACACATATTTAAAGAAGGTTCTCAATGACAAAATTGGAATTTTATTTATTAACTTTTATTTACATCTATCAAAATACAATTTTCAATTAAAATTGGTATATCCTTTAATATCAAAGGAAGAAATGGAATAACTCTTTCCATAAGTACTGAAATGTTATTAAAGAGATACAAGAAGATGTGGTATGAGTGCCAATGAGACAACTCTCCATCCAAGTCAAAATTTATAAAAGTAAACCATTATAGGTCAAAGTACAGTCTTCAACACGGAACCTAGGCTCACACCGAACAGTAAGCTATAAAGGGCCCCAAAATTACTAGTGTAAAACCATTCAAACGGGAAAACCAACGGTCTAATCTATATAAAACGAGAACCGAGAAACACTTATGAACCACATCAACAAACGACAACTACTGAACATCAGATTCCTGACTTATGACAGGTGCAAACAAATGCAGCGGGTTTAAACGTTTTAATGGTACCAAACCTTCACCCTTTTTCTGAAACAATAGTGTAACATCACAACATAGAAAGACACACTATAAAATATCGACTGAAATAGCTTAACTCAATCAAAGGACATATTAACACCATTGAACATACACTGAACAAAAGATATGTTTAAAAAGGCTAACATATTTGAACATATTCCAAGATGAATATGATAGAAATCTTTTTTAAGAAGTCTTGTTTTTATCATTAAAGGTGGATTATCAATAAAGAAATGTTTGCCAATTGAAACACTGCAACCACCTTCTAAATTAGTGTTTGGTAATTTTATGAATATTTGAAATATTGCCACCAGAAATATCTTACAAGATTTGACAATACTGTTTTTAGCACTTTTGTTCACCAAAATTGTCTCCCTTATGCATTTCCTGTTTACACCAATGACATGTCTTTAAGTATCATTAAAATGCCATTCCTTATCCAAGCCATCCACTGTTAACATAGATAGTAAATGAAAATGGATGGCAAACCTCGATATTTTATATTTATTTACAAGAATTTTTCGTTTAGTTATCCATGCACTATTTTTGTCCGAGTAGGCCTACTTTCACATATGTTCTAAATTGAGGAGTAATTGGTGGTCTGACACCTAAAGAGCCAAAAAGTTGATCAGAAATATTTTGTTTTTCTTTATTCTTAATCCTGTCAATTTGTAGTTAAAAATCCGATCTGAGCATAATGCAACTTATATAACAAATTTCACAGCTCAATTTAAACTGACTGTAATGTATGATTTTTGGAAAATACTTGAAAATTTCATTTTGAACTACAGGAATATACTTTCAATATCAAGATCAGTTTTGTTGATTTTCCTTGTTTGTTCTACTGCTTTAAAGACTTTCCACAATTTTTGCATTGAGTTTAGTAAAAATCCAAGGTATTGAAGAGTCATAGAATATTGACCCCTTTTTTCACCTGGTGTCAGTAATGGATTAACATGATTAATTGATCAAAAGTGCAGTCATGGTCATTTAATTGTTTTATTTACTATCAGTCAATAAAATTTAAGATATAAAATTTTATTTGAGATAATAAATGGGATTTTTGTGAGTTTATGCAGTGTTTACATCAGGCTATGTTATCTGCCAAATACATCATGTACATGGTATGACACAATGATATAAGGGGTAAAAATCAAATAATTTCATTAAATCTTCATGACAACAATTTTTGTTGGGTAGTAAACAACCTATGTTGTCATGTTTAACACCACAGAAACAACTTACTGTGCATTTATAACAATTTTGGACACTTTTTTTATATGAAAGCATATTGTCAGGTTGGGAAAAGCTAAAACTAGCACAAATTCAGGTTTAAGGCTCTTAATTTGCAATATGGGACTTTTTGACCCAAACAAGATTGAAATGTGGCTACTATCATTTCAAATGATCAGTTAAGACAAAAAAATCAATTGTTTTCTGCTTTTGGGGTTTCACCGCATTTCGCTTTAAAGGTGCCAGACCACCAATTAAAAGTCCCTATCTGTTCAACCAAAATTTGCAATTTTCACAGCTTTCTAAATATTTTACCTTAAGTTTAACTTCATAGAAACCAGGTATATCCTGAATACATGTATCAGCTTTCTACATGCCAATTTTCAACATACCTTTAAAATCATATAAGAAAGAAGAGGCCTCCCGAATAGAGGTACCACTAAAAATAACCCCTGGTTTTCTGGAAATCTTAAATTAGTATACTATGGAGTGCATTAATCCTCAATGTTGAATGCAAACTCATAGACAAGTAAATTTTGGCTCAAAATGGTCTTAATATATTTCTCTTTCACCAAAAGTTTCATTTCTGCCAATTTGTTGGTTAGTTTAAGTTAACAATGACATCAAATGCACTATTTTTTGTCCGAGTAGGCCTACTTTCACATACGTTCTAAATTGGAGGGAGTAATTGGTGGTCTGACACCTAAAGAGCCAAAAAAGTTGATCAGAAATATTTTGTTTTTCTTTATTCTTAATCCTTAGTCAATTTGTAGTTAAAAACATCCTATCTGAGCATAATGCGACTTATATAACAAATTTCACAGCTCAATTTAAACTAACTGTAATGTATGATTTTTTTAGAAAATACTTGAAAATTTCATTTTGGACTACAGGAACATAAACTTTCAATATCAAAATCAGTTTTTGTTGATTTTTCCTTGTTTGTTCTACTGCTTTAAAAAGTTTCCACAATTTTTGCAATGAGTTTAGTAACAAATCCAAGGTATTGAAGAGTCATGGAATATTGACCCCCCTTTTTTCACCTGGTGTCAGTAATGGGACTATTAATTGATCAAAAGTGCAGTCATGGTCATTTAATTGTTTTATTTACTATTAGTCAATAAAATTTAAGATATAAAAATTTTATTTGAGATAATAAATGGGATTTTTGTGAGTTTATGCAGTGTTTACATCAGGCTATGTTATCTGCCAAATACATGGTATGACACAATGATATAAGGGTAAAATCAAATAATTTCATTAAATCTTCATGACAACAATTTTGTTGGGTAGTAAACAACCTATGTTTTCATGTTTAACACCACAGAAACAACTTACTGTGCATTTATAACAATTTTGGACACTTTTTATATGAAAGCATATTGTCAGGTTGGGAAAAGCTAAAAATAGCACAAATTCAGGTTTAAGGCTCTTAATTTGAAATATGGGACTTTTGACCCAAACAAGATTGAAATGTGGCTACAATCATTTCAAATGATCAGTTAAGACAAAAAATCAATTGTTTTCTGGTTTTGGGATTTCACTGCATTTCGCTTTAAAGGTGTCAGACCACCAATTAAAAGTCCCTATCTGTCCAACCAAAATTTGCAATTTTCACAGCTTTCTAAATATTTTACCTTAAGTTCAACTTCATAGAAACCAGGTATATCCTGAATACATGTATCAGCTTTCTACATGCCAATTTTCAACATACCTTTAAAATCATATAAGAAAGAAGAGGCCTCCCGAATAGAGGTACCACTTAAAATAACCCCTGGTTATCTGGAAATCTTAAATTAGTATACTATGGAGTGCATTAATCCTCAATGTTGAATGCAAACTCATAGACAAGTAAATTTTGGCTCAAAATGGTCTTAATATATTTCTCTTTCACCAAAAGTTTCATTTCTGCCAATTTGTTGGTTAGTTTAAGTTAACAATGACATCAAATGCACTATTTTTTGTCCGAGTAGGCCTACTTTCACATACGTTCTAAATTGGAGGGAGTAATTGGTGGTCTGACACCTAAGAGACAACGAGAATGCTTTTCTCAAAACAATACAGGTTCAACAGTTTAGTTGTAAACCTGAAAAAAGAATGAAATAATCGTAGATGTTTCAGAAAAAGGCAGAGACCATGTTGTCAGAGAAAGGGTAAAACTTTCCTTAAATAATTTTGGTATGATTTATTGAGCACTGTCTACTTCTTTCATAAAGTTTCTGCATCTTTTAATTCTTTTTAAAGCCAAAACATCCAGAAAGAAATAAAATCTTTTTGACAGAAAAACTTCTGCAAAAGCCGAACTGGTCCCTGCGATATTTGACCTATGTCTGCAGCTATAACTTTGTAAACAAAATACATACGCACCGCGTGGATATAACCGTATTACTAATTTTTTATTCTTAAAAACTTCTTAAATCTTATTAAAGAGCATTGTCTTTCGTATGGATATCAAGATGATTCCGAGTATCATTTTTGTTAATGATTTAAAAGTTAAGCTGACAAGAAAGGTTGACATTCTTTCAAGAACTATTTTGTCTAGCGATTGGTTATCACTGGTATGTAAAAAGTCCAAAACCATAAGAAAACGGATCTTTTTATATTCTGACTTTTTTACGGATTGTAAAGGCCGACCGTGCGAGGGCTGTATAGCCAGTCAAGGTCGTTAAACACTTCCATCATCATGATTGTAAAGACATAAAAGCGAAAGCTCGTATAAATATGAAAAATATACCAAAGGAATAGCTCAAAATACCATTTAATACCAATAAACATATGGACAGGTTAAGAATGAAATTCTGCATAGTACATAAGTATGTAAAATACGGAACCGAGTTCAGAAAGCGGCTTGGAAGTCTGGTCAACGGATAAAGAAAATTGACTGCGTCATTTTCCAATAAAATCGCACCTGCTCTATCTCAAAATTTTTTTTACAGTGTATAGTGTACTACTATTGGGACAAATAATATCAAAATTATAGAAACTTCTACCAGCTCGAACTCAAAATATTGACAATTCTGTGTTTAGGGGGTCTAAAATTCAGTTTGACAGCTTCAGACGTACTAATTTTTACCTTTTTAACTGGACCAAACCACTACTTAACATAAAGATTCAGCACCCAAATTTTTTAACATGTAATTTCATCCCTTAACTTAATATTTCATGCATTAAATATCAAGAAATAAATTGGGAAAGTGTATAAAAAAATGCAAGTTATACACTGTTCACACTAAGGACTATATTCGTAGACAACGAAAACCAAAGGACGATAACTGTGTCCTTGGACCTAATAGGACAGAAAGACTTGACCAATCTTGATAAAACTTTGCATGACCTAAGCGTAGGGAATTATAAGATGGCCAAGTTTCATGGCCATAGGACATATATTATAGAAACTAGGGTCATTTTAGTATTGACATTTGGATGTTTATTTTTGACGTTTAAATCAAATATTTTCAACTGTCAAGATTTTGGCATAAAAAATTTAAATGTTGCAAAAATTTGCTTTTTAAATGCTCTTGAATATTATATATATATTAAGTATTAAAAGCATCTGAACACTCATTTTATTTATCAGATTTATTACAATTATTCCCAAGTCAAATTTACATGAGCCTATGCCTGAAAAAAGAGATTTTTGAATTAGGGGAAGCCTTACATAAACATGCTTTTTTTTCAACCAATTTGAAGTTTTTTAACCATAAATTATTCTTCCGTATATATTAAATGTACGTACTTTAAATGTAGAGATAAGTTACAAAAAGTATACCACATGTGTATAAAATCGTCTTAGGCCATATATTACTGAGAATTATTTAGAGTCGATTTAGGCTGTAGCCCGTATTTACATATAAAAATGCACACAGAAGCTATAAGAAATGAAAATATGATACTTTTTTGTTGCTAAGGTGTCATGAAACAAGAAGTCTAATAGCAAAAGGACTCTTGTATTTAACTTTTGCAGACAGTATGGATGACCAGTTTTCACATTTCAATGGAAAACATGCAACTGTTGTTGTCTGTTCTGTGGTCGGGTTGTTGTCTCTTTGACACATTCCCCATTTCCATTCTCAATTTTATGTAGTTTTAGTCTCAATTGACATATATTTGGACCACTTACTATCCTAAAAAAGAAAATTATGGTAGCATATGAAATGAATAAGGTGTACTGATCATTGTAAAGTGCTTTTTTTTTTACAGATTTAGTGAAATATTTATGATGGACTACAGATTTTATGTAAAAAGCTCTTCACATTTTACATACATCAAACAGGCTGTTTAACCAGGGACATAAATACAAAATATTTTCCACATTTTTCTGAGATAATCTACTTTTCTCCAGATTCAGAGTTCACAAATGGTTAATTAAATTTGATTTAAGCATGGAAACACAAATATCAGGAACAAAAAGCTGTCAGATAGAAAGTCAGCATGCCTCTTAGGCATAAAATGCAAACTGCTTTAAAATCCTTATTTTAGCCATATAATGCCAAATGGGACATTTTAACAAAATTTCTGTCAACCAAAGATGTAAATCCTTTACTTTTATTGAGTTTGACAAATTGAAACCAGCAAACCATTCAGGAAAGTTGCCAAAGTACAGAATCTACATTTACGGAATTCATCTCTTAGGCCGAGAACACAGTTATTTTGTAGTGCATTTCTTTTAGACAATAAATTCAAAATAAAAAATCGCACCTGCTCTATCTCAAAAGATTTGTACAATGTAGTGTACTAGTATTGGGACAAATAATATCAAAATTATAGAAACTTCTACCAGCTCTAACTCAAAATATTGACAATTCTGTGTTTAGGGGGTCTAAAATTCAGTTTGACAGCTTCAGACATACTAATTTTTTACCTTTTTTTAACTGGACCAAATCACTATTTAACATAAAGATTTTTTTAACATGTAATTTCATCCCTTAACTTAATATTTCATGCATTAGATATCAAGAAATAAATTGGGAAAGTGTAACAAAAAAATGCAAGTTATACACTGTTCACACTAAGGACTATATTCGTAGACAACGAAAACCAAAGGACGATAACTGTGTCCTTGGACCAGCAGATAAAGTTGGTCAAGATCTTTGATGAAATGTGCAAATTTTGAGAATAGTGTCACTATGTAGTTTAGGTGCAAGACTTTTGATGTAAATATAGAAAATTGTGTGTTTTATCATAATTATGGCTGTAATTTTCAAAAACTAAGGATTTTCTTGTCCCAGGCATAGATTACCTTAGCCGTATTTGGCACAACTATTTGGAATTTTGGGTCCTCAATGCTCTTCAACTTTGTATTTGTTTGGGTTTATAACTATTTTGATCTGAGCGTGTCACTGATGAGTCTTATGTAGACGAAACGCAAGTCTGGTGTATTAAATTATAATCCTGGTACCTATGATAACTATTGTACCCTTATAACTATTTTGATCTGAGCGTCACTGATGAGTCTTATGTAGACGAAACGCGAGTCTGGTGTATTAAATTATAATCCTGGTACCTATGATAACTATTGTACCCCTTATAACTATTTTGATCTGAGCGTCACTGATGAGTCTTATGTAGACGAAACGCGAGTCTGGTGTATTAAATTATAATCCTGGTACCTATGATAACTATTGTACCCCTTATCTTACATTGAGAGCAAACCCTTAGAGTTTCCATTAAGTTTGTAAACCAGTATTACCTTTTGCCTAAAGCCATCCCAATGTTCCTTTAGTGGCATCTTCCTATTTCATTTATCTAAAAGAAAATAACAATGATCCAGTCAGCACATTACCGCTAATTTTTAAGAACTTGCATTTTGAAATTTTATATGGGTTAATTCTAAAAATGTATTTTAAATTTTATAACTCCTAGGAGACTTTTAGATACTAAACATGATGCAATGATCACAATATTCTAAATCACAGAACAAGTGAAATGCAAAAACAAATATTTCAAAATTGAAAATAACAGCATATCTCAGTCTTCATGTCCATATCTCGTGTCTGTCCTGTTACCAGTACAAAAGCAAATAAAATGCTCCAGGGCGCAGCTTGATACGACCGCAGAGGTCGAACCCTGAACAGTTGGGGCAAGTATGGACACAACATTCAAGCTTGATACAGCTCTAAATTTGAATTGTGATTAAATATTTGACACAGCATAGGTTTCTGACACAGAATGAATGTGGTCTAAGAACTTAAAAATTTTTAAATTGGACATTCACCTATTATGGTCCAATATCCAAAATCTAAATACATGGTTAGATTCAGCATATCAAAGAACCCTAAGAATTCAATTTTTGTTAAAATCAAACTAAGTTTAATTTTGGACCCTTTGGACCTTAATGTAGATCAATTTGAAAACGGGACCAAAATTAAAAATCTAACTACATGGTTAGATTCAGCATATCAAAGAACCCCATATATTCAATTTTGTTGAAATCAAACAAAGTTTAATTTTGGACCCGATTTGGACCAACTTGAAAACTGGGCCTATAATCAAAAATCTAAATACATGTTTAGATTCAGCATATCAAAGAACCCCATGAATTCAATTTTGTTAAAATCAAACTAAGTTTAATTTTGGACCCTTTGGACCTTAATGTAGACCAATTTGAAAACGGGACCAAAAATTAAGAATCTAAATACACAGTTAGATTCGGCATATCAAAGAACCCCAATAATTCAATTTTGATGAAATCAAACAAAGTTTAATTTTGGACCCTTTGGACCTCAATGTGGACCAATTTAAAACGGGACCAAAATCCAAAACTTAATACACGGTTAGATTCAGCATATTAAAGAACCCCAAGAATTCAAGAATAAAACCCCATTGAAATTGGTCAAAAATAAGCAATTTATACAAAGTATCTTCCTTTGCACAATACTGTGCAATTGAATATTTCTTGCAATTGCGCAATACTGTGCAATTGAATATTTCTTGCTATTGCGCAATACTGTGCAATTGAATATTTCTTGCTATTGCTCAATACTGTACAATTGACAATTTCTTGCTATTGTGCAATATTGTGCTATTGGATATTTCTTGCTATTGCGCAATACTGTGCAATTGAAGATTTCTTGCTATTGCGCAATACTGTGCAATTGAAGATTTCTTGCTATTGCGCAATACTGTGCAATTGAATATTTCTTGCTATTGCTCAATACTGTACAATTGACAATTTCTTGCTATTGTGCAATATTGTGCTATTGGATATTTTTGCTATTGCACAATACTGTGCAATTGAAGATTTCTTGCTATTATAGCAATACTGTGCAATTGAAAATTTCTTTCTATTGCACAATACTTATTATATAATAATTTACACATCCTGTTTGGTGTGTATCTCCTGCCATATCATTATTATTTGCTTTTAAATATAAATCAGAAATAACCAACTTAAAATGGAAAATTTTAAAAGAAAAAAAAGGAATAAAAGGAAAAAAGGAAAAAAATCCCCCAATTTTTTGAAGCCCTTGTGATTCATCACCCCAAACTCAATCCCAGCCTTCCCTTTGAGGTATGGTACCTTGCAGTACAATTTCAGAGAGATCCATACACTTGAACACAAGTTATTGTCTGGAAACTAGAAAATGCTTATTTTGGCCCCTTTTGGCCCCTAATTCCTAAACGTTTAGGCAATTACCTCCAAACTCAATTCCAGCTTTCCTTTGTGATATGGAACCTTGTAGTACAATTTCAGAAAGATCCATACACTTACACACAAGTTATTGTCCTGAAACTAGAAAATACTTATTTTTGCCCTTTTTGGCCCCTAATTCCTAAAATTTTGAGGCAATTACCCCAAAATCAATCCCAGCATTCCCTTTGTGATATGGAACCTTGTAGTACAATGTCAGAGAGATCCATACACTTACACACAAGTTATTGTCTGGAAGTTACAAAATGCTTATTATTTTGGCCCTTTTGGCCCCTAATTCCTTAACTGTTGGTACCATAACCCCAAAATCAATCCCAACCTTCCTTTTGTGGTATTGAACCTTATGGTAAAATTTCATAGAGATCCATTCACTTAAACTAAAGTTAGAGTGCGAAACCAATGTGTCTTCGGACGACGACGACAACGACGACGACACCAACGTCATACCAATATACGACCGCAAAAATTTTTTGCGGTCGTATAAAAAATAATTACTATTCCATGTATTTTAATCCAATTTTCTGTTTTCTTTAACAAAATTGTGATCAAAATATTAAAGTTATGAGGTAGTTATAGGTATTTTAACATTGTTATATCATTTTATTTTTTTTTAAATGACAGGCGCGTAGCTATGTTTACGCAAAATGCCCGGTGTGCACTTGAATTTAGATAAAAAAATATTTTAATCTAAATAGAATAAAAGAACTGGTTAAAAACATAAGCATTGCAATTCTTCTTTCAATGGCTTGTTATTGCAAATAACAGTGGCGGATCCAGAAATTTTCATAAGTGGGGCCCACTGACTGCCTAAGAGGGGCCCGATCCAGTCATGCTTTAGTGATTCCCTATATAAGCAACCAAATTTTTCCCCAAAAGGGGCCCGGTGACTATTTACACCACTCGCCATGGAGGCCACAGTATTATATTGACAGTCAGACCTATCTTTATGCAATTAACAGACGGTCTGGGATTTTTAGCATGAAAAATTTATAAACCTTCATACATGTCATAGCTTGTAATGAAACTTTGGCAGTTCAAGAAAAATATAGAAATAAAATGTTTGATTTTTTAAATCCTGTAAAGGACTGATTCAGCTTTTATGAAAGCAATCCCAGGCCAGAAACAGGGTTCACTGAACCCTTTACAAATTCTAATAGTGCACTTAACAACTCTGAAAATATTATTTTATGTTCATTAACAGCACTAGAAAATGTGTTTTGTCGATTGTTTGCTTTACCCCACGGCTCCTTAATTTAAACATATCTTAAAGTAACTGGTTTAGACATTTTCTCTAAAACTAATGACCATTAGATTCCAAATTAACACATTGAATAAATTAAACATAAAAATAAACCATTTAGATTCTCAAGAATGTTGCTATTGGTGAATTTTAATGATAGGAATGGTATCTCAATGGTATCTCATTCTCGATAACTTGTTAACTTCGGGGCTTAGCCTCGAACCCACTTCCATAAGGTGCTATGAAATTGACCCGTTTTGGGCCCTTAGAACCCCTCGCTGAATTTCGGGCGATACATAAAATAACCTGGCTACGCCACTGACTGAATTAACTTAAGTTTTGTCGATGAAGTTCAAATGTACTTTTATTCCATTTGAGATTTCCACACAAAAATGTCAAAACTTGGGTATTTTTGCATAATTGGATCAGCTATTCCTAAATGAATAAATTATTCAATTTGCTAAATAATCTTTATTCTGATTTTTTTTCTCAGATGATCTGAGGTGGGCGCCCACATCGCTAAAACCATGAAGAAGGCCAACTCCACTCTAGGCTTCTTGCGACGAAACCTCCGCCACAGTCCAAAGGATTGCAGGAAACAGGCGATATAGGACTTATTAGGTCACTTCAAGAATACGCGTCAATAGTCATGATAGTATGGGAACCTTACTTATCAAGGACATTAATGCACTTGAAAGAGTAAAGAGACAAGCAGTGCATTTCATCAGTGGGGATCATACAAGCAGAGAGGAAGGTAGTATAAGGAGACTTATGAAGGAACTAAAACTTCCAACACTTGAGAACAGACGAAGAGAGACCAAAACGTCAAATTAAATCAAAACAATTTAGTGACTACAAAACAACAAACATTGTAGACAAATTTGTTCAAAACAACAGCCAGTGCTTCAAAATTCCACCTAGCAAATCCAATCAATACAAACAGTCATTCTTTGTACGAACAATACCCGTCTATAAGCTGGGAGGATGTGTCCTGCTGGCAGGTAAGGTAAAGCTAACACCTTCAGTTTGAGAAGTTTTAAGAACTTAAAACAAAACAAAGTTTGTATGTATCAGCTTGGGGATCGGCTTGTACCGTTGTGTATGTAACTATTTGTTATTACACAGGATGAAAGACTTGTTAAGATCACAGTCAATTGAAAGAAAATGCTAATTACTGCTGATTAATGTTGATGTCTGTTGATTGTACTAAATTCTGTTATATACGTTTTATTATAATTATACCCAATAATCTAGAAAATTTGTAATGAAAACACAATCAACCTACTTGTTTTATACTCATCTAAAGAAAATATTTGTCAAAGGCCATTTCTTTTACCGTACACCTTTTACATTATAATAAAATTCATAAACATTTATTAATTACAATTAATATATATCTTTATTTTTATTCCTTATAAATATATTTTTTATTGGGGCGGATCGACTTTAAATATGGGCCGGATCGACGTTGGGCGGATCGACGTGGACGGATCGACTTGGGCCGGATCGACGTGGGGCGGATCGACATGAAACCGGAATAGACCACCAGACAATCTCGTGTGCTAAGACAATTGTCGTGAATTGCGAGCTTTAAGACTTCGGTTGCTCTCACAACGTTGGACTAATTTTCCAGCGCCTCTCCCGTTGCTATTGATGCCATATACTGGCCCTGCAACCTACTCATTCAGATTCAGACTTCACAGTAACAGTAAAGATGAAAATGTAACGATACATGAAAAAAGAGACCCTGATATTAAAAGCTGATAACGGATTGTTTGCTGTAAAAAAAACTTAATTTTGTGTCCTGTATATACTTGTCAAATCAATTCCGAAGCAAACTGATCATTCTGGTAATAACTGCTCCAATATAAAAGATAAATAAGGGTTGATTACTTGGTCTCTTTTAAAACTTTCAAGGGAATGCTGGAGTCGGGAAAGAAACATTTTGTTCGTGACTGCAAGGTCGGGTCGTACTCGGTCCTGTCGTGTCAATGCGTCTCGTCCTTTTTATTGTTTTGCAGGGTTTGATTGATTTGTTGTTGGTTGCTTAACGTCTAGGTATAAATAAAATCGTGCATTATTATGACGAGATAGTTCCCAGTGAATATGACAGCTCGCCGTTGATCTTTTACCAGAACTGACATACAGTGCTGGCAGCTTTCCGAAGTTCTTTTTTTTGTATCAGAATCCTGTCCGGTATAAGTAACACCCTCTTACAGAAAAAAATAAAATAAAAGTTCAGTTTAAATACTTAAAATGTATTAGATAAAATTTATTAGCTAAGCCCACAGGCACTTGTCTCAGAACTTTTTCCTATATACCTTAATGTTCTATTAAGGTATATAGGAAAAATTCTGAGACAAGTGCCTGTGTTACATTAAGGTATATAAAGGTCACAGATGACTTGTAATTTTTGTTCTCATAATGATATAGAAGATGAGTTTCATTTTTTAATAAACTGTCCATTATATAATAACTGTCGGGAATTATTGTTTGCACAAGCTCATGAGCACTATCAAAATTTTAATAACTTAGACTGCAAATCAAAATGTTTATGGTTTATGACCACTGAAGATAAACATATACTTAAAAAAGTTATCCAGAGTTTTGAATTGAGATCCATAAATTCTGTAAATGGCTAAATCTCTTTTAGTTTATCTATATTTATTTTAAATTCAAAAATTAAATAAAACACACATAACTCTATCTATGTGTATGCATATTTCATCTATATAATATATATGTTAATGCCTAATATATGCGTTAATAAACTGCAGTCACATTTCTAAGGCTGCTTTTTATCCAATTCTTGCAATTTAAATATTATATACACAAATATCTAGTAATTGGTTGCTGCATGTACATGGGAGAAAACTACCCTTATATTTAATCAGTTGGGGCTGCTTTTTATCCAGCTGTAAACACCATATCTTCAAATATTTATATTAGATACTGTTTAAAGAGGAATAATCCTTACATAAACTATTGATTGTCTCCCATATTACTTTCTCTTCCATATGCATGCAATAACTAACTGTTCAGTGTTCTGTGGTGTTGTATTTTATTTTATTATTATTTCATTGTTATAACAAAAATCATTGTAATCATTGTATGAAATTTAAAACCCGCAAGGGTCCATAATTGGATTAATAAAGTATTCTTATTCTTCTTATAGGATAAAAAAATTCTGAGACAAGTGCCTGTGTCTGAGCACCATGGAACACCGTCTCTATGTGTCTTCTGCTTCTTAACATTTTAAACATTTTTATCTGTTCTCATCTTTTCAACAATTGAACTAGCATAACTTGCTCTTCTGCATCAGACACGAGGAGTAGTGCAAATCCCACTGCTTGACTGCACGATTGAAAATCCTTTGGTGTTACTGCTGATAAACACATAATACCACTTTTTGGTTATATCAGAATTAATTGTCGTGCTCCCTGGATCAGATACGAGGAGAATCACCATCGGATTATGCAGCACCGTCCCTGGTGTCTCTTACAGTCGTAGTAGCAGAATTGTTTTTGTCTTAAGCCCCAAGTCTTTCTGCTGCCCCAAGGGTACCCTACCCATTCATGAACTTCACTCAGGCACGTGTTTCTCATTTTTTTTTTTTTACCATTGTACAATATATAACAATATGTTGTTATATATTGTTCTATGGAAATACCAAACACAGAAACAAGTGTCTGTGACTTCACTGGTTTGAAAAACATACACATTCATATATACTAACCGTTCCAAAAATACAACCCATTCATATACCAATGATTCACCAATGTGTATTACTGAAGTCGTACAATTGACATGACTGATCAGATAGTAAAAACATCAGTTTAAGCAAAGGAAAATCTTAATGGGCAAAATTACAATCAATTTTACCCATTGATATACTCTTTATGATATAGTTCCTACCCATTCATATACTAGAGGCCCTTAAAAGGGATCCACTGATATACTTGAGGGCCTGAAAAAGGTACCCATTCGAGCCTCACGTCTGTAAATACCAATATATAGGACGTTACTGCCCCAGGGGCGGATTTAGGCGGGGCGTGCCGGGCGTGCGGCCTTGCCCATCTTAAAATTGAAAAATAAGATTTTCTAATATGAAATCTTGATTTTTCGATAATTTAATCACATTATTTTTCCGCCTCGCTTCGCTTGTCAAGAAATCTCATTTACAGATCTTTAATCTGAAGATCTTTTACGCGCAATACTCGCACCACCGCCACTTTATTTTAGTATCGCATCTATCGGCCGACACTGTACTCATATTGCTGTTTGTTATTTAATTATCGCATCTGTCGGCCGACACCGTACTCATATTGCTGTTTGTTATTTAAGTATCGCATCTATCGGCCAACACCGTACTCATATTGCTGTTTGTTATTTAAGTTTATCGGCAATTTGTACATTTTCCTTTGATCTTACTGCCTAATATTTTAAGATCATGGACAGGACTTGATACTCGAAAATATTAGGCAATGACGTCATGTATAAGTGCAGCGACGTCGCGAACTCAAGTCCATCCGCGTCAATTTATCAATGAAATGCACGCGACGTCATTCATACAACCGAACAACTATTCCAACGTTTTGTACGCATAAAAGTAGTTTTGCTTACTATTTCATTCTACTTCATATTCTGAACAAAAAACTACAATTATGAAAATTGCCGATAAAGAATAATGGCATTTTATTTTTGATACTGACTTCATCAGTTCGAATATCAGCTCGCCCTAGCGGGCTCGCTTGATATTCTTGCTGATAAAGTCAGTATCAAAACAAAATGGCATTATTCTGTATATCACATCTATCGGCCAACACCGTACTCTTGTATCGCATCTATCGAACGTCACTGTATTCATATTGCTGTTTGTTATAAAGTATCGCATCTATCAGCCGACACTGTACTCATATTACTGTTTGTTATTTAAGTATCGCATCTATCGGCCGACACTGTACTCATATTGCTGTTTGTTATTTAAGTATCACATCTATCGGACGACACTGTACTCATATTGCTGTTTGTTTTTTAAGTATCACATTTATCGACCGACACTGTACTCATATTGCTGTTTGTTATTTAAGTATCACATCTATCGGCCAACACCGTACTCATGTATCGCATCTATCGAACGTCACTGTACTCATATTGCTGTTTGTTATAAAGTATCGCATCTATCGGCCGACACTGTACTCATATTACCGTTTGTTATTTAAGTATCGCATCTATCGGCCGACACTGTACTCATATTGCTGTTTGTTATTTAAGTATGACATCTATCGGACGACACTGTACTCATATTGCTGTTTGTTTTTAAGTATCACATTTATCGGCCGACACTGTTCTCATATTGCTATTTGTTATTCAATTCAATTTCCTAATTGTTGAATTCTCGTTCTTGAGCAGTAACATTCCTGCAGCTCCATCGAATGGCGTTTACATCTTTCAACTCGCCATTACCCTCATTTTCTGGACACGGCCTTGTTGATGACACTACTCGCACAGGAGTATGTTGCACCAAGATTGAGGAAAACACTCCACAAGTTATATGGCCGTTATCACGAGTTGATTGACCGCTATGGGGTATCTGTGTCTCAGACCTTCTACCGGCTTACCCTTCCGGAGCACCTGAGGTCGATCAAGTTTTCAGGGTCCGTGTTTTCATTTGTTTTCTTTCAGTTTTCAGTGTTAATGTTGTTGTTTGTACTTGTTTGTCTTATTTGTTCCTGGGTTTGTTTATTGTCCATTGATTTCCATTCTTCTGGGATAGCGCGCTTCGGTTGTTAACACTTCTTCACTAAATATCTTGAAAACGATTTCACATATCCGAACTATTAGCTTTTCCCCGATATGAATTGCAAATTAGGTTGGCGGTCGACACATCGTCACGAGGAATCGGATACATGTTATATACCAGGATCATGACATTGATGGGAAAGAGGTTCCGCGTGTCATTAGTTCTATTTGGCTCAAGTTAATGGCAACGACAAAATTAAGAGTTATTCGGCATGACCGTAAGTGTTCTTGACTGTGCAGATCACTTTCGTGGCAATATATTTGTCGTTTAATGTGCCAACCAATTACAAGCTCTTAAATTAATCTTTCAAAAGCAATTCGGTGGTGCAATCTATAAGCGATGGTAGTAGTTATGTCGCACCGTTCGGGTCGCATTTGACGAGGTGCAATGAGGTGCACCTCATTTGCGCACGTATGTGACGTCACCTAGGGTCGATCATCGATATCTTGGGTGATGTCAGCGTAGTCATCGCTGGGGACGTCATCGCTGAGCACTTTAGTCTACGGAGAGGACGCTAAGGAGAGATAACTGTGTCTGTACTATATATTTGAGATGTGTCATAGTTATCTCGCTTTAAATAAGTTTTAGATTGACTGCTCATAAAAGAGCTTTTACCATGTTTAAAGTAACATGAATCGAAAAGATGTTATGTAATATGAAAATTACAAAGAAAGAAAACAAATATAGTACTGCATTTACTTCTTCTTCATCAAATACTATCATTATTATAATAAACATTCGTATAATTGTTATGGTTATTATGACCTTTATTAGGCAACTAAATCGTATAACCGATTCGTATGTGCATTATTTTTCCGGTAAAAGAGAAAATGCCAATTTTCTCTGTATTTGTTTTCATTCACGAGGGCATATTCATATAAAAATAATTATGAATCCCAATATAATTTGTAAAAGTAAATTTTGAAAACGTCCTTGGAAAATATATCTGAACAATCTTATAGTATTTGTCTCATATACCATGCAGATAGTACAATGTACAAAAACGACCTGCGCGATGATCTATTTTTTATGCCAAAAAAAGTCGATCATCAATCATACAGGGTAGTCAAAATAAATACTTTTTTTACAAGTATTTGAAACATTCCTGAGCTTGATTTTTGTCGAGCCTGCGACTTTTGTCGCAAAAGCGAGACATAGCGATCCTACATTCGGTCGGCGTCGTCGTCGTCGTCGTCGTCATCGTCGGCGGCGTCCACAAATATTCACTCTGTGGTTAAAGTTTTTGAAATTTTAATAACTTTCTTAAACTATCCTGCATTTCAACCAAACTTGGACAGAAGCTTGTTTATGATCATAAGATAGTATCCAGAAGTAAATTTTGTAAAAAAAAATCCTGTTTATCCGTATTTTACTCATAAATGGACTTAGTTTTTCTGCCAGTTAACATAACATTCACTCTGTGGTTAAAGTTTTTCAAATTTTAATAACTTTCTTAAACTATCCTGGATTTGTACCACACTTGGACAGAAGCTTGTTTGTGATCATAAGATAGTATCTAGAAGGAAATTTTGTAAAAATTATTTCCTGTTTTTCCGTAAATTACTTATAAATGGACTTAGTTTTATTCCAGTTAACATTACGTACAGTCTGCAGTTTAAGTTTTAAAACATTTATTAGATTCATAAACCTTTTGGATTTTACCAAACTTGAACAGAACTTCTTACAATCAAAAGATAGTATCTAGAGGAAAATTTTGATAATTTGTTCCCCATTTTGTTGAGCCTGCGACTAACAGCAAAAGTAGGCGAGACACTGGGTTCCGCGGAACCCTTACGATTTTTTTTTTTTTTTAATTTACTTACTTATAGAAGATATGCACCTAAACGTCTTCAGCAGGGATTTATTTTGATTTTCACTCAACAATCAAATAAATGTTCATAAGATGCATGCTATCCGAATGTCCTAAGCATGGATTTATTGAGAGGACTACTGTTTTTAAATATTTTTAAGTAATAGAATGTTCATAGCAGGGACGCAAATTCAACACCCTGAGTTTTGATTTAACTGATAAAAATATCATGTAATGGCCATAAAAGGTACGCAAATACAAAGTCTTGCGCGTGGATTTATTCTGATGTCCTTTAAGGATGTATTCTTCTGACGTTTCAGTCTCGTTGAAATCTCGTTCTGGAATTATTTCCAAAACATGTGATACAAGTAGAAAATAGCAATGAATTTAATAAATATCATAATCAAACTGAACTCTGTGAAAAAATTGTGTATTTACAATAAGTAGTTTTTGAGTAATAAATTTTCAAATTTTATTACCAATCAAGTCAGTCTTTTTAGCCAAATTTTTGAGAAAATGGGTGAGGGGTACAAAAAATGATTTTACCAGAAACATGTACATCCCATATCACTTTTTTCTTTTCAAATTTCTTAGATATGTATTTTTTCAATCATTTATAACAAAGAAGTTGAAATAATATGCATTTTGTTCTTAAAACAGAGAAAAATCATAAATTTACAAAATTGACAGCATGGTAAATTTGACACGAAAAAGCATCAAAATATGATAAAACTTTCTTATATTAACACCTACCTATAGTTTTTAAGTTAAATTTATTCAGATTGGTCCACTTCATCTTTATTGAAAATATGAAAAAATAGATTAATTGTAGAACTGTGATTTTTTCACGATAATAGCCCAAAAATGGGCAAAAACTGATGAAAAATGGGAAAATCATCAAAATTGGGTACTTTCAAAGGGCCGTAGCAAAAAAAGAAGTGCACCACCATATGAATTTATCTTCACCAATTATTTTTACAGTCATATAAACCCAAAAATCAGGTTAAGAAAAAGTTTAATTCTAGAAATTTTGGCTCCTAAGAGGTGTTTATCCTTAAAAAGTAATTATATAGTCATATAATGTGAGCACACCAAAGTCCTGAGCGTGTATTTTTTCTGCTATCCACTGAAAAGCCATATTATGTCATAGTTGGAATACACATCCAATGCCATTAGCGTGGATTTATTTTGTTATCGAATGAAAAGTCATATTATGGTCATAAAGGTATGGATATCCAACCTCCTGGGCGTGGATTTTTTCTGATGTCATTTATTAGTTTAATAGATATAGGAAGATGTGGTGTGAGTGCCAATGAGACAACTCTCCATCCAAATAACAATTTATAAAAGTAAACCATTATAGGTCAATGTATGGCCTTCAACACGGAGCCTTGGATCACACCGAACAACAAGCTATAAAGGGCCCCAAAAGTACTAGTGTAAAACCATTCAAACGGTAAAACCAACGGTCTAGTCTATATAAAAACGAGAAACGAGAAACACGTATAAATTACATAAACAAACGACAACTACTGTACATCAGATTCCCGACTTAGGACAGGTGCAAACATTTGCAGCGGGATTAAACGTTTTAATGGTACCAAACCTTCTCCCTTTTCTGAAACAATAGTATAACATCACAACATAGAAAAACACACGATAAAACATCAATTGGAAGGCTTAACTCAATCAAAACGTAAATTAACACACTATGGACGTATAAATTCGATCTGTGATACCTGAAAGTAAATACATAGTTAATAAAATATTAGGGACAAACATTCAAGGCCAAAAGCAAACAAACAAGTCCAAATAAAGCCATGGCAAGACACCATCGCGAAATATTTAACCCTTAGAAAATAATAACTTTTGAAAAACCGGTTTTCATAATATATACAGGTAAATGAAAAATAACTTTGTCGTTTTAGGTATACTTTTTCTGTCTATATTAAATCTTCCAATAATTAGGAATACCAAGAAAGGTCTGTCATATAAAACCTAATTTAACACTAGATACATAAGGGTAAATATCAACAATAAAACTTCCTGTACAGATTAAAGGAGAATAATCTTGATGTTCATACAAATGTAGTATGAAGAAGTGAAAATTAGTAGATATTCCAAATAATCAAAGCTGGTATACAGACAAGATCCATATTAATATAAAATAACAAAAAGTATTAAAATAGTATCAACAGGTCGAATTAACAAGAAAGTACGATTTGAGAGTACTCGCAGTTACTGACAGCTAGTTAAAAGCCAAAACAATTAATGATAAAAATCATGCATCAGAGACTAAAATTAACTAAAACACATCCCAGGGATTTAGTATTTTAACGTCATGAACAGTCAGAGATGACATGACTTGTGCAATGCCAAAAATAAATGTATCGACAGGTAGTAGGATAGTGAGGAGCTACTTAAGAGATAAAATTAACGTGTGTGTCTCTAAACATCCCGCCTCAAAAGAAGATACAACTTAGTTATGTTTTAATTTGCTAATGACAAAATCGATATTAGTGCCAATGTAAACTATATTCAGAGATCTAATTACAATATTGGTACGATAACCCTTACTTATAAGTTTGTTTAAGGGTTCGATGAGTTTACACGGATCACATAGTGATTTCCTCGCTTTAAGTACAATATTACCGTAAAATTTAGG
Organism: Mytilus coruscus; assembly: GCA_017311375.1. Taxonomy (NCBI): domain Eukaryota; kingdom Metazoa; phylum Mollusca; class Bivalvia; order Mytilida; family Mytilidae; genus Mytilus; species Mytilus coruscus. The sequence continues at coordinate 9,739,034 of CM029606.1, forward strand.
ATGTGAAATACCATTTTAATAAGTTTTCTACAGGTACAGCCAAATTTACTAATCAAATCTTTGTATCTATGAAAGAATTTAGTAAAAGTTTTAAGTAATTTATGGTATCGAAATCCCTGACACAATAATTTCCCAGTGATGCATTGATTACGTTCGTTAAAATCTATGACATCAGAACACACACGGGCATACCGAACGAGTTGGGATATATAAACACCGTATGAAGGAGCCAAAGGCACATTGCCGTCTAAAAATGGAAAATTAACAATAGGAAATGAAAAATCGTCTCTTTTGTCGTAAATTTTAGTATGTAGTTTCCGTTAGAAATTGAAATGTCTAAATCTAGAAAAGGGCAACTGCTGCTGTTTATGTTAGATTTAGTTAAAGTAAGTTCTTTTGGGTAAATTTCGGAAGTATATTTAGAGAACTCTGGATTATTTAACGAAACAATATCATCCAGATAACGGTAGGTATTGTTGAATGTATCAACTAAATATAACAATGATGGGTCTTTACTGAGTTTGGTCATAAACTGAGATTCATAGCAATATAGAAATAAATCTGCTATTAAAGGGCACAGTTAGTGCCCATAGGAATACCTACTACCTGACGATACACTTTATCGCCGAAACGTACATAAATGTTATCTAGCAGAAAATTTAAAGCTTCAATCATATCCTCACATTTCCAGTAAGTGTATCTAGCATACTTTCCTTTTCGTTATGGAAAAGGCTTTAAACGAGTTACAGCAAATAAAATTACAATGAGATTTTTCGAAAGACCATTTTATCAAATACAAAACTTTTTCTTTATAAGATTGTGTGGAAGTGTAGTGTACAGAGTAAAAAATCATAACTGTCAACAGAATTATAAGGACCATCAAAAGCATATATTTTATCTAAAACCTCTAAAGAATTTTTAACACTCCAAAAATAATTAATACCAATATTTTCATAAGCTTTATTACAAAAGTTAATAACCAGTTCTTTGATAGTAGTAAGGAGGTAGTTAGAAGAACTGATAGATTAGTAGTAGAACACTTACTCGATGCGGAGATGAAACGGAATTTAAATGTTTTTTTGTGTAATTTCGGTAACCAGTACATGGTAGGGACTTTCAAATGTTCGGAAGATGCTTTAAGTTGGGTAGTGGCAGTGGTATGCTTGTTAACGATTTGACTCTCTGTGGTGCGAACGGACCTGAATGTAGAGGAATTGATAATTTCGTTTTGAAGAACTTCCGTGTAGTATATGCGTCACACCACCACTACATTATTGGCTGCCTTGTCTGCCGGTACGAACACAAACCGCTCTGCGAGTACCTTGAGTTTATTTTTATTCTTGAAATGGGAATATCATGGATCCTATTATTAATTTCAGAATTGTTTTCTAAATGAGATATTCGAATATTAACAGTATTCATAATTTTATTCAAATAACTGTCTAAAGATTTTTATCCGATTTTTCACGTTTGCACCAATTTTACAGTAGGCAGACAGAGCGTCTTTAATGACCTGACGACACTGTTTCCAATCTATTATAGATGGAGGACGGTATTTCGGTCCTTTCTTTAGAAAAGTTATGACCTCACGGTCTTCGACGATGTTGAATGAGGTCTCCTGTAATAACATGACCATAGGGAACATATATAAAACTAGATGTTTCGCAGTCTCAAGTGGAAGGAACATTATTTTCTATATTGACGTCTGATGTAATTGACGTATAATTAAAAATCAAATTTCTGCTCGGTTTTTATAAGAATACGAAATAATGGGTTGTTCTATATTATCAAAATATGGAGGTATTAAGCTATATACGGAAGAGTCATTGAAAATGCTAGACAAATTAATAAAATCAATACCTCTATTTATATATTTTAATTTAAGAAAATGTCGTTTATGATTTTCAGGTTTATCAATACTAGGAAATAGCCTGTGATGACAAAAGGCTGTAATAATACGGGTGTATTCATAAAACGGGCTAAAAAAAGAAATTTTATCACACTCCAGAAAAATAGCATATAATTTACTTATAGGTATCTGACCCAGTTTGCATAATACTTGATGTCTACCATTATTCTTTATTATAGATAACAGATCAGCAAGTGTATAATTTATACGATGTTTAATACGTTGATTACGGTTTTGCGTTTACCATGAGACCTATTATTTCTAAGTCGTTTATCAACAATATTAATGACATCGATAGAAGTTTTAGATATGTTCCCTGCCCTAATATTTTGTCATTGAGACCGAGAGGATAAGCTGTTTGAAGTCTTTTATCCAAAACAATTCGCGAACTTCGCGTGATTTTTCAAACTGCTTGTGTGATTCTCCTGGTTGTTTCTGAACGGTTTCGAGGGGTTGGAATTTTATATATTTAAGATTGTTATTATGCTTATTTAAATGTTGATATACTAAACTTTTGAATTTTTTGGGTCTACGAAAGCGGTAGAGATGTTCTTGATTTCTTTTGTAATACTCTCGTCCCGTCTGTCCCACATATTGAATACCACACTTAGGTTGGGTTCAAGTTACCACATATATTAGGTTTTGAGTTTTTCAGGTAATATCACAGGAAAAGGAGAGCGAAAAGGTTCTCCCGTTCACTGTTGACCGTATAGTATTTTGAGAAGTTAATCTAAAACAGGTTAGTCATTTTTGGCATTGCACGGAAAATTTGTGGATATCCACGTGCATTTTGTTAAATAATCTGGCTGTAGTAGAATTACCAATACGTTTATTTATGCACGTAGATAACTTACAAGATGTGTTGTTTATAATTTTCTTTCCATTCCGTAAAATCATGATTATTAAATAGGGTATAGGAACAATACAAAAGACCGGAGGTTATGACATTAAATGAGGATCACAGTTACGCAATAGGGAATAATAGGGAATGCAGTAAAGAACTCTTACAAAACTGTTATAAAAGGCCCGACGTAAAGACTTAAATATAACAAAACTGACATATATAACAAACACAGGGCAAAAACAGAGGTTGTAAGAAATCTTAGTAAAACCATATAATGGTCATAGAAGATTGGCCCATCCAACGTCTTGAGCGTGGATGATTTATTCTGAAGTTCATCTAAAAGTAATATGATGGTCATAGAAAATTTGCACATCCAACGTCCTGAGCGCGTATTAATTCTGATGTCCGCTAAAAAGTCATATATTAGTCAAAAAAGTTTGTTACAACCAACGTCCTGAGCGTGGATTTATTCTGATGTCCGTTGAAAAGTAATATAATTGTCATAGCAAATTGGCACATCTCCCACTGACATATTCCACATTTTCATTTTGAATTTTACATCCAACGTCCTGAGGGTGGATTATTTCTGATGTCCATTGAAAAGTATTTCATGGTCATACAAGATTGACACATCCAACGTCCTGAGCGTGGATTAATTCTCATTCCATTGAAAAGTAATATTATGGTCATCTAACAGTGCCACATCCACCGTCCTGACCGTGGATTAATTCTAATGTCCACTAAAAGTCATATAATTGTCAAATAAGGTTGGCACATCCAACGTCCTGAGCGTGGATTTATTCTGATGTCCATTAAAAAGTAATATTATGGTCATAGAAAATTGGCACATCCAACGTCCTGAGCGTGGATTTATTCTGATGTCCATTGAAAAGTATTTCATGGTCATACAAGATTGGCACATAAAACGTCCAGAACGTCGATCAATTCTGATGTCCACTAAAAGTCATATAATAGTCAAAGAAGACTGGCACATCCAACGTCCTAAGCGTGGATTAATTCTGATGTCCACTTCAAAGTCATATAATGGTCAAAGAAGATTGGCCCATTCAACGTCATGAGCGCGGATTTATTCTGATATCCATTGAAAAATTAATATTATGGTCCTAGAAACTTGGCACATCCAACGTCCTCAGCGTGGGTTAATTCTGATGTCCATGACCATTGAAAAGTATTTCATGGTCATAAAAGATTGGCACATTCAACGTCCTGAGCATGGATTTATTCTGATGTCCTTGAAAAGTAATATGGTCATATATTAAAGAGTAGCACATCCAACGTCCTGAGCGTGGATTTATTCTGATGTCCATTTAAAATGTAATATTATGGCCATAAAAGAGTGGCACATCAAACGTCCTGAGTGTGGAATAATTCTGATGTCCATTGAAAAGTATTTCATGGTCGTAAAAGATTGGCACATACAACGTCCTGAGCGTGAACTAATTCTGATGTCCACTATAAAGTCATATAATGCTCAAGAAGATTAGCACATCCAACGTCCTGAGCGTGGATTTATTCTGATGTCCATTGAAAAGTAATATTATGGTCATAGAAAATTGACACATCCAACGTCCTGAGCGTGGATTAATTCTGTTGACCATTGAAAGTATTTCATGGTCATACAAGATTGGCAAATCCAACGTCCTCTGCGTGGATTGATTCTAAGATCCATTTAAATGTTTAAATGTAATATTACGGTCATTTAAGAGTAGCCCATCCAACGTCCTGAGCGTGGATGAATTCTGATGTCCACTTAAAAGTCATATAGTGGTCAAAGAAGATTGGTACATCCAGCGTCCTGAGCGTGGATTATTTCTGATGTCCATTGATTAATTCTGATGTCCATTGAAAAGTCATATAATGGTCAAAGAAGATTGGCACATCCAACGTCATGAGCGCGGATTTATTCTGATTTTCATTGAAAAGTTATATTATGGTCATAGAAGATTGGCACATCCAACGTTCTGAGCGTGGATTTATTCTGATGTCCATTGAAAAGTCATATTATGGTCATAGAAGATTGGCACATCCAACGTCCTGAGCGTGGATTTATTCTGATGTCCATTAAAAGTTATATTATGGTCATAGAAAATTGACACATCCAGCGTCCTGAGCGTGGATTAATTCTGATGTTTATTGAAAAGTCATATTATGGTCAAAGAAGATTGGCACATCCAATGACCTGAGCGTGGATTTATTCTGATTTTCATTGAAAAGACATATTATTGTCAAAAACGATTGGCACATCCAACGTCCTAAGCGTGAATTTATTCTGATGTCCATTGAAAAGTCATATTATGGTCAAAGAAGATTGGCACATCCAACGTCCTAAGCGTGGATTTATTCTGATTTTCATTGAAAAGTCATATTATTGTCAAAGAAGATTGGCACATCCAACGTCATGAGCGCGGATTTATTCTGATATCCGTTGAAAAGTAATATTATGGTCATATAAGACTGGCACATCCAACGTCCTCAGCGTGGATTAATTCTGATGTCCATGGCCATTGAAAAGTATTTCATGGAATACAAGATTGGCACATTCAACGTCCTGAGCATGGATTTATTCTGATGTCTTTTGAAAAGTAATATTATGGTCATATATTAAAGAGTAGCACATCCAACGTCCTGAGCGTGGATTTATTCTGATGTCCATTTAAAAATGTAATATTATGGCCATAAAGATTGGTACATCCAACGTCCTGAGCGTCGATTTATTCTGATTTTCATTGAAAAGTAATATTATGGTCATAGAAAATTGGCACATCCAACGTCCTGAGCATGGATTAATTCTGATGTTTATTGAAAAGTAATATTATGTCAGAGAAGACTGGCACATCCAACGTCCTGAGCGTGGATTATTTCTGATGTCCACTACAAAGTCATATATTGGTAAGAGAAGATTGGTACATCCAACGTCCTGAGCGTGGATTTATTCTGAAGTCCACTGAAAAGTGTTTCATTGTCAAACAAGATTGGCACATCCAACGTCCTAAGCGCGGATTAATTCTAAATTCCATTTAAAAGTAATATTATGGTCATACAAAATTGCACATCCAACATCCTGAGCGTTGATTAATTCTAATGTCCATTGAAAAGTAATATTATGGTCATATAAGAGTGGCACATCCAACGTCCTGATCGAGCGTGGATTAATTCTGATGTAAATTGAAAAGTAATATTATGGTTATATAAGAGTGGCACATTCAACGTCCTGAGCGTGGATTACTAGTAATGTTGATGTCCACTAAAAGGCATATTATGGTCAAAGAAGATTGGCACATCCAGCGTCATGAGCGTGGATTATTTCTGATGTCCATTGAAAAGTCATATAATGGTCAAAGAAGATTGGCACATCCAACGTCATGAGCGCGGATTTATTCTAATTTTCATTGAAAAGTCATATTATGGTCAAAGAAGATTGGCACATCCAACGTACTGAGCGTGGATTTATTCTTATTTTCATTGAAAAGTCATATAATGGTCAAAGAAGATTGGCACATCCAACGTCCTGAGCGTGGATTTATTCTGATTTTCATTGAAAAGTCATATTATTGTCAAAGAAGATTGGCACATCCAACGTCATGAGCGCGGATTTATTCTGATATCCGTTGAAAAGTAATATTATGATCAAATAAGATTGGCACATCCAACGTCCTGAGCGTGGATTTATTCTGATTTTCATTGAAAAGTCATATTATTGTCAAAGAAGATTGGCACATCCAACGTCCTGAGCGCGGATTTATTCTGATATCCGTTGAAAAGTAATATTATGGTCATATAAGACTGGCACATCCAACGTCCTCAGCGTGGATTAATTCTGATGTCCATGGCCATTGAAAAGTATTTCATGGACATACAAGATTGGCACATTCAACGTCCTGAGCATGGATTTATTCTGATGTCTTTTGAAAAGTAATATTATGGTCATATATTAAAGAGTAGCACATCCAACGTCCTGAGCGTGGATTTATTCTGATGTCCATTTAAAATGTAATATTATGGCCATAAAAGAGTGACACATCAAACGTCCTGAGTTTGGAATAATTCTGATGTCCTTTGAAAAGTATGTCATGGTCGTACAAGATTGGCACATACAACGTCCTGAGCGTGAACTAATTCTGATGTCCACTATAAAGTCATATAATGGTCAAGAAGATTGGCACATCAAACGTCCTGAGCGTCGATTTATTCTGATGTCCATTAAAAGTTATATTATGGTCATAGAAAATTGACACATCCAACGTCCTGAGCGTGGATTTATTCTGCTGTCTATTGAAAAGTAATATTATGGTCATAGAGAAATGGCACATCCAACGTCCTGAGCGTGGATTTATTCTGACGTCCATTGAACAGTCATATAATTGTCAAATAAGGTGGGCACATCCAACGTCCTGTTCGTGGATTTATTCAGATGTCCATTGAAAAGTACTATTATGGTCATAGAGAAGTGGCACATCCAACGTTCTGAGCATGGATTTATTCTGATGTTCATTGAAAAGTCATATTATTGTCAAAGAAGATTGGCACATCCAACGTCATGAGCGCGGATTTATTCTGATATCCATTGAAAAGTAATATTAAGGTCATTTAAGAATGGCACATCCAACGTCCTGAGCGTGGATTAATTCTGATGTCCACTTCAAAGTCATATAATGGTCAAAGAAGATTGGCACATCCAACGTCATGAGCGCGGATTTATTCTGATATCCATTGAAAAGTAATATTATGGTCATATAAATTGGCACATCCAACGTCCTGAGCATGGATTAATTATGATGTCCACTTCAAAGTCATATAATAGTCAAAGAAGATTGGCACATCCAACGTCATGAACGCGGATTTATTCTGATATTAATTGAAAAGTAATATTATGGTCCTAGAAACTTGGCACATTCAACGTCCTGAGCATGGATTTATTCTGATGTCTTTTGAAAAGTAATATTATGGTCATATATTAAAGAGTAGCACATCCAACGTCCTGAGCGTGGATTTATTCTGATGTCCATTTAAAATGTAATATTATGGCCATAAAAGAGTGGCACATTTAACGTCCTGAGTGTGGAATAATTCTGATGTCCATTGAAAAGTATTTCATGGTCGTACAAGATTGGCACATACAACGTCCTGAGCGTGACCTAATTCTGATGTCCACTATAAAGTCATATAATGGTCAAGAAGATTGGCACAGCCAACGTCCTGAGCGTGGATTTATTCGAGGCTGATGTCCATTGAAAAGTAATATTATGGTCATAGAAAATTGACACATCCAACGTCCTGAGCGTGGATTAATTCTGTTGACCATTGAAAAGTATTTCATGGTCATAAATGATTGGCAAATCCAACGTCCTGAGCGTGGATTGATTCTAAAGTCCATTTAAATGTAATATTACGGTCTTTTAAGAGTAGCACATCCAACGTCCTGAGCGTCGATTAATTCTGATGTCCATTAAAAGTAATATTATGGTCATAGAAAATTGGCACATCCAACGTCCTGAGCATGGATTAATTCTGATGTTTATTGAAAAGTAATATTTTGGTCATATAAGACTGGCACATCCAACGTCCTGAGTGTGGATCAATTCTGATGTCCACTAAAAGTTATATATTGGTAAGAGAAGATTTGTACATCCAACGTCCTGAGCGTAGATTTATTCTGGTGTCCACTGAAAAGTGTTTCATTGTCAAACACGATTGGCACATCCAACGTCCTAAGCGCAGATTAATTCTAAAGTCCATTTAAAAGTAATATTATGGTCATAAAAAATGCACATCCAACGTCCAGAGCGTGGATTTATTCTAATGTCCATTGAAAAGTAGTATTATGGTCATATAAGAGTGGCACATCCAACGTCCTGATCGAGCGTGGATTAATTCTGATGTAAATTGAAAAGTAATATTATGGTTATATAAGAGTGGCACATTCAACGTCCTGAGCGTGGATTACTAGTAATTCTGATGTCCACTAAAAAGTCATATTATGGTCAAAGAAGATTGGCACATCCAGCGTCCTGAGCGTGGATTATTTCTGATATCCATTGATTAATTCTGATGTCCTTTGAAAAGTCATATTATGGTCAAAGAAGATTGGCACATCCAACGTCATGAGCGCGGATTTATTCTGATATTCTTTAATAAGCACAGAATTTCTCTCCATAGACTCAATGTAAAACAAATGTAAAATATAAAAAATCCCTACCTTCTTACCTACCCTATTTTTTCAAAGATATAATAGGAAACACACATATAATTTTATTTGTCCTAATTTGTAAACCTTTTCTTTGTTTCTTTTCATTTTTGTGGAGGCGGTGGTGGTGAGGATTATTGTTTGACATGAAAAAAAATTTAAGAATAAATTTCTTTCAAACGTGAATCCTAACCTTCTTTGCAGCTATAATAGTTAGAAACGTAAATAACAGGCAAAGTGTTTGGCATGTTCCTTGAGACAGAAACCTAACAACACCAGATCGATAGAGTTTATGTGTTCAATAGAGGACTTAATTATATCATTCTTGGACTTTTATTACTTCCTATCTCCCTTTTTCTTCTTTAAACGTTTTTATGAATTACTATTGTGTCTTATTTGAAGCTATACTTTTCATATTGATATTAAACGCCTTTTCTCGGTCTCAATTTATCGCATTAATTTAAGTATTTATCACAAATGATCATGGCGAAAAGAGATGTGTTTGCTGCTCGGGGTTGAGGGAGGTCTTTATTGACAACGGCAGCAAGAGATGTTTCTCAATGTATAATACACAAATAAGCACAACTAATACTGTCAGTCACCCATTGTCTGTATATACTAGTAGACTATGTTTTTCTGTGTCGTTAAGTTGCTGTCATTTCAATATAAAAATAAGGAGATGTGGTATGATTGCCAAAGAGACAACTATCCACCATAGTTCAAATGAAGTGGATGTAAACAATTATAGGCAACCGTATGGTCTTCAAAAATGAGAGAAAAAATCCCTATACCGTAAACCTACAATTCACGATACCTGTTATCAAAAAAATACACTTTTTCTTACCTTTTGTACAACTGTCTATCCATCCTTTTTTTCTGTTCATCACAGTAGACACATGTGACGTCACTGTATTGTTTCGGGTTTATTCACCTCGCGTGCTTTGGACAGATTAAAATGACATAACAAAGATACAGTCAAGTTGTTACACACTAAAAAATCAGAGAGAGAAAAGAAAAGAAAAACAAACAGGACAACCCATTTGAAAGAAGCATAGAACCAAGGAGGTGCATTTATTTCATACACGAGTAAAACAAAGGAGAATTCGAAAGGTATAGTATAATTAGCATAATAAATCGCATTATATATGCATGTAATAAAATGAAAATGTTGAACAAAACCTCCATACTTTAGAGTTTCCTGCTAACTTTTAATACACACTATTATTGTAGTAATTTTGACAAATGATCAATAAATAAATGAACAACAAACAAACGTCACTGCATCCATTTGCTACGATACGTTATACATCTTTTCTATTGTGCACATTTTAACAGTATATTTTATATAGTACAGAAAAAAGTACTGAGTTTAATTTTAGAGTTACCTCCCATTGACTAGTTGATTTGAAATAGAGAGCCAACCTTTGACTTTGCATACGTGTAGAAAAAGTCCATCAAAAATGTCAGTCAAGTTGAACACGAAGAAGGAAGAAATGGAAAAACTCACATAATGAGAAAATGATTTATTTTGGTTGAAGGTTAAATGTGTGATTTTGACCCCATCCCCTAAAAAGAGCACAATAAAACCCTATCATGACTTCCCTTAATCCTAGGATGTCATTCTATCGCATACTGTTTAGAAAAATCTATTCAGTTTAAATAAGTGCGTGAAAGTACAATGATAAAACTTTAATGGTGCCTTACTAAAAATAATTTTCCCAAAAGGCAACTGCATAAATGTTAGAAATAGTATACTCTTAAGGAGTGAAATGAAGCAAAAATTGAAATAATTTGACTGAAAAAATAATTTCAAAGAACAGTGCAAAGTGAAGAGAAAAGAAAAGGGCAGGGTAGGGCTCAGCTATATTTAGTTTGATAACTGCATGAACTGGTGTCTTCTTGGCTTTTGGTTTGGCTGCCTTCTTATTAGCTGGTGACTTGGCTGCCTTCTTTGGCTTGGCTGCTTTCTTTGCTGTTGGTTTCTAAGCTTTAGGCTTGGCTGCCTTTTTCTCTCCAGCTGGTTTCTTTGCTGCCTTCTTTGGTGTGCTCTTTGCCTTCTTAGGCTTGGTGGCCTTAGGTTTAGCTGCTTTCTTTGCCTTTGCTGGCTTCTTTTTAGCTTGTTTTGCCTCTCCAATTCTGAAAGATCCGGATGCTCCAGTTCCTTGGACTGCTTCAAACTGTTGTTCTTAACTCCAGCTCTGAGTGCAAGTTTTAAATGAGCGTTTACTGACTTGGCGTCTTTTCCGACGTTGAAGTTGACCATGATGTACTTCAAAATTGCTTGCCTTGAGGAACCTCCACGTTCTTTCAAAGCGGCGATGGCTTTCCCAATCATCTCGCTGTATTTAGGATGTGCTGAAGGCTTCTTTGGCTTGGCTGCTGCCTTTTCTTTGGTGATTTAGCTGGTGCTGGTGCTGGTGCTGCTACGTCTGCCATTTTGAACGTTTCAAAATATTATCCTATACGAAGTTTATACTACGAATAACGATTTGAAAATGACGCCATTTCAGGCCTCGTTTATTTATAACAGACGAACGCGGACCTCGACGAAGACAACCTTAAACATAACTTGTAAATAGGATTTACCATAAACACCCCCAACTTCCAACACCAGTCTCTTAGGGCAATATATAACAGGATTTACCATAAACACCCCCAACTTCCAACACCAGTCTCTTCGGACAATAGATAACAGGATTTACCATAAACATCCAACTTCCAACATCCGACTTTTCGGACAATAGATAAAATGATTTACCATAAACACCCAACTTCCAACACCCGATTCTTCGGACAATGGATATACACATAAAGATAACCAACAACGAACAACACATAGCTAACATGTTCTGCCTTTGTACAGAAATAACATATAGTGGGTTAAAACTAGCCATAAAAACACAAATGAACAACAACGAGCAACACATGGTTAACATAGCCTGACATGGTACAGGCACAGCATGGATTGGGTTAAACCAGTTATACAAACAAAGATATACAACAACAAACAACACATGGTTAACATAGTCTGACTGGATAAAGAAACAACATGTAGTTGGGTTAAACCCGTTATACAAACAAAGATATACAACAACAAACAACACATGGTTAACATAGCCTGACCCGGTATGGGAACTACATACAGTGGGGTTAAACCAAAGATTAACAACAACGAACAACACATGGTTAACATAATCTGACTTGGTACAGAAACATATGGCAAGCCGTTTTTCTATTTATTCTTACTTCAAGATATCTTATATAATCTAGTTTTGATAAGATATCATAAGATATCTTCTAAAGTTTATAAGCTATCTTATAAAGTATATAAGATATCTTATAAATACTTTTTATATAAGATATCTTATAAATATTTTTATATAAGATATCTTATAAATATTTTACACATGTCGGTCTAGTACTAATCAGAATAATGTGTCCAGATAGGATGACAAGTCTACCTGCAGACTGTTACCTTGTTCACTAGCACGTTAAAAGTCTGCGTGTCGGTCTAGTACTAATCAGTATAATGTGTCTAGATACTATTTATCCATCCCTCATCCCTAACAACAAAAAAGGCACCAAGTACAGATCTGAGAGTACTCGCATCACTGACAGCTAGTTCTAAGCCAATAACAAATTATAAAAAGAATCATATATATAAGACTAAAATATTAATCAGTACACATCCAACATCCAACGGATTTATTTTAAAGACGTCATTGACTGTCAAAGAAAAAACATGACCTTGTGCAATGCCAAAATATAGATATCGACAGATTGTAGTACCGTGAAAGTACATATGTGTAATATTTAGTATGGTTTTAAATTTCCTGATAACAAAATCAATAATTATACCAACAAAACAATTTTCAAAGATTAAGTTACAGTTTTGAATGAGAAACCTTTTAGAATAAGTTTGTTTAAAGGATTAATAAGTTTGCCGAGATCGTATCTAAATTTCCGGGCTCAGTAAACAACATCACTGTAAAATTTAGGATGTGCTATTCCGTTTGAAATAAGTTTTCTACATGTACAGCCAAACTTCTGCTCTTCATTAAAACTTTCATAATACGATAAACAAAATCATCAATATCGCAACAGAAGACTTTAGTATATACTTAGTAAGATAGTTACTTTTAGAAATTTCCTCAAGGTATGTAAAACTATAGATTATTTTCTTAAATCATATCACCTGTGAATCTGCTGACATCGGCGAAGAATTCCATGATGTAATGTCTTGTCCTTTTTTTTTAAAGAACGATATAAATATTTACCACACTATTGTTGTACAAATGTTAGTATTCTTAAATTCAATGATATATTCACTACAGTCAATATCATATATACATATTTTTAAACATTAAAGTGTTATATTAAAGATCTTATGAATGGTTGATTAATGCTTAATTATCGTCCAGTGGAAAATAGTTCATGCATATTCTGGACTAGCTATATATACGTGTGAATGAACAGAGATGAACGATGAACAATAACTCATTATCGGTATAATTCTCTGCAATAGGACAAATTATCTAATTTTCGTTGGAATTTTAAAAAAGTAGGAATTGCAACTTTTTTTCTCTTTACTGTAAAACTGTTTAATTTGAAATTTAGCGACTATTGTGTTTTGGTTTCCTAACGTGAAAAGTCTTAGAACGTATAGTGTAAAGATATCTTCAGTTGTAAATGGCCATCTGTATGTCGGGGCTTCTTACATTTAAACTTTGATTGTTTTAATAATAAATAGAATTCTACATTTTAATCATAATAAGTGATTCGTAAAATATAATTATCCGTAAAGGGGCAGTAGGTATAACTATCTTTATCAAATATATCTTCCAGTATCAACCATATATTTTAGTATAACACATTACATTTCCTCCTTAGTTAATTGAAATGTGTATTTAATATGTTTAGCTTGGCCTCATATTCATTGTTTTATGAGTTAGTCTGACTGATTATGACTTCGTTTGATCTTCAATTACTCAGAAATCCCGGCTTGGTCACTTCAAGTTTACTTATGCATTTTATCATGACTTGTCTTGTCATTTTATCATTGTGGCCCGATCATTTGTTTATGTCTCGATTAATTTTATTTCATTTAAAATTCCATATTTCTTTTGAATTAACACCCTCCTAAAATGATAATGATAATAGATTACCTTTAGTAATTCCACATTATCCACGAAGAAGCCCCAAAATGAATAAATAAATAATAAAAGAAAAAAAAAAAATGTTACAATACATGAAAACTCAGATAAATTCGTTAAAAGACAAAACTTTACATGTGAGTAGTATGTCTTCTGTGTGATTTATATCAAGGAATTTACTCATCAAATATTAAGTTTCAACTGCATTTATTTTCCTTTGACCTTTCGTACATAAGATGTTAATAATCATATTAATATAATAAACACGAGAATAACATGTAATATGGAACATAAGATGTTAATAATCATATTAATATAATAAACACGAGAATAACATGTAATATGGAACATAAGATGTTAATAATCATATTAATATAATAAACACGAGAATAACATGTAATGTGGAACATAAGATGTTAATAATCATATTAATATAATAAACACAAGAATAACATGTAATATGGAACATAAGATGTTAATAATCATGTTAATATAATAAACACAAGAATAACATGTAATATGGAACATCAGATGTTAATAATCATATTAATATAATAAACACAAGAATAACATGTAATATGGAACATCAGATGTTAATAATCATATTAATATAATAAACACGAGAATAACATGTAATATGGAACATAAGATGTTAATAATCATATTAATATAATAAACACGAGAATAACATGTAATATGGAACTTAAGATGTTAATAATCATATTACTATAATAAACACAAGAATAACATGTAATATGGAACATCAGATGTTAATAATCATGTTAATATAATAAACACAAGAATAACATGTAATATGGAACATCAGATGTTAATAATCATATTAATATAATAAACACGAGAATAACATGTAATATGAAACATCAGATGTTAATAATCATATTAATAAAATAAACACGAGAATAACATGTAATATGGAACATAAGATGTTAATAATCATATTAATATAATAAACACGAGAATAACATGTAATATGGAACATAAGATGTTAATAATCATATTAATATAATAAACACAAGAATAACATGTAATATGGAAAGAACTCTTTGATCAAACACATATTACGGTAGGGGAGACAATTCATTTTGTGTAAGTGTCTTAAAGTAATCCTCTTAGACGTCAACGACACTTACATTGTTACGGTAATAACACAGAGCGATATATATTATTACGCAGAGATATATATTATTACACCTATTAAGTAAGATACTTACATTGTTACTGAAATAACACAGAGATATATTATTATGCCTATTAAGAAAGATACTTACAGTGTTACTGAAATAACACAGAGATATATTATTACGCATATTAAGTAAGATACTTACATTGTTACTGTAATAACACAGAGAGATATATTATTACACCTATTAAGTAAGATACTTACAGTGTTACTGAAATAACAGAGAAATAACACAGAGAGATATATTATTACGCCAATTAAGTAAGATACTTACACTGTTATTGAAATAACACAGAGATATATTATTACGCCTATTAAGTAAGATACTTACAGTGTTACTGAAATAACACAGAGATATACTAAAACGCCTATTATGTAAGATACTTAAATACAGTGTTACTGTAATAACACAGAGATATATTATTACACCTATTAAGTAAGATATTTACAGTGTTGCTGAAATAACACAAAGAGATATATTATTACGCCTATTAAGTAAGATACTTACATTGTTACTGAAATAACACAGAGAGATATATTATTACGCCTATTAAGTAAGATACTTACAGTGTTACTGTAATAACACAGAGATATATTATTACACCTATTAAGTAAGATACTTACAGTGTTACTGAAATAACACAGAGAGATATATTATTACGCCTATTAAGTAAGATACTTACAGTGTTACTGAAATAACACATAGAGATATATATTATTACGCCTATTAAGTAAGATACTTACAGTGTTACTGAAATAACACATAGAGATATATATTATTACGCCTATTAAGTAAGATACTTACAGTGTTACTGAAATAACAGAGATATATTATTACGCCTATTAAGTAAGATACTTACAGTGTTACTGTAATAACACAGAGATATATTATTCCGCCCATTAAGTAAGATACTTACATTGTTACTAAAATAACACAGAGAGATATTATTACGCCTATTAAGTAAGATAATAACCTGCACAGAAGTGCTAAGTGGTGTGACATCAATAAAACACGAACATGTATAATGTGTCTTTTTAGCTAAGATAAAAACTTAAATCAGGCCGTCAGTTTTCACGCTTGAATGGTTTTATGTTTTCTATTTCGGTGCCTTTTAAGGCTTACCATGCGGTATGGCTTTTGCTCATTGTTGAAGGCCGTACGATGACCTGTAATTGCTTACTTCTACGTCATTTGGTCTCTGGTGGAAAGTTGTTTCATTGGCAATCATACCATATCTTCTTATTTTTCTATTACGACTACTATCTTGTGTAAATTTCACTTCGATATTAAGTCTATGGCTGTAAAACTAAGCATACGAGAAATCTGTGTGCATTCCTTAATCAAAATCAGTTAGAACTGATAGCTTCAAGATCATTTTTATGGGTTTTTGTGTCATATTCATATTTACTGGGTGGGATCTTCTGTAACATCTAATGATATGTTAGTTTCTACCTACAAACACATGTGCAGTTAGGTAATGCAATTATGTATTTGTCGACATCAATCACAAAACAAATTGGTTTGTAGTTCAACCCTATGGCTTAAAATAACCCAACTTTAAACATACTGTTCTTGTGCATCACTTTGATTGATATTCTGTTTGTTAATTGATGCAATTTCGTTGATTAGGTTGTTTGCTGCAAGTGAAAAAGGGGTGGGGTGCACGATGATAGGAAAGCAGGGCGGATCCAGCCATTTTAAAAGGGGTTCCCAACCCAGGATAAAGGGGTTCCAACTATATGTCCCCATTCAAATGCATTGATCGTCAAAAAGGGGTTCCAACCCCGGAACCCCCTTGGATCCGCCACTGGGAAAGTGATAGAAACTCTTTAGCTATTTCTTTATTTATTGATTTATTTTGAAAATAAAAGAAAACATGATTTCACACAGTATGCAGTATTTTATATAACTGCAATCAAAGCAAATTAGGGACAAATCATACATTACTAGTCACAGCGACACCTGCCTGTGACAAATCATACTCTACTAGTCACAGCGACACATGCCTGTGTTGACATCACTGACCATGCTGTTATTCTAGAGATTTTTGCAGCAGTAAATCAATGACATCCATATTGTCTTAATGTGACACATTTGCAGGATTATATGTTTCGCCTGTATATAAAATACTTTCCTGTATGCATTCAATGTTTACTATATATATCCATAACAGATATAATTTTATAATTGCAGGATTTCGAATTGATAGATTCTTCTAAACTTGAGGCAGATTTTCGCATATCAGGATGAAGTTTCGTCAAATTAGTTTCAAGTTGTTCCAGAAGTCTAAAAGTAAAAGAAAAAGACAAAGGAAGCTTTAATTGAGAAACATTCGTCAATAGGTCAAAACATTGTCGGCTGATTAAATAAAGAAACATTCGTTAATAGGTCGAAACATTGTCGGCTGATAAAATAGAGAAACATTCGTCAATAGGTCGAAGCTTTGTCGGCTGATAGAACAGAGAAACCATTCGTCAATAGGTCGAAACATTGTCGGCTGATTGGTAGCAGGTAACTTGATAACACCTTTGTCGGTTGGAAGCGTGTTTGTTCTGGTGAATTTATACTTTATCTTAATTATCTTCGGTTGGCAGCGTGTTTGTTCTGGTGAATTTATACTGTATCTTCTTTATTTTCGATTCAAGTTCCAAAGGACACTCTAGGTTAAGCACAGTGCTATGGCTAAGCTGTAAGAATGTTTTAACACTGTATCTCAATATAAAATAATTTACTGGCAACTGTTAAACTTCATAACCCATACCGTATTGCCAGCTATATAAAAGGTACCGACCTGACAAAATGTAAAATGAGAAAAAAACGTCGGCCTGGCTTATGTACAAAATAACAAATAAAAACAAATATGCTATTCAGCAACAAATGACAACCACTGAATTTCAGGCTCCTGAATTGGGACAAACACATTCAGAATGTGGCCGGGTTAACATTTTGCCGGCTCACTATCAAATCCCTAACATGTGACAGTGGTGTAACAACACAACATAAGAACACAATTTAAGAATCAGTTGAAAATGGCTTGACTTATCAGATCGATACAAAGCACAAAACAACAAACAAAAGTATTAAAGAAACTGAGAGTACTCGTAGTTACTGAAAGCCAGCTCAAAGCATTAAAGAAACTGAGAGTACTCGTAGTTACTGAAAGCCAGCTCAAAGCATTAAAGAAACTGAGAGTACTCGTAGTTACTGAAAGCCAGCTCAAAGCATATAACATATAATAAAAAAATCATTCAATTATCCAAGACAGTTAAAATTAATAAGAAAAATTGTCAATTAGACAGCAACCAAACGACACAAAAATATAAAGACATTTAGGGGTCAAGATGGCGTCTCCAACAATCAACAAGTGTCTTGACAGCATTTGAAGCTCTGAATAAATAGAATACATAGCAAATGTGGTTGTCATATCAAAATAATTCCCGAAAGCCTATCATGTTATTGTTTTAAATGAAGGATCTGTGTTGCTAGCAAACACAAATTTTCATAGTTTTCAGACAAAATAATTCTTTTAGACAACAAAAAGAAAAAGAATCTTATAATTTCATATAAAGAAAAGCGATTCCGTCAGCGACATCATACCTTTTACAATAAATTCGTATTATAAGTTTAATATTATTTCTCCATATACAGACACTGCTGGAATATCGTATAAACTGAGAGAAATATACTCCATATACAGGCGCTGCTGGAATATACCGTCAGCAGTATTTGTGAAACAGGTTCATATATAACGTATTTACTGAGTGAAAGTCCTTAATTTATATATTACATATGTAAATCATAGCGTAAGTTTGAAAATGATATTGACTCGATGTTACTATTTTTGAAATGATATTGACTCGATGTTACTATTTTGGAAATGATATTGACTTTATGTTAATATTTTTAGTAACATGGCGTCAATATCATTTCTAAACATAGTAATGTCGAGTCAACATGTCAAAATAGTGAAAAATACAAAATATATATTGGAAAACACGTGACCAAATAAACCAATGAGAAACAAGAAAATCAAACCATATGTTATATATACTAGTAATCCTTTTACAGGAGCTGTAGGAATATTGTATCAACTTGGAGATATATACTCCATATACAGGCGCTGCTAATATATCATATTAACTGGGAGATATATACTCCATATACAGACGCTGCTAGAATATCATATCAACTGGGATATATATATACTTTATATACAGACGCTGCTAGAATATCATATCAAAAGGAGATATATACTCCATATATAGGCGCTGCTAGAACATCGTATCAAAAGGGATTAAATACTCCATATACAGACGCTGCTAGAATATAATATCAACTGGGAGTTATATAATCCATGGCCATATGAAGACGCTCCTAGAATATCGTATCAACTGGGATATATATACTCCATAGGCAGGCGCTGCTAGAATATCGTATCAGATGGGAGATTGTACTCCATATGCAGGCGCTGTTAGAATATCGTATAAACTGGGAGATATACTAGTATATCCATATGCAGGCGCTGCTAGAATATCGTATCAGATGGGATATATTTACTAAATATACAAGCGCTGCTATAATATCGTATCAGATGGGAGATATACACTACATATATAGGCGCTGCTAGAATGGCATATCAACTGGGAGATATATACTAGTAATCCATGCACAGGAGCTGCAGGAATATCATTTGAACTGTGAGATATATACTCCATAATCAGGCGCTGCTAAAATATCAAATCAACTGGGATATACAATCCATATGCAGGTGCTGCTAAAATATCGTATCAACTGGGAGATAAATAATCTATATGCAGGCGCTACTCCAAACGGTGAATATGTACTTTTTATTTTGTGTAAAAGAATTGAAAGACGTGCAGTCACTGACATTAGAGTGTAAGACGTCATGATTTCTAGTGGGTCTCATTTGGGTCTTAGCGTGGCGCAGGATTGGCAGATATTTTTGTTAGCGTGAAAAGTGACACTAGTGACAGTTAAATTATTGTGTATGAAAACGGAAACAAAGTCGGGCGGGACATGTGAAATTACAAGCGTTATTATTGCAATGATAAGCGGGATACTGAATCTGACACATCAATAAGCGGGATGCGAGATGCCCTCTTATTAAAATTTCATATATATTTTTACTAATGAAAAGAAATTTTAATAAAACTGTGAGCATAGTATTATTACATAAATTTACAAATGAAAATATCTATAATTAAAGATATGGATAACTTCTGATTCGAGCAAGCTACATGTATACTAAATCCGTTTAAGGTGTACAGAGTGATATTTTGTCTTGGAAACATGTTTTTTTTCAAGAAAGGCAATGTGAATTTAACATGTTTAACCAAATATGATAAAGAGCTAACGAAACATTGCATGAATTAAAGATGTTCACTAACAGTCATCAGAAGACTTCACAGTCCTTGAATATACTGAAAGCTAGTTCAAAGCCCAATTTAACTTAAAAAGCATGTTTCAAGAGAAAATATAAATCACTACACCTTAAATGGATTTAGTATAACTTGTTCCAATGAGAAGTTATCCATAATGAATCGACTTTTACTGCGCGTAGAAAATTTTCAATCATGAATTAGTTTTGGCCATTATGAAATAAAATAATGTAACCTTTTTCTGTCATAAATTAGCATAAGAAATATCCGAGCAATTTTTAATTTTGTCTGCGAAGGTAACACATGATCTACTTTATTGATAAAATAATATTATCTATTTTCAACTTTAAGTATCACTACTCTTTTCTCCTGAACGTTAAAACTGGTCGTCGTTGGTTGTTGTTTTCTCCTGAACGTTAAAACTGGTCGTCGTTGGTTGTTGTTTTCTCCTGAACGTTAAAACTGGTCGTCGTTGGTTGTTGTTTTCTCCTGAACGTTAAAACTGGTCGTCGTTGGTTGTTGTTTTCTCCTGAACGTTAAAACTGGTCGTCGTTGGTTGCTGTTTTTCTCCTGATCGTTAAAACTGGTCGTCGTTGGTTGTTGTTTTCTCCTGAACGTTAAAACTGGTCGTCGTTGGTTGTTGTTTTCTCCTGAACGTTAAAACTAGTCGTCGTTGGTTGCTGTTTTCTCCTGAACGTTAAAACTGGTCGTCGTTGGTTGCTGTTTTTCTCCTGAACGTTAAAACTGGTCGTCGTTGGTTGCTTTTTTTTTTATTCATACTTGTTCTTTGTTTATTGATTTGTCATAAATCAAGCCGTTGTGTTTTTCCCATTTGAATTATTTTACATTTTGTCATGTCAGGGCCTTTTAATATATCTGACTATACGGTATGGGTTTTGTTCATTGTTGAAGACCATAAGGTGACCTATATCTGCTTAAATCTTTAGACTCTGTTCATAGTTGTCTTATTGTCAATCATAACACATTTTTTATGTTACCATGCATATAATAACCTGTAGGTCAGTGGTTGTCGTTGGTTTGTGTCTGTCATATTTGGTTTTCGTAAATTCTTTTGTTATAAATCAGGCCGTTGTTTTTTGTTTGTTTGAATTATTTCACATTTTGTCATGTCGGGGCCTTTTATTGCTCATTGTTGAATATCAATTAAACGGCAACCTTAAGTTGCTTAAATCCGCTTCATTTGGACTCTGTCGGATAATTGTCTCATTACCAATCATACCAAATCGTCTTGTGCTACAATGTATATATACTGCGTGACATTAAACAATGAGCAAAACTCAAACTCGTATAGTAAGCTATAAAAGTACTACATAATACTGGCATTGAAAACAGATATGAACTAGAGTTATTCCTCTTTAAATGGTAAGCTTCACTATTATTAATAGATGATTTTAAGAGCAAATGCATTCAGTAAATGCGACCAGGTTAAGCACTTCGAGCTTCCATTCAGTAACTGCGAGCATTATTTAATACGGTTTAACATGTTATACTTGGTATTTATTTTATGGTACCTACTTTACCTTTATTTATGAGTTAAATGCTGATCTTGTACTAGTTTGAATTATAGTTTCTTTATAGATCTACGTGTTGTTGGTCTACTGATGGATTTAAAAGGGATGTTGCTGTAATTTAAAAGAACTTTTTTCAACCCAGTTACATTTTCATTGCCTGTCCCAAGTCAGGAATCTTGGAAGTGGTTGTCTTATTCATATCTTGATAATTTTCGTTATTTGAAGAATTAGGTAGCAATGGTAGATCTTTGTTTGTTTCTGTTAAATTCATTCACATCAGGATCATCGGTTTTGGTGAAGTTCGTGTTGTTTTAGTTTTTGATGTAGTGTTTATATACCGTTGATTTTCTCTTTATTTTTCGTTTTTTTTGCCATGATATTATCTGTCTCGACCTCGGGTTTTGGCCATGATATTGTCTGTCTCTCTTCGACCGCTGAGTTTTGGCCATGATATTGTGCGTCTCTCTTCGACCTCTGAGTTTTGGCCATGATATTGTCTGTTTCTCCTCGACCTCTGAGTTTTGGCCATGATATTGTCTGTCTCTTCGACCTCTGAGTTTTGGCCATGATATTGTGCGTCTCTCTTCGACCTCTGAGTTTTGGCAATGGTATTGTCTATCTCTTCGACCTCTGAGTTTTGGCCATGATATTGTCTGTCTCTCTTCGACCTCTGAGTTTTGGCCCTGATATTGTCCGTCTCTCTTCGACCTCTGAGTTTTGGCCCTGATATTGTCCGTCTCTCTTCGACCTCTGAGTTTTGGCCCTGATATTGTCCGTCTCTCTTGACCTCTGAGTTTTGGCCATGGTATTGTCCGTCTCTCTTCGACCACTGAGTTTTGGCCATGGTATTGTGCGTCTCTCTTCGACCTCTGAGTTTTGGCCATGGTATTGTCTGTCTCTCTTCGACCTCTGAGTTTTGGCCATGATATTGTCTGTCTCTCTTCGACCTCTGAGTTTTGGCCATGATATTGTCTGTCTCTCTTCGACCTCTGAGTTTTGGCCATGATATTGTCTGTCTCTCTTCGACCTCTGAGTTTTGGCCATGATATTGTCTGTCTCTTTGACCTCTCAATTTTGGCCATGATATTGTCTGTCTCTTCGACCTCTGAGTTTTGGCCATGATATTGCCTGTCTCTCTTCGACCTCTGAGTTTTGGCCATGCTATTGTCTGTCTCTCTCGACCTCTGAGTTTTGACCATGATAAAGATCAGAAAGCAAATAGATAAGCTTAATGATAAAAGGGCTACGGGGTATGATGGTATTTCGGCCAAAATGCTAAAATTGGCAAAACCTATAATTATTAGT
This sequence comes from Mytilus coruscus, assembly GCA_017311375.1. Lineage (NCBI taxonomy): Eukaryota > Metazoa > Mollusca > Bivalvia > Mytilida > Mytilidae > Mytilus > Mytilus coruscus. The sequence goes on from CM029606.1 coordinate 9,762,583, forward strand.
CCTATCAAAACACTAATCAATTAAAGTTTTAAAACTTCAATTTTTCCAGATAAGCTAAAGGTGGCCCAGGTTAGACCACTATTTAAGAAAAACAATATGCTGGACAAAGGAAATTATCGCCCAGTTAGTATGTTGCCAAGTACTTCCAAATTTTACGAACGTGCTATTTTTGATCAACTAGCTGTGTTTTTGGAAAAACATTTTAAACCCTGTTATCTGCATTTAGATCAGGATGTGGGTGTCAGACTGCACTCCTTAAAGTTATTAAGGATTGGAAGAAGGCACTGGACGATGACAAATTTGTCGCAGCAATACTGATGGACTTATCAAAGGCATTCGACTGTTTGCCGCATGAATTATTATTATCAAAATGAAAACTTATGGTTTATCAAATAGTTTTATAGATTTATTACAGAGCTACTTACAAAACAGAAAACAATGTGTTTAGATCGATGATATTTGTAGTAATTTTGAAATTATGTTCAAAGGTGTTCCGCAAGGCTATTTACTTGGACCTATGCTTTTAATATATTCATAAATGACATTTTTGGTGTAGTTGACAATAGTACTATATATCATAATAATTATGCGGATGACAACACCTTATCCTATGCGGATTTTGATATACAGAATGTCATAAAAATTTAGAAAGTGATAGTCTCAAAATGTTGGACTGGTTTGATTACAATTTAATGAAAACTAATCCAGATAAATTTCAAGCTCTGGCAATTGGCAAAAAAACTTTTAATCATGATATTGTTTTTAACCTTAAAGGAAATAGAATAGAATGTGAAAATGATGTAAAGCTACTGGGAGTCACACTAGACTACAGATTAAATTCTGATAAACAGATATCTGAGATTTGTAAGAAGGCCTCTCGTCAACTTAATGTTCTTAAACGTATTGGTAGATATCTGAATATACTTGGTCGTATAACAATTTATTATTCTTTTATTTTGTCTAATCTTAATTATTGCCCAGTCACCTGTCATTTTTGTAGTGAAAAACACAGTTAAAATGGAAAAAATCCAAGAGAGAGCCTTGAGATTTGTTTATGAGGATTATGATACCTCATATGAAGATCTTTTACACAAGTCAAAACTTCCATCTCCTAAAGTCAGAAGATTACGAGCAATAGCTATAGAAACTTTTAAAATTATACACAAAAGAGTCCATTTTATTTACATGATTTGATTAATATAAAAATCACAAATATTCCTTCAGATATAAAATGCAGTTGAACAGCCCTAGGTGAGAACAACAAGCTATGGCACAAATTCTTTTATATACACAGCTGCAAAATTATGGAATGAACTACCCCAGAGTTTTAGAGAAGAAAACAATTTTAACCAATTTTCTAAACTTATTGTTACCTGGAATGGTAGTTCATGTCAATGCAATACCTACAAATAATTAATGCCTTAATTTTTAGGGCTTTTTTCTGCTTAGTGTGCTATAATTGCTTATGTATTTTAAAGTGATTTATATGTTTTTGATTTTGAGTTGCTTATGGTTCTTTTAATATTTCTGCATACTAGTATAACATATTTAACTTCTAAATGTCATGTATATTGTATATGTATGTTCAATGTAATGATCTGCTTTGTGTAGCTCTTGTGTGTGTAGCATTCTTGCTTTGTTCTAATCGTGCATGTTTTAAATGTTTTGTTTGTAATAAGACGATATAAAAGCTCAATAGAGCTTATGTTTTCTGTATACCGATTTCGTCTATAAATAAAGCTTTTGAACTTGAACATATCAGGTACTAATGAGGTCAAAGTTTGTGTATTGAGTATTCTCTCATCTTATGTATAAACTCAAGTTATGTCATTTGGACAATTATGATTGGCATTAAGGAGGAGGAGTCTATAGAATTCCAATTATTGTCTCAACCTTTGTGTTTAATTGTATCGTGATCATGACAGTTGTCAATCATACTGTTAATGTATCAATACACTTAAGTAAAAGACAAAACTAAGCCAGTATAAATTGAAAAAGTATAAATGACTATTATTTTTTTTAAATACTCTAAATTAAGATGTAACCAAATTTCTTTCCAGTTCACTTGTGCATATGTACACAGACATGAGAACAATTGGGAACTATATGTCAGTATGTATAGATTTAGTAGCTAATCTGCCCACTTCCTGTTTGGAGGCCGGTGCCTTAGGAAAGAATTGGAACAAGTTCCAATCTTTCCTAAAAAAAGAACATATTGGAAAGTAGTACATATTTAAAACAAAATGGTTCCTACGCATAAGGGTAAATCTTAAACTTTGTAGCATATATTTTAGTAATTAAGGTATCAGATGAAAGGTGAAGGACTGTTGATCCTTGTAGAACACACAATTTACTGATTATTTTGAATAATACAAAAATGTATGAATGAATTCTAAAATTGAGGGCATATATAGCCTGTTTCTCAGATATAAAGTGTCTGGTTTGATCTATCCAAAATTCCGGTAACCAGTGCAGTACGGTCTGATGTATAAATACAAGTATATTGATCCCGCTTGCATAAAATGTTTTGAGGTGGAAAATTTAACAAAGTGTGACTAGCTTGTAGATAGACATTTTCGAAAACTATTCGATACCGAAGCTTACACCTACGCCTATGCCTACAGGTAACCTTTTTGAGAAGGGGTCATCTCAACATGTACAACGACCACAGGCATTTATATTATATTTTTTCTAATCTACATTTTAAATACTTTTTAAAACTTTTATTTTGGATGATTTGCTACTTTATTAGGTCTTTTTAGTAGCTGAGAATTGATCGATCTGAATATTGTACTTTGATAAAAAAAAAAGTAAAACTTTAATCAGAAACAGGAACGTGTAAAGTCTTTTAAAGCGTGAAACAATGTTTAGATATAAAGATGAATGTATTTGTATGTGTTATCTTGGTGTAATCAGGGTGTACGGAATTTTACACCGGTGTTGAAAATACATTGTAAAATTCTGTTCACCCTGACAACACCCAGAAAACTAATGTATTTCTTATGAAACTTTCCTTTACTAATTTTTATACCTGAGTATAAAATTGAAAAGTTTTAGGAAGAACTTCCACTTCACAATTCGACACTGGTTTTGCCGGCACGTTGTATAATTTTGATACACATGTTTTTGTTTGTAAAGGTGGGGAAGGGATCACAATTTTATTTTTGTGTTTTTTTGTGTTTACTTTTGAGAAATTGTTTTTGTTTTAGAATTTCGGCCAAAAGTTTGTTTTTGGTTTGTTTGTTTGTTTGGTTTTTTTTTGGGGGCATTTTATTTATTTATTTTTTTTTTGTAAATTTGTAATTTTTAATACTTTTGCATTTCGTTTTATTTTTTTCTGAGTTATTTTATTTGATACTCAGTCACCGAAACTTCCATTACAAACCCTAAGACCTGTTGACATACATTGATTTAATATACGCTAAGCCTTGCTTCATAAGAAATAAGATATAAGATACTTTATTTATGTTCCGAATCCTTTCTAGCAATACAATTCGCCAATTGTATATTCTACCGCAACACTGTATTCAATTTGAATGGTTGAAAACGGAGACAATAAAAAAAAGCAAATGGAATGTCACAAATGCTTTACTTAAAATAATCCAAAACTAATGAGAGCATTCGGGGTTTCTAGCTCCGATTCCGAATAAAAATTATATATGAAAAATACAAAATATATTTTTATATCTGCAACCAAGTTTTCCGAGGTCATTCATTCAGTATGTTTCGAAATTTTGATACGGTCCCTATATTTTTATAGTCCGTTTAGGTATCGGTGTCGGTGTAAGTGTCAGTGTAGACGACTTTTCGAAAATGTCTAATAGTAGGGTTCCATTCTTACCTATTGTCAATTTCCAGTTTCAACATACATGTAATATATGCTACTGGACGTTAAAATTCCGTTCCATCATCATTATCAACTTTGTCAAATATTGCTGCTCATTTCGTATTACAGTTTCTCACTATCTATTCTAGAATCCATCTTAAAAGGCCAGCATGAGAAGCTGTATGGTCATTTAAGGCAATAACTCCACAGAAGTCGTCTGACAGTTTAAATGAATTGTCAGTCGATCTCAACATTCTGAACAATCGTGCCAAAGTCATATTATCTATTATAGCGGTTTTCTAGATAATAGTAAAAGTTGCACTTTACCCTTATGTTCTATTTTAGCCATGTCAGCCATGATGGTCGGCAAGTGAGGTTATCGGTTTCTTAACTACATTGTTGAATGGTGATTGTTGCCAACTTTTGTTTAATTTGGCTAAGTAGTTTCAGAGGAGAGGACTTTGTAAAGTTAATGATTGAATACAAAACCGACGCCAAATGATGATCATAGCTAAACTGCGGTGCCCTAGAAGGACGAGCAGCTCCTGCTCAACTTATCGCACTAGGTAATGTATACTAAGTAAAATTGTTAACAGACGACACAACGGACGCCAAGTGATGATAATAGCTGAACTGAGGTGATCTGGAGAGACAGGCATCTCCTGCTCCACTAGTGGCTCATGTAAAATAAGTAAATTGTTAACAGACGACGACACAACGGACGCCAAGTGGTGATGATAATAGCTGAACTGAGGTGCCCTGGAGGACGAACATCTCCTGCTTCACTAGTGGCTCATGTAAAATACGTAAATTGTTAACAGACGACGACACAACGGACGCCAAGTGATGATCATAGCTGAACTGAGGTGCCCTGGAAGGACGAACATCTCCTGCTCCACTGGTGGCTAATGTAAAATAAGTAAATTGTTAACAGACGATGACATAACGGACGACAAGTGATGATAATAGCTAAACCGAGGTGCCCTGGAAGGACGAGCATCTCCTTCTCCACTAGTGGCTAATGTAAAATAAGTAAATTGTTTACAGACGACGACACAACGGACGTCAAGTGATGATAATAGCTGAACTGAGGTGCCCTGGAAGGACAAGCAGATCCTGCTCCACTAGTGGTACTGGTTAATGTAAAATAAGTAAAATTGTTAACAGATTGTTTTACTATACTGTTTATTATGATAATAACCAACATAAATTAGATATCAGGAATCATAATATGTACATAGTATTGCGAAAATCATATATAAACATAAATATGGTAACAATCATATATAAACATAATTTTATGGTAACAATCATATATAAACATAATTATATGGTAACAATCATATATAAACATAATTATGTGGTAACAATCATATAAAAACATAATCATATGGTAAAATCATATATAAACATAATTATATGGTAACAATCATATATAAACATAATTATATGGTAATATTACAATTATTGATATAATAATATGTACATAATATGTTAGCCGGCTAAGCTAAACAGTTATGAAATAGATGGAAATCTCTGTACATGGTTAGCGGCATTCCTGCAAAAACGATCAATGCAGGTTGTTGTTGAAGGTGAGCACTCAGGATATGCCCACGTATATGGCAAGCCGTTCTCGTCAAAACTATGTTTAAACCATTTTTCGAAAAATTTACCCACTGAGAATTAAAAAAAAAAAAAAACACACTGAGATTAAAAACCTAAAAACACACATTGAGAATTAAAAATTACACACTGAGATTTCATAAAAACGCACTGAGATTACCAAAAATGAAAAACACACACTGAGAATTGAAAATTATACACTGAGAATTGAAAATTACACAATGAGATTTCAAAAAGACACACTGCGATGAAATAAACTGAAAAACACACATTGAGAATTTGAAATTACACACTGAGGATTTAAAATTACACACTGAGATTTGTGCGCACTTTTTATGCGCACATATCTAATTAGCATAATTAATCTGAATCTATTACAAGCTTAAAACAACTAGGGTACAGAACTCGTTAGTCCTTCAATTTGGCGCTAAATGTTTTATAAAAAAACATTAAAAATACAACTAATAGAAAAACTACGTTATTAAAGACCAATAGAACAAAAAAAAAAAAAAAAAAAATACCCATTTACTCTCATTACAAAATATAACCAAATGGTGAAAAACTTTAGATTACCTTGCGAAATCAGGGTAACAGTTGAAAGATTTTTGAAAAGGGATCATGCTTAAACAGTTTTAAGCAAAAATCCCGATATACTGTTAGTAATAATCTGAATTATAGGCAAAAAACTTATGAATTCGAGTTAGCAAAACAATTTGTTAAGTCTTGAAATTTATTACGAATGTTGGTTGTAGGAACCGCATTTCATTATAATGACAAGAGTTCGGGAGACCAAGATATTAATCTGTTGAATTATTCATCTCATGAATATTCATTAGTAATTTGCATATTAATCTCAGTGTGAATTTTTGAAATCTCATTGTGTAATTTACAATTCTCAGTGTGTGTTTTTCAATTTATTTCATCTCAGTGTGTCTTTTAAAATCTCAGTGTGTAATTTTAAATTCTCAGTGTGTGTTTTCATATTTTAAATCTCAGTGTGTAATTATAAAATCTCAGTGTGTAATTTCGATTTCTCAGTGTGTAATTTCAATTTCTCAGTGTGTTATTTAAGGTTCTTAAATCTCAGTGTGTAATTTTTCGAAAAATGGTTTAAACATAGTTTTGACGAGAACGGCTTGCCATACACGTAGACTCTGGAGTACCACAAGTCACAGTGCTAGGACCGCTGCTTTTCCTATGCCACATCAACGACCTCCCGGAAAGTGTAAAATCCCAAGTTCGATTATTTGCAGACGACCGTTTACTCTATCGTGAAATTAACTACACGGAAGACCATCAAACCTAATTCTCCAAGAAGATCTGAAAGCTCTGAAAGTATGGGCACTAAATTGGGAATGAAATTTAATGCAAAAAAAAAGCTATATAATGAGCTTTAAACAAAAATCAACAAACTTCTACCAACTAGACAACCACATATTAAAGCAAGTCGAAACAACTCCGTACATAGGTCTTAGTATATTCGATTACCTGAAGTGGACCAGCCACATCGGGAAAATCACAAGCAATGCAAGCTGTACACTAGATTTCCTGATAAGAAACTTACGTCAATGCCCCAAAGAGTTCAAACAACTGGCAAACTAAGCCATGGTTAGATCGGTACTAGAATATGATGCTGTCATTTGGGACCCATTTACCATCAGGGAAATAGAAAAGATACAACGCATACAGAAAAGAGGTGCACGTTTTATCCTGCACGACTACAAATCCAGAGAAACAGGATGCGTAACAAATATGCTTTCCAAACTGGAACTATCACCTCTAGGAACAGAGAAAACATCAGAGGCTGACTATGTTCTATAAAGTGGTTGAAGGATTGGTGCCAGCTATTGAATCAACAAACTACCTGAAAGATATCAGAAACAAACGCCAAGTCAAGGCAAAAAGCTTTAGTGATTTCCAATGCACGAACATCGTAGAAAGACAAGACACCCGAAATAGCAGATCATTCAAATAGATAGACTGCAAAACAGACAACCGAAAGAACTCCTTTTATCCTAAAACGATAGTGCAGTGGGACCATCTAGAAGAGAACATCGCATGCCAAAAGACAGTCGAGGGTTTCACGGCTGCCCTCCAACAGTTGGACTAACCAACGAGCTCTCCTTCCAGTGTGCATATATCCGCGATCGGATCATGCACTGTATAACATACAGATACAGATACATAGTATGGTGAAAATCATATATAAACAAATTTATATGGACAGGTAATAAACAGCTGCGCCATGAGCGCATGGTACGCCCGTTGCTTTTTCAAAGAATAGCATTCCATAGCTCCTAAATGTCATATCAGAAATTTATAAAAGAACTAAATGGAGCTCACATCAATAGAATAGAATAAAGCAGTCACCAAAGTTTCCTGAAAACTGCTCAAAGCACTTTTGAGTTATTGTCTGAAAACAGGAAATTCCTTTTAATGAATAAAATCCCATAACTCAGAAACGTAAAATGTAAAATTTATAAAAATCGAAAGGCAGCTCATTTCAACAGATATAAATAATTCATCAAAGTTTCATGAAAACCGCTAAAATGATTTTTGAGTTATTGTCTGAAAACTGGAAAATCACCCTTTTAATAAATTTAATCCCATAACTCGGACACGTAAAATCTAAATTTTATAAAAATCGAAAGGCAGCTCACGTCAAGAGATATAAAGAATTCACCAAAGTTTCATCCGAAAACTGGAAAATCCCCTTTTAATGAATAACACCCCATAACTCGGAAACATAAAATCGAAAGAGAGCTCACGTCAATAGATATAAACAATTCACCAAAGTTTCATGCAAATTGGTTAAAGGATTTTTGAGCTATTGTACGACATGTGGACGACGGGCGGACAGATGGACGGAAGGACGGGTTAACGGAATGTAGGACGGTTTAATGGAAGGTAGGACAGATTAACGGAAGGTAGGACGGGTTAACAGAAGGTAGGACGAACTAATGGACGGTACGACGGACAGACATTAACCAGTTTAAATTCCCGGTTTACGAGTGAGGGTATAACAAAGCAATCGGACACAACGAAAAGATTCACTTATTGCTCTTCAATGGAAAAGAAATGATATACGATATGAATCCATGACACAACATTAATCCATATAAAAAGAAGATAAGGTTTGATCGCCAATGAGACAACTATCCTATAGAGTCCAGATAATTATGGTTTTATGTAACTATAGGTCACCGTACGCCCTTCAACAATGAGCACAACCCATACCATATAGTCAGCTATAAAAGCCCCGACATGACAAAATGTGAAACAATTCAAACGATAAACCAAGCTGACATGAACCAATGACAAACACTGAACTACAAGCTTTTGATGTGGATTGGTACATATAGAATTCGACGGGTTAAACGTGTTTGTGATGGCTCAACCCTCCCTTAACTTGGACTTTATCAAAGGCTTTTGAAGTCTTAATGTATAACGTCTGTTTGGTTGTTATTTACCAATGATTTTGCCAGAGCATGGACACTGATAATGAGTTGTGTCTCACATGACCTTTCACCCTAGACTCATGTTGACTTTCATCTAATATATTGTTTTTATTTTATATGTGTACAGATATTATTGTTAAAATAATTCCAAAATGTACAACAGATAACAGTTGCTGAGACTGATCTATAATAAATAAATTTATGCTTGTCACTTAAAATAGAAAATATGTACAGCATTAGCAAATATCCAGTCTGATGGAATTTTGCCAGAATCAAACGATTTTGTAAACAAATATGTCAAAAGAAGACAATTCCTCTGAAAGTTTATGTAAGACATAAGGTGGAAGATTATCTAGGCCATTGGCTTGATGGATATTTTAATGTTTTAGCAACTTTAAAACCATTATAATCAATAAATTATAATATGTGTCTGGCATAGTTTGATGGGTTCAGTATATGTATACGACCACGCGAGTTGTTATACATCTGAATTATAATCAGATTACCGCATTAGAATCACTGTTAGCTTGCGTATTATGAATGAATGAATGAATCTTTATTGAAAAAGCATAAACATGCTATGGCAAAATTAATAACATATATAACATAATATAAAACAAGGATAGAATCACTGTAAGCTTGCAAATTAGAATCATTGTTAGATTGTGTATTAAAATCATTGTTAGCTTGTGTATTAGAATCACTGTTAGCTAGCGTATTATAATCACTTTTAGCTTGCGTATTAGAATCACTGTTAGCTTGCGTATTAGAATCACTGCTAGCTTGCGTATTAGAATCACTGTTAGCTTGCGTATTAGAATCACTGCTAGCTTGCGTATTAGAATCACTGTTAGCTAACATATTACTTGGAGCACTGTTAACCTGCGTATACGAATCACTGTTAGCTAGCGTATTCGAATCACTGTAAGCTTGCGTACTATTAGAATCACTGTTAGCTAGCGTATTAGAATCATTGTGAGCTTGCGTATTATAGTCACTGTTAGCTTGCGTAATGGAATCACTGTTAGCTTGCGTATTAGAATCACTATTAGCTAGCGTATTAGAATCACTGCTAGCTTGCGTATTAGAATCTCTGCTAGCTTGCGTATTAGAATCACTATTAGCTAACGTATTAGAATCACTGTTAGCTAGCGTATTAGAATCACTGCTAGCTTGCGTATTAGAATCATCTACTAGCTTGCGTAATAGAATCACTGTTAGCTAACGTATTAGAATCACTATTAGCTTGCATATTAGAATCACTGTTAGCTTGCGTATTAGAAACACTTTTTAGCTTGCGTATTAGAATCACTGTAAGCTAGCGTATTAGAATCACTGTTAGCTAGCGTATTAGAATCACTGTTATCTAGCGTATTAGAATCACTTTTAGCTTGCGTATTAGAATCACTGTTAGCTTGCGTATTAGAATCACCGCTAGCTTGCGTATTGGATTCACTGTAAGCTTGTGTATTAGAATCACTGTTAGATAGCGTATTATAATCACTGCTAGCTAGCGTATTAGAATCACTTTAAGATAGCGTATTAGAATCAATTTAAGATAGCATATTAAAATCACTGTTAGGTTGCTGTTAGTTTGCGTATTAGAATCACTGTTAGCTTGCGTATTAGAACCACTGTTAGCTTGCGTATTAGAATCACTGTTAGCTAGCGTATTAGAATCACTGTTAGCTAGCGTATTATAATCACTTTTAGCTTGCGTATTAGAATCACTGTTAGCTTGCGTATTAGAATCACTGCTAGCTTGCGTATTAGAATCACTGTTAGCTAACATATTATAATCACTGCTAGCTAGCGTATAAGAATCACTTTAAGATAACGTATTAGAATCACTGTTAGCTTGTGTATTGGAATCACTGTTAGCTTGCGTATTAGAATCACTGTTAGCTAGCGTATTATAATCAATTTTTGATAGCGTATTAGAATCACTTTAAGATAGCATATCAAAATCACTGTTAGGTTGCTGTTAGCTTGAGTATGAGAATCACTGTTAGCTTGCTTATTAGAACCACTGGTAGCTTGCGCATTGGAATCACTGTTGGCTATTGTATTATAATACTGTTAGCTTGCGTATAAGAATCGCGGTTAGCTAACGTATTAGAATCACTGTCAGCTAGCGTATTAGAATGACTGTTAGCTTGCGTATTGGAATCACTGAATAATAAATACTATCGATCTTATCCTCTAAACGATGAAATTCCAGCCAACTGGGGAGGGGAGAGGGGAGACTTAATACATCTTTCATGTATTTTCACTGTGCTCTTTTAATTGGTTGTCTCCTTTTTCGTAATAATTCAAATATATTCCTGATATTTACTGGCTTATCGCGGATTCATCTAGAGTCCGTATTATTTTGATGACAATTGATTGATTTTACCTTCGTAATATAGCTTTTAATAAACAGACATCTTAGGTAGCTTCAAATGTCTACAATATTGATTTGTTTTGTTGATACTTTGGTCTAGGTAGATGTTTGCTGCTGATGAAACTTTCTTTGTTGCATTGATGATGTTTGCATGTTGCGGAGCTAGAATTTGTTTTCTTCTTTTAAAATGTTGGTCAATTACAGTAATGATGTTTTAAGTTCTGGAGAACTTGGTCTCACTTCCGGTTTTTGTTTGCGAGTTTCTTCTGTGCGAGCTGCACATTTTGATATAGATTTGTTTACATTAAATCTATAGTTCATAGAACAATAGCATAGGACACACAAGAAACAAACAAGGAGATACATTATGATTGTACAGTAATGGCCCAAGTGACTGTACAGTAAATGCACATGCGATTGAACAGTCAATTAAGATAATAAATATTTTGAATTTTCTACTGTAAGAACGGCTGTTAAACTTTCAGAGATAAACCTATATACACGTATCAGAAAAGATTCATATATAAAACATGTTAACGTTGTTGCAACGATTGGTTTGTCTGTGTGTTTTGGCAGTTTTATTGCAGTTGTTTGACAGTTTTGATCGATTTATTCGAGCTCCACCATTTTAAGGAAAACTTTTGGGTGCATATGCATTTTACATCGGATGTGACTTTGATAGGTCATACCGGTGTAAAGTTGCCGAAGTCATTTTTGCGCTTTTAACTGATAACCGACCGTATTTCGTATAAATACACGGATATTATCGAGTGCAAAATAACATTCCTGATCGCTTGTTATAAATTCATTTCTTCAATGAATAATCATGAAAATATTTTTAAGAACATAGATAAATGATATGAAAAAATATATATACCAGTAACAAATCACGAATACCGAAAATTTGTGTTAACACATGCGGAAGAATATCTCGAGAGATGATCTGCTATATATATGACTGTTATACAAATATTAATATAATATATAACAACAAACCAGATTATACTGATAACAAATGATTATATCACTACAATATTATCATTATTACGATGAGGTTGAATTCCTGTCATTTATTCATCATCCACACAGGAACTTGTCTCAGAAAAAATATATCTATATACCTTAACCTAATCTTCAGGAATAGAGATATGATTTTATTTTCTTAGACCATCCACCAGAACTTGCGGTCATCCGATGTTCAGTTCTACAGTACTTTGATTATAATTCAATTGGTTTACATATACGCATGTATTATGTTTTCGTTACCAAATTTTGAAGCAGAAACTTTATCTAGTAACAAGCATGTGTGTGAATCGAACCTTACATTGAACAACTTGTTATTATTTAGAATAGCAGACCGTTTGGCAGTCTCCTGAAAGACAAACGATGAAGACTTCTTTCAAATTAGATCTCCTCGTGTTTATCGTTTCATTGACTCGGAACTATTTATAATTAGGGCTTGACATTTGTATCGACGCTTGTCTATAATTGTTGTAGACTAAATGTTGACCCCTTTTGTCTCTATAGAGGTCGTTGGGTGTGTGCGTAGTTGGGTTGCTATCTCATTGCAATTGGCGTATATACACCACATTCTTGTTATTGAATCTATAGATTTGTTCTGGATATTTGTGTTGTTGGGTTGCTTGCACGTTTGGGTACACACCATATCTCTGTTATTAAATCTATAGATGTGCTTTGGAGATGTGTGTCCTTTAGTGCTTTCTTATTTACATACACACCACATCTCTGGTATTGACTCTATACATTTGTTCTGGTTAATGTGTCGTTGGGTTGCTATCTCATTGACGTATATACCCCATCCCTGGTATTGACTATAGATTTGTTCTGGTTATTTCTGTCGTTGGGTTGCTATCTCATTGACGTATATACCCCATCTCTGGTATTGACTCTATAGATTTGTTATTGCTATTTATGTCGTTGGGTTGCTATCTCATTGACGTATATACCCCATCTCTGGTATTGACTCTATAGATTTGTTATTGTTATTTATGTCGTTGGGTTGCTATCTCATTGACGTATATACCCCATCCCTGGTATTGACTCTATAGATTTGTTTTGGTTATTTGTGTCTTTGGGTTGCTATCTCATTGACGTATATATCACATTTCTGGTATTGACTCTATAGATTTGTTCTCGTTATTTGTGTCGTTCGGTTGCTATTCTATTGACGCATATACCCCATCCCAGGTATTGACTCTATAGATTTGTTTTGGTTATTTGTGTCGTTGGGCTGCTATCTCATTGACGTATATACCACATCTCTGGTATTGACTCTATAGATTTGTTCTGGTTATTTGTGTCGTTGGGTTGCTATTATATTGACGTATATACCCTATCCCTGTTATTGACTCTAAAGATTTGTTTTGATTATTTGTGTCGTTGGGTTGCTATCTCATTGACGTATATACCCCATCCCTGATATTGACTCTATAGATTTCTTCTGGTTATTTGAGTCATTGGGTTGCTATCTCATTGAAATATATACCCCATCCCTGTAATTGACTCTAAAGATTTGATCTGGTTATTTGTGTCGTTGGGTTGCTATTCTATTGACGTATATACCCCATCCCTGATATTGACACTATAGATTTGTTCTGGTTATTTGTGTCGTTGGGTTGCTATCTCATTGACGTATATACCCCATCCCTGTAATTGACTCTAAAGATTTGATCTGGTTATTTGTATCGTTGGGTTGCTATTCTATTGACGTATATACCCCATCTCTGTTATTGTCTCTATCGATTTGTTCTGGTTATTTGTGTCGTTGGGTTGCTATCGGATTGACGTATTTACCCCATCCCTGTTATTGACTCTATAGATTTGATCTGGTTATTTGTGTCGTTGGGTTGCTATCTCATTGACGTATATACCCCATCCCTGTAATTGACTCTAAAGATTTGATCTGGTTATTTGTGTCGTTGGGTTGCTATTCTATTGACGTATATACCCCATCTCTGTTATTGACTCTATCGATTTGTTCTGGTTATTTGTGTCGTTGGGTTGCTATCTGATTCAGGTATATACCCCATCCCTGGTATTTACTCTAAAGATTTTTCTGGTTATTTGTGCTGTTGGGTTGCTATATCATTGACATATATACCCCATCCCTGTTATTGACTATAGATTTGTTCTGGTTATTTGTGTCGTTGGGCTGTTATCTCATTGACGTATATACCACATCTCTGGTATTGACTCTATAGATTTGTTATTGTTATTTATGTCGTTGGGTTGCTATCTCATTGACGTATATACCACGTCTCTGGTATTGACTCTATAGATATGTTCTGGTTATTTGTGTCGTTGGGTTGCTATCTCATTGACGTATATACCCCATCCCTGGTATTGACTCTATAGATTTGTTCTGGTTATTTGTGTCGTTAAGTTGCTATCTCATTGACGTATATACCACATCTCTGGTATTGACTCTATAGATTTGTTCTGGTTATTTGTGTCGTTGGGTTGCTATTCTATTGACGTATATACCCCATCCCTGGTATTGACTCTATAGATTTGTTTTGGTTATTTGTGTCGTTGGGTTGCTATCTCATTGACGTATATACCACATCTCTGGTTTTGACTCTATAGATTTGTTCTCGTTATTTGTGTCGTTGGGTTGCTATTCTATTGACGTATAAACCCCATCCCTGTTATTGACTCTATAGATTTCTTCTGGTTATTTGTGTCGTTGGGTTGCTATCTCATTGACGTATATACCCCATCCCTGTAATTGACTCTAAAGATTTGATCTGATTATTTGTATCGTTGGGTTGCTATTCTATTGACGTATATACCCCATCTCTGTTATTGTCTCTATCGATTTGTTCTGGTTATTTGTGTCGTTGGGTTGCTATCGGATTGACGTATTTACCCCATCCCTGTTATTGACTCTATAGATTTGATCTGGTTATTTGTGTCGTTGGGTTGCTATATCATTGACGTATATACCCCATCCCTGTAATTGACTCTAAAGATTTGATCTGGTTATTTGTGTCGTTGGGTTGCTATTCTATTGACGTATATACCCCATCTCTGTTATTGACTCTATCGATTTGTTCTGGTTATTTGTGTCGTTGGGTTGCTATCTGATTCAGGTATATACCCCATCCCTGGTATTTACTCTAAAGATTTTTCTGGTTATTTGTGTTGTTGGGTTGCTATATCATTGACATATATACCCCATCCCTGTTATTGACTATAGATTTGTTCTGGTTATTTGTGTCGTTGGGCTGTTATCTCATTGACGTATATACCACATCTCTGGTATTGACTCTATAGATTTGTTATTGTTATTTATGTCGTTGGGTTGCTATCTCATTGACGTATATACCACGTCTCTGGTATTGACTCTATAGATATGTTCTGGTTATTTGTGTCGTTGGGTTGCTATCTCATTGACGTATATACCCCATCCCTGGTATTGACTCTATAGATTTGTTCTGGTTATTTGTGTCGTTAAGTTGCTATCTCATTGACGTATATACCACATCTCTGGTATTGACTCTATAGATTTGTTCTGGTTATTTGTGTCGTTGGGTTGCTATTCTATTGACGTATATACCCCATCCCTGGTATTGACTCTATAGATTTGTTTTGGTTATTTGTGTCGTTGGGTTGCTATCTCATTGACGTATATACCACATCTCTGGTTTTGACTCTATAGATTTGTCCTCGTTATTTGTGTCGTTGGGTTGCTATTCTATTGACGTATAAACCCCATCCCTGTTATTGACTCTATAGATTTGTTCATCTTATTTGTGTCGTTGGGTTCCTATCTCAATGACGTATATACCACATCCCTGGTATTGACTCTAAAGATTTGTTCTGTTTATTTGTGTCGTTAGGTTGCTATCTCATTGACGTATATACCCCATCCTTGGTATTGACTCTAAAGATTTGTTCTCGTTATTTGTGTCGTTGGGTTGCTATCTCATTGAAGTATATACCCAATCCCTGGTATTGACTCTATAGATTTGTTCTGGTTATTTGTGTCGTTGGGTTGCTATCTGCTTGACGTATATACCCCATCCCTGGTATTGACTCTATAGATTTGTTCTGGTTATTTGTGTCGTTGGGTTGCTATATCATTGACGTATATACCCCATCCCTTGTATTGACTTTAAAGATTTGTTCTGGTTATCTGTGTCGTAGGGTTGCTATCTGATTGACGTATATACCCCATCCCTAGTATTGACTATAGATTTGTTCTGGTTATTTGTGTCGTTAGGTTGCTATCTCATTGACGTATATACCCCATCCCTGTTATTGACTCTATCGATTTGTTCTGGTTATTGGTGTCGTTGGGTTGCTATCTGATTGACGTATTTACCCCATTCCTGTTATTGACTCTATAGATTTGTTCTGGTTATTTGTGTCGTTGGGTTGCTATCTCATTGACATATATACCCCATCCATGTTATCGACTATAGATTTATTATGGTTATTGTGTCGTTGGGTTGCTATCTCATTGACGTATATACCCCATCCCTTGTATTGACTATAGATTTGTTCTGGTTATTGTGTCGTTGGGTTGCTATCTCATTGATGTATATACCCCATCCCTGGTATTGACTCTATAGATTTGTTTTGGTTATTTGTGTCGTTGGGTTGCTATCTCATTGACGTATATATACCCCATCCCTGGTATTGACTTTAAAGGTTTGTTCTGGTTATTTGTCTCGTTGGGTTGCTATCTCATTGACGTACATGTATATACCTCATCCCTGGTATTGACTTTAAAGATTTGTTCTGAATATTTGTCTCGTTTGGTTGCTATCTCATTGACGTATATACCCCATCCCTGGTATTGACTCTATAGATTTGTTCTGGTTATTTGCGTCGTTGGGTTGCTATCAGATTGACGTATATACCCCATCCCTGATATTGACTCTATAGATTTGTTCTGGTTATTTGTGTCGTTGGGTTGATATCAGATTGACGTATATACCCCATCCCTGATATTGACTCTATAGATTTGTTCTGGTTATTTGTGTCGTTGGGTTGCTATCTCATTGACGTATATACCCCATCCCTGATATTGACTCTATAGATTTGTTCTGGTTATTTGAGTCATTCGGTTGCTACCTCATTTACGTATATACGCCATCCCTGCAATTGACTCTATGGATTTGTTGTGGTTATTTGTGTCGTTGGGTTGCTATTCTATTGACGTATATACCCCATCCATGATATTGACTCTATAGATTTGTTCTGGTTGTTTGTGTCGTTGGGTTGCTATCTAATTGACGTATATACTGTTATGAACAGAAAATCGACTTTTAATTTTAGCCAACAAAAGACACAAATCAATAATAAAATATAACAAGATTTATTATACACAAGTTTACAAGAAGTATTACATAAAAGAAATGTCAACTTAACTGTCAAAATATATGTTCAATCTGTTATCTTTTCTTTATCCGGAAATCTTCTCGGAATCCACAGAATATTATATCCAATTAGTCACAATCTAGTATGTTGTAGTTTGTAAATTAAAGTGTCAATCCAACTGCTGAGAATGTTGATGTCTATCGATGTCTAAGTCTATCTATGTCTATCTCTAAATCTCTATATTCAACTAACTTTTGGGTCTGCATTTAAATACTCAAACGGAAATTTCTAGACAATGCTAGAAATATAAATTAAGCATCGTTTGTCATGATCATTCTGGAAACGTCATGTAAGTGAAATAGAAAGTTCTAATCATTCCATTAGTATCAATGATTGTTCCAGTGATTTCTAAACTGCATAGTTGTAACACAATGTATTTTATTTTGTACACAATGTAAACATGTATAATAGGCCACACAAAACAAATTAGGCCAACTAAATAAATGTGATAGTTACAATATCATAACAATACCCCATCCCTGTAATTGACTCTAAAGATTTGATCTGGTTATTTGTGTCGTTGGGTTACTATTCTATTGACGTATATACCCCATCCCTGGTATTGACTCTATAGATTTGTTCTGGTTATTTGTGTCGTTGGGTTACTATTCTATTGACGTATATACCCCATCTCTGTTATTGACTCTATCGATTTCTTTTGTCGTTGGGTTGCTATAGGATTG
Organism: Mytilus coruscus; assembly: GCA_017311375.1. Taxonomy (NCBI): domain Eukaryota; kingdom Metazoa; phylum Mollusca; class Bivalvia; order Mytilida; family Mytilidae; genus Mytilus; species Mytilus coruscus. Next base: position 9,780,964 of record CM029606.1, read on the forward strand.
ACGTATTTACCCCATCCCTGTTATTGACTGTATCGATTTGTTCTGTTTATTTTTGTCGTTGGGTTGCTATCTCATTCACGTATATACCCCATCCCTGTTATTGACTCTATTGATTTTTCTGGTTGTGTTGTTGGGTTGCTTTCTATATGATTGACGTATATACCCCATCCCTGGTATTGACTCTATAGATTTGTTCTGGTTATTTGTGTTGTTGGGTTGCTATCTCATTGACGTATATACCCCATCCCTGGTATTGACTATAGATTTGTTCTGGTTATTGTGTCGTTGGGTTGATATCTCATTGACGTATATACCCCATCACGGGTATTGACTCTATAGATGTGTTTTGGTAATTTGTGTCGTTGGGTTGCTATTCTATTGACGTAAATACCCCATCCCTGGTATTGACTCTATTGATTTGTTCTTGTTATTTGTGTCGTTGGGTTGCTATCTCATTGACGTATATACCCCATCCCTGGTACTGACTATGGATTTGTTCTGTTTATTTGTGTCGTTGGGTTGCTATCTCATTGACGTATACATCCCATCCCTGGTATTGACTCTAAAGATTTGTTTTGATAATTTGTGTCGTTGGGTTGCTATTTGATTGACGTATATACCCGATCCCAGGTATTGACTCTATAGATTTGTTCTGGTTATTTGTGTCGTTGGGTTGCTATCTCATTGACGTATACATCCCATCAATGGTATTGACTTTAAAGATTTGTTTTGGTAATTTGTGTCGTTGGGTTGCTATCTCATTGACGTATATACCCAATCCCGGGATTGACTCTTTAGATGTATTTTGGTAATTTGTGTCGTTGGGTTGCTATTTTATTGACGTAAATACCCCATCCCTGGTATTAACTCTATTGATTTGTTCTTGTTATTTGTGTTGTTTGGTTGCTAAGTCATTGACGTATATATCCCATCCCTGGTATTGACTCTAAAGATTTGTTCTGGTTATTTGTGTCGTTGGGTTGCTATCTGTTTGACGTATATACCTCATCCCTGTTTTTGACTCTATAGATTTGTTCTGGTTATTTGTGTCGTTGAGTTGCTATCTGATTGACGTATATACCCCATCCCTGGTATTGACTCTATAGATTTGTTCTTCTTATTTGTGTCGTTGGGTTGCTATCTCGTTGACGTATATACCCCATCCCTGTTATTGACTCTAAAGATTAGTTCTAGTTATTTGTGTCGTTGGGTTGCTATTTGTTTGACGTATATACCCCATCCCTGTTTTTGACTCTATAGATTTATTCTGTTTATTTGTGTCGTTGGGTTGCTATCTCATTGACGTATATACCCCATCCCTGGTATTGAATTTAAAGATTTGTTCTGGTTATTTGTGCCGTTGTGTTCTATATGATTGACGTATATACCCCATCCCTGGTATTGACTCTATAGATTTGTTCTGGTTATTTGTGTCGTTGGGTTGCTATCTGATTGACGTATATACCACATCCTTGGTATTGACTTTATAGATTTGTTCTGGTTATTTGTGTCATTGGGTTGTTATCTCATTGACGTATATACCCCATCCCTGGTATTGACTCCATATATTTGTTCTGGTTATTTGTGTCGTTAAGTTGCTATGTCATTGACGTATATACCCAATCCCTGGTATTGACTCTATTGATTTGTTCTGGTTATTTGTGTCGTTGTGTTCTATCTGATTGACGTATATACCCCATCCCTGGTATTGACTCTATAGATTTGTTCTGGTTATTTGTGTCGTTGGGTTGCTATCTCATTGACGTATATACCCCATCCCTTGTATTGACTTTAAAGATTTGTTCTGGTTATCTGTGTCGTTGCGTTGCTATCTGATTGACGTATATACCCCATCCCTAGTATTGACTATAGATTTGTTCTGGTTATTTGTGTCGTTGGGTTGCTATCTCATTGACGTATATACCCCATTCCTGGTATTGACTTTAAAGATTTGTTCTGGTTATTTGTGTCGTTGGGTTGCTATCTCATTGACGTATATACCCAATCCCTGGTATTGACTCTATAGATTTGTTCTGGTTGTTTGTGTCGTTGGGTTGCTATCTAATTGACGTATATACTGTTATGAACAGAAAATCGACTTTTAATTGTAGCCAACAAAGACACAAATCAATAATAAAATATAACAAGATTTATTATACACAAGTTTACAAGAAGTATTACATAAAAGAAATGTCAACTTAACTGTCAAAATATATGTTCAATCTGTTATCTTTTCTTTATCCGGAACTCTTCTCGGAATCCACAGAATATTATATCCAATTGGTCACAATCTAGTATGTTGTAGTTTGTAAATAAAAGTGTCAATCCAACTGCTGAGAATGTTGATGTCTATCGATGTCTAAGTCTATCTATGTCTATCTCTAAATCTCTATATTCAACTAACTTTTGGGTCTGCATTTAAATACTGAAACGGAAATTTCTAGACAACGCTAGAAATATAAATTAAGCATCGTTTGTCATGATCATTCTGGAAACGTCATGTAAGTGAAATAGAAAGTTCTAATCATTCCATTAGTATCAATGATTGTTCCAGTGATTTCTAAACTGCATAGTTGTAACACAATGTATTTTATTTTGTACACAATGTAAACATGTATAATAGGCCACACAAAACCAATTAGGCCAACTAAATAAATGTGATAGTTACAATATCATAACAATACCCCATCCCTGTAATTGACTCTAAAGATTTGATCTGGTTATTTGTGTCGTTGGGTTACTATTCTATTGACGTATATACCCCATCCCTGGTATTGACTCTATAGATTTGTTCTGGTTATTTGTGTCGTTGGGTTACTATTCTATTGACGTATATACCCCATCTCTGTTATTGACTCTATCGATTTCTTTTGTCGTTGGGTTGCTATAGGATTGACGTATTTACCCCATCCCTGTTATTGACTGTATCGATTTGTTCTGTTTATTTTTGTCGTTGGGTTGCTATCTCATTCACGTATATACCCCATCCCTGTTATTGACTCTATAGATTTTTCTGGTTGTGTTGTTGGGTTGCTTTCTCATTGACGTATATACCCCATCCCTGGTATTGACTCTATAGATTTGTTCTGGTTATTTGTGTTGTTGGGTTGCTATCTCATTGACGTATATACCCCATCCCTGGTATTGACTATAGATTTGTTCTGGTTATTGTGTCGTTGGGTTGATATCTCATTGACGTATATGCCCCATCACGGGTATTGACTCTATAGATGTGTTTTGGTAATTTGTGTCGTTGGGTTGTTATTCTATTGACGTAAATACCCCATCCCTGGTATTGACTCTATTGATTTGTTCTTGTTATTTGTGTCGTTGGGTTGCTATCTCATTGACGTATACATCCCATCAATGGTATTGACTTTAAAGATTTGTTTTGGTAATTTGTGTCGTTGGGTTGCTATCTCATTGACGTATATACCCAATCCTGGGATTGACTCTTTAGATGTATTTTTGGTAATTTGTGTCGTTGGGTTGCTATCTCATTCACGTATATACCCCATCCCTGTTATTGACTCTATAGATTTTTCTGGTTGTGTTGTTGGGTTGCTTTCTCATTGACGTATATACCCCATCCCTGGTATTGACTCTATAGATTTGTTCTGGTTATTTGTGTTGTTGGGTTGCTATCTCATTGACGTATATACCCCATCCCTGGTATTGACTATAGATTTGTTCTGGTTATTGTGTCGTTGGGTTGATATCTCATTGACGTATATACCCCATCACGGGTATTGACTCTATAGATGTGTTTTGGTAATTTGTGTCGTTGGGTTGCTATTCTATTGACGTATATACCCGATCCCAGGTATTGACTCTATAGATTTGTTCTGGTTATTTGTGTCGTTGGGTTGCTATCTCATTGACGTATACATCCCATCAATGGTATTGACTTTAAAGATTTGTTTTGGTAATTTGTGTCGTTGGGTTGCTATCTCATTGACGTATATACCCAATCCCGGGATTGACTCTTTAGATGTATTTTTGGTAATTTGTGTCGTTGGGTTGCTATTTTATTGACGTAAATACCCCATCCCTGGTATTAACTCTATTGATTTGTTCTTGTTATTTGTGTTGTTTGGTTGCTAAGTCATTGACGTATATATCCCATCCCTGGTATTGACTCTAAAGATTTGTTCTGGTTATTTGTGTCGTTGGGTTGCTATCTGTTTGACGTATATACCTCATCCCTGTTTTTGACTCTATAGATTTGTTCTGGTTATTTGTGTCGTTGAGTTGCTATCTGATTGACGTATATACCCCATCCCTGGTATTGACTCTATAGATTTGTTCTTCTTATTTGTGTCGTTGGGTTGCTATCTCGTTGACGTATATATCCCATCCCTGGTATTGACTCTAAAGATTTGTTCTGGTTATTTGTCTCGTTGGGTTGCTATTTGTTTGACGTATATACCCCATCCCTGTTTTTGACTCTATAGATTTATTCTGTTTATTTGTGTCGTTGGGTTGCTATCTCATTGACGTATATACCCCATCCCTGGTATTGAATTTAAAGATTTGTTCTGGTTATTTGTGCCGTTGTGTTCTATATGATTGACGTATATACCCCATCCCTGGTATTGACTCTATAGATTTGTTCTGGTTATTTGTGTCGTTGGGTTGCTATCTGATTGACGTATATACCACATCCTTGGTATTGACTCTATAGATGTGTTTTGGTTATTTGTGTCATTGGGTTGTTATCTCATTGACGTATATACCCCATCCCTGGTATTGACTCCATATATTTGTTCTGGTTATTTGTGTCGTTAAGTTGCTATCTCATTGACGTATATACCCCATCCCTGGTATTGACTCTATAGATTTGTTCTGGTTATTTGTGTCGTTAAGTTGCTATCTCATTGACGTATATACCCCATCCCTGGTATTGACTCTATAGATTTGTTCTGGTTATTTGTGTCGTTGTGTTCTATCTGATTGACGTATATACCCCATCCCTGGTATTGACTTTATAGATTTGTTCTGGTTATCTGTGTCGTTGCGTTGCTATCTGATTGACGTATATACCCCATCCCTAGTATTGACTATAGATTTGTTCTGGTTATTTGTGTCGTTGGGTTGCTATCTCATTGACGTATATACCCCCATTCCTGGTATTGACTTTAAAGATTTGTTCTGGTTATTTGTCTCGTTGGGTTGCTATCTCATTGACGTATATACCCAATCCCTGGTATTGACTTTAAAGATTTGTTCTGGTTATTTGAGTCATTCGGTTGCTACCTCATTTACGTATATACGCCATCCCTGCAATTGACTCTAAAGATTTGTTGTGGTTATTTGTGTCGTTGGGTTGCTATTCTATTGACGTATATACCCCATCCATGATATTGACTCTATAGATTTGTTCTGGTTGTTTGTGTCGTTGGGTTGCTATCTAATTGACGTATATACTGTTATGAACAGAAAATCGACTTTTAATTGTAGCCAACAAAAGACACAAATCAATAATAAAATATAACAAGATTTATTATACACAAGTTTACAAGAAGTATTACATAAAAGAAATGTCAACTTAACTGTCAAAATATATGTTCAATCTGTTATCTTTTCTTTATCCGGAACTCTTCTCGGAATCCACAGAATATTATATCCAATTGGTCACAATCTAGTATGTTGTAGTTTGTAAATAAAAGTGTCAATCCAACTGCTGAGAATGTTGATGTCTATCGATGTCTAAGTCTATCTATGTCTATCTCTAAATCTCTATATTCAACTAACTTTTGGGTCTGCATTTAAATACTCAAACGGAAATTTCTAGACAACGCTAGAAATATAAATTAAGCATCGTTTGTCATGATCATTCTGGAAACGTCATGTAAGTGAAATAGAAAGTTCTAATCATTCCATTAGTATCAATGATTGTTCCAGTGATTTCTAAACTGTATAGTTGTAACACAATGTATTTTATTTTGTACACAATGTAAACATGTATAATAGGCCACACAAAACAAATTAGGCCAACTAAATAAATGTGATAGTTACAATATCATAACAATACCCCATCCCTGTAATTGACTCTAAAGATTTGATCTGGTTATTTGTGTCGTTGGGTTACTATTCTATTGACGTATATACCCCATCCCTGGTATTGACTCTATAGATTTGTTCTGGTTATTTGTGTCGTTGGGTTACTATTCTATTGACGTATATACCCCATCTCTGTTATTGACTCTATCGATTTCTTTTGTCGTTGGGTTGCTATAGGATTGACGTATTTACCCCATCCCTGTTATTGACTGTATCGATTTGTTCTGTTTATTTTGTCGTTGGGTTGCTATCTCATTCACGTATATACCCCATCCCTGTTATTGACTCTATAGATTTTTCTGGTTGTGTTGTTGGGTTGCTTTCTCATTGACGTATATACCCCATCCCTGGTATTGACTCTATAGATTTGTTCTGGTTATTTGTGTTGTTGGGTTGCTATCTCATTGACGTATATACCCCATCCCTGGTATTGACTATAGATTTGTTCTGGTTATTGTGTCGTTGGGTTGATATCTCATTGACGTATATACCCCATCACGGGTATTGACTCTATAGATGTGTTTTGGTAATTTGTGTCGTTGGGTTGTTATTCTATTGACGTAAATACCCCATCCCTGGTATTGACTCTATTGATTTGTTCTTGTTATTTGTGTCGTTGGGTTGCTATCTCATTGACGTATACATCCCATCAATGGTATTGACTTTAAAGATTTGTTTTGGTAATTTGTGTCGTTGGGTTGCTATCTCATTGACGTATATACCCAATCCCGGGATTGACTCTTTAGATGTGTTTTGGTAATTTGTGTCGTTGGGTTGTTATTTTATTGACGTAAATACCCCATCCCTGGTATTAACTCTATTGATTTGTTCTTGTTATTTGTGTTGTTTGGTTGCTAAGTCATTGACGTATATATCCCATCCCTGGTATTGACTCTAAAGATTTGTTCTGGTTATTTGTGTCGTTGGGTTGCTATCTGTTTGACGTATATACCTCATCCCTGTTTTGACTCTATAGATTTGTTCTGGTTATTTGTGTCGTTGAGTTGCTATCTGATTGACGTATATACCCCATCCCTGGTATTGACTCTATAGATTTGTTCTTCTTATTTGTGTCGTTGGGTTGCTATCTCGTTGACGTATATATCCCATCCCTGGTATTGACTCTAAAGATTTGTTCTGGTTATTTGTCTCGTTGGGTTGCTATCTCATTGACGTATATACCCCATCCCTGTTATTGACTCTAAAGATTAGTTCTAGTTATTTGTGTCGTTGGGTTGCTATTTGTTTGACGTATATACCCCATCCCTGTTTTTGACTCTATAGATTTATTCTGTTTATTTGTGTCGTTGGGTTGCTATCTCATTGACGTATATACCCCATCCCTGGTATTGAATTTAAAGATTTGTTCTGGTTATTTGTGCCGTTGTGTTCTATATGATTGACGTATATACCCCATCCCTGGTATTGACTCTATAGATTTGTTCTGGTTATTTGTGTCGTTGGGTTGCTATCTGATTGACGTATATACCACATCCTTGGTATTGACTCTATAGATGTGTTTTGGTTATTTGTGTCATTGGGTTGTTATCTCATTGACGTATATACCCCATCCTGGTATTGACTCCATATATTTGTTCTGGTTATTTGTGTCGTTAAGTTGCTATCTCATTGACGTATATACCCCATCCCTGGTATTGACTCTATAGATTTGTTCTGGTTATTTGTGTCGTTAAGTTGCTATCTCATTGACGTATATACCCCATCCCTGGTATTGACTCTATAGATTTGTTCTGGTTATTTGTGTCGTTGTGTTCTATCTGATTGACGTATATACCCCATCCCTGGTATTGACTTTATAGATTTGTTCTGGTTATTTGTGTCGTTGGGTTGCTATCTCATTGACGTATATACCCCATCCCTTGTATTGACTTTAAAGATTTGTTCTGGTTATCTGTGTCGTTGCGTTGCTATCTGATTGACGTATATACCCCATCCCTAGTATTGACTATAGATTTGTTCTGGTTATTTGTGTCGTTGGGTTGCTATCTCATTGACGTATATACCCCCATTCCTGGTATTGACTTTAAAGATTTGTTCTGGTTATTTGTGTCGTTGGGTTGCTATCTCATTGACGTATATACCCAATCCCTGCAATCTAATTAAAATATTGATCTCTGATTACGTTATACTACATATGAGATCTAACAACTACCCTTATCGCTTTCACTTTTGTGACCTTTTATTATGTAATATTTGACCCCAGAAAGTATTTATATTGACCAATCAAAATCGTCCTAATGAAAGCGGCTTCAGAATGTCTTAAAGATGGCGACGCAGGATGGAAAGACGATTTCGAAAACGCATTAACAGAAATTTTGCATCAGTACAAAGTTTCAGGGCTAAATTGTGAGCAAACACAAAGTTTGCAAAGTATTTTGGAGCACAAAGATTGTATGGTCATCATCACGGTCATGCTTCCAACGGGCTATGGAAAGAGTTTACTTTACCGTACCAGATACTGCTACCTGTTGTCAGTGTTGACGTTGTAAGATGAATGGATAATTTCAGTAAAATCTCCTATTGAGTTTAAAGCTAATATTTATGTCTTGAATTACATTTATACCTGATTTACCTTGGGAATTAGACAGTTAGAAGCTTTCATATATCATTCAGTGGCGGATCCAGAACTTTTCTTAAAAGGGGAGGTGTGCTCCAGTCATGCTTCAGTGATTCCCTATATAATCAACCAAATTTTTCCCACGAAAAGGAGGGAGGCCCCTCCTGGATCTGCCTATGAGGTACAGACATTAGGAAAAATGGTACATTTGTAGTTTGTGGTCATTAGTATCTTTGTCTTTGGTTGAAGTCTAAGTTTCCAAACTCCAGTCTGTACGTACATGTATGATCAAGTCGCCATTCAAAGGTAAATTCTCTAAGGTAGAGTAAGGTTGACATTTTATAACTTTAGGAAGGAAGCAAGATTTTTCAGCCATGGAGCTAGTTGGGTATTGGTCATTTCCACCATGTACCACCTCTGCCATGTAATAAAAGTAGTTTCAGTCATACTAAAAGATTTTGTTGTATATACTTTCATCTATTTACCTTTTATACATGTTATAACTTAAAAATAACTTTAATGTTGCAATTGGTCACCTTTACTAGAAAAATATGATTGCCAATGAGATAACTCTCCACAAGAGCTAAAATTACATAGAAGTTATAATCTATATATATAGATTCTACCACTGCATCGAGTGTGATACGATATTTATCCACTCGAGACAGTTAAATTTTCAAATTTAAAACGCGAGGCTTGCCCGGCGTTTTAAATATTTAAAATTTAACTGTCGAGAGTGGAGAAATATCGATTACACGAGATTTGGTGGTGGAATCTGTTTCTCTAATGATTTTCAAACAATATGCAGGCAAACTTATTTCTTCTTTTCGAATGATCTACAAAAGATGTGTTCTTTCTATGTGACGTCATCAGGCATGGTCGCCTTTTTTCATGCCATCACAATAGGAAATTCAGAGGAAAGTAGGAAAATTCGACGTTATAATCAGATTTTAACCAATGATTAACTGAGATCAAACGAACCACACGTTGATTAAATTTTTTATACAATGGGTGCAGAAAGGATAAATTCACGAAGAATTAGAGAAATATATATATATATACATGTATATATGTATACTCCATTCTCAACTAATGTTCATTATAAGTTCTGCCTGAAAGCTCAAATCAAGGCTAAGGTTGGTAATATAAATCGAACAAAGATGGACGCAGAGAAGACAAGCAAGGAGAATGATAAACACTGTTGTGTGCCGTTATTGCACATAATGTAAAGTTTGTATACCTACAATTTTTTAAAGTTTGTAAAAGATGGAGTTGTCATGTTCCCATTAACATAGTTTCTTTTTATAAAGAGCCTGAGGGGCGAAAGATACCAGATGGACCTTCAAACTTATATGTGAAAAACCCAGACAACACGATGGCTAAAAAGAAAAGACCAATATAGACAAACAGCAATACTCAAAACACAACATGGTAAAACTAAATACTGAGCAACACGAACCCCATTAAAAGCAGGATTGTAGACAGAAGAAACATTTCAGTCATCATCTGTGAGAAGGATATTGCATAAATACATGTATCAACTTACTTGACTTGTGATGCCAGATGGTGTCTGTAAAACTTACAAAGGGATGTCTTCTAACTTCACCACTTGTAACACTTTGTTTAATAGCTTACAAAATTCATTTGAAAGCCTAAGGAAATTCCACTTTTAATCTATAATGTGAAGGATACATGTATATTCCATGATTCCTCTCAAACTTTTGAGATCTATATATTTATTTGAGAATACAATATCATAGGTAAAACCTAATACCATAAACAGTTTATCTTACAACTTGTTATGTTATGGCCAGAAATTTTGTCTGTTATACAAAGTCAACAATATAAATTACAAATTTTGGGATGATTGCAGCTTTTCAACAAGTAATTTATGGACATTTACATATATAAATGTAACTCAATTATATAGGATTAATGAAGACCAATCATAACTGTTTAATTTCAGGTTAGTGATCAAACATTAGTTTGCTCAAGGCAAATTTTAAATCCACTGAGTTTAAATGGACTCCAGTCTGAAAACCCTGAAACCTGACAGTGTTCCTTCAATTTTGACTGGACCAAACAAATAAGACTGCGGAGGAACTCTTCAAACACCCAGACAAGGCCACAGAAAAGCCACTACAAGCATCTGAAGATGAAGATGAGGATGGCACTGCAGATCTAGGTTGTGAACCAGGTCCAGAGTTTGAACATGCAGATCTTAGCCTATGGTAAATATTATATTGTACATATAATGTATGATATAATTTCTGTATAATACTTTAAATTTATGATCATGATGATAAAGATAAAAAATATCTGCTGGATAGAATTTTAGTTTATTGTCTATATTTATTTCATTTATATTTAAAGTTTGCTCTCAAATACATTTTAGATATAATACCAAAAATTATGTATCACAATATCAACTGTCATTTTCATTAATGATTTATTGAATAAATTAAATTTTCTGTCTTTTTTTATTTATCAGAATTTTGTGATAAATCATGATTAGTTTGATGAGCTGAAAACATCATCATGGAAAATAAACTCGACCATTAATCATTCTCAAGATGGTTATTCAGTTGTCAAACTGCTTCTTTATAATCAGTTTGCAATTGTAATTAATTATTTTGAATGAGTTAATTTACATCATGCACTGCTGCTGAAATATGCTGGATCGTCACAGTCCTGAGTTATGGAATACAATAAAATGTTATATTGCTGCTGGTCTGTTGGAGACTTCAATAGAATCAAGGTATGTTATATAAAAAAGAAAATGTAGTAGTATAAAAGCCAATGAGACAACATTCCGCAAGAGACCAAAATGATACAGAAATTAACAACTATAGGTCACAGTACGGCCTTCAACAATGAGCAAAGCCCATGTATATATATATTTACTACACTGAAGAATAGGTCCATCCAATAAAATGATCAGAAAAATAATCATTGTTATACATTCATACATCATAACAAGGAGAAATTACCTATGTTTTTATGTTCCAGACCATATGAGTATTTGGATTGTACGTGTACGGTCCGGTTTGAGTATACTCATACGGTCTAGTATGAGCTTGACAATGCATGTATTTGGAACATATGGATTTATTTTAGACAAAATTTATCAAAAACTTTTATCGAGTATTACAAATTAATATTATTACAATTAGATGAATAAAGTGGAAAACATTACATCAATTGAAATTAAATAATTCTGTATTTAATTGTCTGTTTCAATCTTATTTTAGCACTCTCTCCATGCGTGACACTTGCTGGCACAAGGAACATCAGATTTCTTACATTTACATGTTTTGTTCATGCCTGTTCCTTTGCATTTGCATCTCTTGCTTGTTTTATGCAGCATGCAATGAAATTCCTTCTGTTTTCCAAAGTGCATTTTCAATATTGCGTGTCAAAAGTTCTATTGCTCTCATAACATAACAAGAGTTCAATATGCCAAATATAGTTTGTACAAATTTGCATCCTTACCAATAATATCAGCAACCCTAAATCCCCAGTTGCTTTTCTCACAGTAACAAAGCTACCTTTTCAATCTTTGCATTATTTTTCGACACTTTTTATTTTAATATTATTTTCATTATTTTTAACGGTTTTTATATAATTTGTGTCCAGTTTCTTCCGTTTTTGTTATGATATACAGGAGATTAACTTTTAAATAGTTAAACATTATGATTTCAGTTATGTTGATCGGTAATATACATGTCAAGGTATCGAATAAACTTGACCAATGTCTTATAATCTGGCAGACCGTAGTGTACAGTCAGACCATATGCGTATTTTGAAAAGTATGCATACGGACTGGATTGTACACGTATGGTCAAAATACTCATATGGTCTGGAACATTAATAAATGATTAAATCGTTAATCATTTTTATACGACCGCAAAAAATTTTTGTGGTCGATATTGGTATGACGTTGGCGTCGTCGTCGCCGCCGCCGCCGTCGTCGTCGGCGTCCGTCGTCGTCCGTCCGAAGACGCATTGGTTTTCGCACTCTAACTTTAGTTTAAGTGAATGGATCTCTATGAAATTTTACCATAAGGTTCAATATCACAAAAGGAAGGTTGGGATTGATTTTGGGGTTATGGTACCAACAGTTAAGGAATTAGGGGCCAAAAGGGCCAAAATAAGCATTTTGTAACTTCCAGACATAACTTGTGTGTTAGTGTATGGATCTCTCTGACATTGTACCACAAGGTTCCATATCACAAAGGAATGCTGGGATTGATTTTTCGGGTAATTGCCTCAAAATTTTAGGAATAAGGGGCCAAAAAGGGCAAAAACAAGCATTTTCTAGTTTCATGACAATAACTTGTGTATAAGTGTATGGATCTTTCTGAAATTGTCCTACAAGGTTCCATATCACAAAGGCAAAGCTGGAATTGAGTTTGGGGTAATTGCCTGAAACGTTTAGGAATTAGGGGCCAAAAGGGCCAAAATAAGCATTTTCTAGTTTCCAGACAATAACTTGTGTTCAAGTGTATGGATCTCTGAAATTGTACTGCAAGGTACCATACCTCAAAGGAAGGCTGGGATTGAGTTTGGGGTGATGAATCATAAGGGGTTCAAAAATTTGGGGAGGGTTTTCTTTTTTCATTTTTTTCTTTAAAATTTTCCATTTTAAGTTGGTTATTTCTGATTTATATTTAAAAGCAAATAATAATGATATGGCAGGAGATACACACCAAACAGGATGTGTAAATTATTATATAATAAGTATTGTGCAATAGCAAGAAATTTTCAATTGCACAGTATTGCGCAATAGCAAGAAATCTTCAATTGCACAGTATTGCGCAATAAGAAGAAATATCCAATAGCACAATATTGCACAATAGCAAGAAATTGTCAATTGTACAGTATTGCACAATAGCAAGAAATATTCAATTGCACAGTATTGCGCAATTGCAAGAAATATTCAATTGCACAGTATTGTGCAAAGAAGATACTTTGTATAAATTGCTTATTTCTTGACCAATTTCAATGGGGTTTTATTCTTGAACTCTTGGGGTTCTTTAATATGCTGAATCTAATCGTGTATTAAGTTTTTGGATTTTGGGCCCGCTTTTAAATTGGTCCACATTGAGGTCCAAAGGGTCCAAAATTAAACTTTGTTTGATTTCATCAAAATTGAATTATTGGGGTTTTTGATATGCGAATCTAACCATGTATTTAGATTCTTAATTTTTGGTCCCGATTTCAAATTGGTCTACATTAAGGTCCAAAGGGTCCAAAATTAAACTTAGTTTGATTTTAACAAAATTGAATTCTTAGGATTCTTTGATATGCTGAATCTAAACATGTATTTAGATTTTTATTATGGGCCCAGTTTTCAAGTTGGTCCAAATCGGGTCCAAAATTAAACTTTGTTTGATTTCAACAAAATTGAATATATGGGGTTCTTTGATATGCTGAATCTAACCATGTATTTAGATTTTTGATTTTGGACCCGTTATCAACTTTTCCCACATTGAGGTCAAAAGGGTCCAAAATTAAACTTTGTTTGATTTCATCAAAAATTGAATTATTGGGGTTCTTTGATATGCCGAATCTAACCGTGTATTTAGATTCTTAATTTTTGGTCCCATTTTTAAATTGGTCTACATTAAGGTCCAAAGGGTCCAAAATTAAACTTAGTTTGATTTTAACAAAAATTGAATTCTTAGGGTTCTTTGATATGCAGAATCTAAACATGTATTTAGATTTTTGATTATGGGCCCAGTTTTCAAGTTGGTCCAAATCGGGGTCCAAAATTAAACTTTGTTTGATTTCAACAAAAATTGAATATATGGGGTTCTTTGATATGCTGAATCTAACCATGTATTTAGATTTTTGATTTTTGGGCCCCGTTATCAATTTTTTCCACATTGAGGTCAAAAGGGTCCAAAATTAAACTTTGTTTGATTTCATCAAAAATTGAATTATTGGGATTCTTTGATATGCCAAATCTAACCGTGTATTTAGATTCTTAATTTTTGGTCCCGTTTTCAAATTGGTCTACATTAAGGTCCAAAGGGTCCAAAATTAAACTTAGTTTGATTTTAACAAAAATTGAATTCTTAGGGTTCTTTGATATGCTGAATCTAAACATGTATTTAGATTTTGATTATGGGCCCAGTTTTCAAGTTGGTCCAAATCGGGGTCCATAATTAAACTTTGTTTGATTTTAACAAAATTGAATATATGGGGTTCTTTGATATGCTGAATCTAACCATGTATTTAGATTTTTGGGCCCTGTTATCAACTTTGTCCACATTGAGGTCAAAAGGGTCCAAAATTAAACTTTGTTTGATTTCATCAAAATTGAATTATTGGGGTTCTTTGGTATGCCGAATCTAACTGTGTATTTAGATTCTTAATTTTGGTCCTGTTTTCAAATTGGTCTACATTAAGGTCCAAAGGGTCCAAAATTAAACTTAGTTTGATTTTAACAGAAATTGAATACTTAGGGTTCTTTAATATGCTGAATCTAAACATGTATGTAGATTTTTGATTATGGGCCCAGTTTTCAAGTCTGTCCAAATCGGGTCCAAAATTAAACTTTGTTTGATTTCAACAAAATTGAATATATGGGGTTCTTTGATATGCTGAATCTAACCATGTATTTAGATTTTTGATTTTGGGCCCGTTATCAACTTTGTCCACATTGAGGTCAAAAGGGTCCAAAATTAAACTTTGTTTGATTTCATCAAAAATTGAACTCTTGGGGTTCTTTGATATGCTGAATCTAACCATGTATTTAGATTTTGGATATTGGACCATAATAGGTGAATGTCCAATTTAAAATTTTTAAGTTCTTAGACCACATTCATTCTGTGTCAGAAACCTATGCTGTGTCAAATATTTAATCACAATCCAAATTCAGAGCTGTATCAAGCTTGAATGTTGTGTCCATACTTGCCCCAACTATTCAGGGTTCGACCTCTGCGGTCGTATTAAGCTGCGCTCTGCGGAGCATTTTATTTAGAAAAGCTAGTATAAGTAAAACAGAGGAAACCCTCTATTTCCCATTTGAATTGTTTCATATTTTTCATGTCGGGCCTTTTATAGCCGAATTTACGGTATGGGTTTTCTCATTGTTGAAGGCCGTACAGTTGCCTATAATTGCTTACATCCACTTCATTCGAACTTTGGTGGATAGTTGTCTCATTGACAATCATACCACATCTCCTTTTATTTATATAAGGGAGGGTTGGGCACCCGGTAACATGTTTAACTTGCCACATTCTGTATGTGCCTGTCCCAAGTCAGTAGCCTGTAATTCAGTGGTTGTCGTTTGTTGCTGTGTATCATATTTGTATTTCGTTCATTGTTTTTTTACATAAATCAGGCTGTTAGTTTTCTCATTTGAATTGTTTTAGGTATAATACCACCAAATCATAGTACGTCACATCTGGTTTCATATGAAAAAGGGTAGAAAAAAATATTCCCCTGAATTTGACAGTTGTAGGAAGTTAACCCTGCATTTCATTGCATAAAAAAATTTCTGAGGCATAAACATATATCTTGGGTGTTTCAAAGCACCATTCTTTTTTTATTTGGTGTTTCTATAAAATATTCTGGAAGCTTGAGGTTACATGGTTACTAAATAGATATAAGAAGATGTGGTATGAGTGCCAATGAGACAACTCTCCATCCAAGTCAAAATTTATAAAAGTAAACCATTAAAAGTCAAAGTACGGTCTTCAACACGGAGCCTTGGCTCACACCGAACAGTAAGCTATAAAGGGCCCCAAAATTACTAGTGTAAAACCATTCAAACGGAAAACCAACGGTCTAATCTATATAAAAACGAGAAACGAGAAACACTTATGAACCACATCAACAAACGACAACTACTGAACATCAGATTCCTGACTTAGGACAGGTGCAAACAAATGCAGCGGGTTTAAACGTTTTAATGGTACCAAACCTTCACCCTTTTTCTGAAACAATAGTGTAACATCACAACATAGAAAGACACACTATAAAATATCAACTGAAATAGCTTAACTCAATCAAAGGACATATTAACACCATTGAACATACACTGAACAAATAAATTTGACCTATGATACAATGTAAATACAAAATAAATAAACTAAGGAAGAATAATAAAAGTAACATGTTATATCGGTGTGAAATGTTAAACAATTTAAGAAAACAATATGCTCGAACAAAATATCAGCCATTTGCAATAACTTTAAACACAGGTAAATGAAAATAATTGTGTTGTTAGGTATATAAAGCTTGTAAACAGGGAAAAAGGTGAAAATTTGATTGGTTAATTTCCAGTGATGGTAATTATCTTATATGCAATGAAGGAAGTTTGCTGCTCAGTTTCAAAATAAATAAATTTCCATAAAACTAGTATATATTGATAGGGATTAATTGAGGAACCAAAAAGCAAAAAATATAGGGGTCAATGTGCTTGTTTTCGAGATATTAGCCATTGGAATTTTGGCGGGTATGTTCTCTCTGGATTTTTCATAGCTTTATCATTGACCAGTTAAAGTTCTCAAAACTATTAAAAATAAATAAGATTTTATAAGACTTTTACAAATGGCTTATAATTATATATGTAAAAGATTTATAAAAAGAAAAATAGGGGTCCATGGGCAAAATTTTTTAAGGCATTCAAATGAATAAAACCAGAGGATTTCGAAAATCTGACAAAAATTCCAAAACTTGACAAGCAAACATCCTTAAATGTTATGTGAAATTTTGTCTGTAGTACTGGACAGGATAAAACTTTACTCATGCTAAGTATTTCTTTATTTGAAACAAAGATAAATTCTGCAAAATCTTTTGAAAAGTGCCAATTTAACAAAGACTAATAGGGGAAAAAAATGGTGGTATTACTCCTTTACATTTGTCATTTCAGGGCTTTTTTTAGCTATGTGGTATGGGTTTTGCTCATTGTTGAAGGCCGTACAGTGACCTATAGTTGTTAACTTCTATGTCATTTGGTTTCTGGTTAAGAGTTGTCTCATTGGCAATTATACCACATCTTCTTATTTTTATTTTAAACACCAAAAAATCAATAAATGAATCAATCTTCTTGAATAAATCCATAGATGAAATAGAACATAAAGTTGTGACAATGTGAAAGTAAGTGATCATATCTAATTTAAATATGATCAAAGATAACAGGATGATTTATTGTATACTTATTGACTGGGTATGAGTGGAATAGTAAGTTTATTGTCCCCAAGGTGCAACTATTGTCCTGAGGCGTAGCCAAGGGCAATAGTTGTATCCGAGGGGACAATAAACTACTATTCCACGAATATCCAGTCAGTAAGTGTTTTGTTATATCGAAAAGACAACAGACAATAAATGGCGGTGATAAAAACTATCGTAATATAAAAGGCAGAAACCCAACCATAGCGCTTACTTCATAAATATTCTGAAATGCTAAGGCTACGTCTTGCACTGACGTCAACCCTAGATACAATAGGTAAAACGCGACATTGTTACTTCCGCTGTATTTTCAAAATCCTCCAATCCCGTAGCTGCATTTGAAATTCCGCAAAATACAATGATGCTTGCGGTCAAATAGTTTCATCGAGGTCCAATAGTTGGAAACTATTGACCGGTCAAATAGTTCAACGCTTGCAATTTGAAAGAAATAGTCAAAATATTGTGTACTTATTTTATATAGAAAATGATAACTGAGGTATAATAAATTATAATATTTCCTCATTAGATGGCTGTTTTAATGGGCAAAATATTTAGGCAGGATGTTTTGAAGTCGCTTATTGTCATCATGTACAGGTTTATATATTACATGTAGGTCACTTTCTGAGTTTGAGTGGAAAATTCAGTACCATCACTGTCTTAACATTGAAAAAAATACAGAATTATAATGACACAAAAAAATCATTAAGTATATTTTTTTAGGGAAATAACAATTATTTTTTGTTTCTTTGTTAGGGTTACCATGATATTTGTGTTACAATTCTGTTGGTTGTGGGAGAGGATGTTGGGTTTGCCCTTATGGATATATTGTCTTTAAATCATCTAAGGTAGGTCAAAATTGATGATCTTTGAAATTTCCTCCCATTTTGTCTCACCTTGACGGAGTCAAAAGCGAGACATAGGTATGCTGTTTCCGGCGTCGGCGGCGACGGCGGCGGCGTCAACAATGTATTAGTTTGTGATTAGGTCTAGTTCATGGTGAACCACTAGTGGTAGGTCAATGATATTTGGTATGCAGTTGTATTAGCATTGGCACATCTCATTACCATGGAGATTATTTGGCCCCGCCCCCTCAGTCAAGGTCTATTGACTTTGAAACTTTTCATAGTTAACATGTATTAGTTTGTGATTAGGTCAATTTATGGGGAACCACTAGTGGTAGGTCAATGATATTTGGTATGCAGTTGTATAAGCATGGGCATATCTCATTTCCATGGAGATTATTTGGCTCCACCCCCTTAGTCATGGTCTATAGACTTTGAAAATTTTGCTAAGTTTACATGTATTAGTTTGTGATTAGGTCAGTTCAAGGGGAACCATTAGTGGTAGGCCAATGTTAATTGGTGTTCAGTTGTATAAGCATTAGCACATCTCGTTTCCATGGAGAATATTTGGCCCCGCCTCCTCAGTCATGGTCTATTTACTTTGAAACTTTTGCTTAGTTTACATGTATTAGTTTGTGATTAGATCAGTTTAAGATGAACTGCTAATGTTAAGTCATTGATATTTGGTATGCAAATTTATTGGCATTTGCAAGTATCGTTTCCATGGAGATTATATAGCCCCACCCTGATCATTGTTCATTGACTTTGAAACTTTTACATAGTTTACAAGTTAATGTTTGTGTTTAGGTTTGTTTAAAGGGAACAACTTATAATAAGTTAATGGTATTTGGTATGCAGTTGTATTAGCATTGGCACATCTCATTCCATGGAGATTGTTTAGTCATGTACCTTTAATCATGGTTCATCGACTTTGAATATTTGCATTACTTACATGTTAAAGTATTGCAATTTTAATTTCAACATTTGCATTATCAAAATTACAAAAGGTGAGACATATCTCTGTGATAACAGTTTATTATTAGTATATATTATACATATAAATGTGTATTCCAGATCATAAGCTAAACATAAGCAGAAGAAAACTTGCCTTGAAATGTGTTTACCTTTATTGATAGTTCTTTGGCCTACATGTATCTTTGATGAGAATTAACTTACTGATTATTGTGACGAAGATCATTATGAAACTGCTGTTTCTTTATTATACATGTCTATTTTCCAGTTATCACACATTTACCATGATTTTTTGGAAAGTTTGGAACTATTGTTCCAAGTCTTTCCTAAGGCACCGGCCTCCCAAATAAGAAGTAGCACAGGTTAGCTACTAAATCTACAAAATGTATACACACTGAAAAATAGTTCCCTATATTTCTCATGTCTGTGTACATATGCACATATGAACTGTGAAAAAATTAGGGTTATATCTTTTGAGCAGATTAATCAAGTATGTATGTCATTAAGTTTTGTCAATTTGCAGGCTATTTTGTCATTTTAATTAGGTACTTAAGAGTACTGATACAATACCAGTATGATTGACAACTGCCATGATCACCAAACAATCAAGACAAGGTGGGGCCTTAATTACAATGTCCCACCTCCTTAAATGCCAATCATATTGACCAAATTACTAATCAACCTCAGCCATACATAATTAAACAAACCCTACATTATACATCTCAATACACAAATACTTGACCTCATTATTGAATACACAAATGTATTCGATATATAGAAATGATAGATTTATTCATTGCCTATTACTTTTGATCTAAACTACATAAAGTGATTCAGTAAATTAAGTCTGAAAGATAAATATTTAAGGATTAACAAGATATTTTTTTCAAAGGAAAAGACAAAATATGAAATCTAAATATAAAAAAGGTATTCAAGTAAGTTCTATATTTTACTTGATAAATCTGTGCAATAATCGTCTGTTTTATAAATAATCAATAATTTAGGTAACACTTATTTGTTATTGGCTTGAAACAGTTAGTAAAATTTCAAACTCTTAATCGAGCAAACCAATTGTCAAATGTCTTTTAACAATTTTAATCATTTGAATACAGGAAGTGTAATTTTGCAATTTTCAATAAAATAAGATTTTAATTTGTTTGTGTTGAAAAAGTACATTTTCAATGCCCTTTTTGGAAAATATTAAATTATAAATTGAATTAAAATACAATCTACAACTTTTAATCTTCAGTGTCATATAATCATAATAATTGTTTTCAATATCAATAAGCAATTCTTAGAGGAAAAAATAATATACAATTTAAATGAAATTGTTGTGCTAATTAAGGACTCACTGCCATTGATTCACATTTAGCTCATTTTATCTACTGAAAAGGTGCTTATCTTTCTAAAGACCTGCAGTTTATGCAATTGTCATCAATAGTGTTATATTAATGTTCTTTTTTGTCCACAGCATACCTAAATATGATTTGAAATTATTCAAACTACTCTCCAATATTTCCATGAGTGATTTCCATCACTTAATTTGATTATAATCTGTTTATATAGTTAATCTAAACACCAGCGCAAATGAGCTGCAAAGTGCAATCTAGGAGAACAAACAAACACTTTGATATTTTAGGATGTTCCCATTCCATTGCAAAGCATCATAAATTGTGCTTCATCTAATTTTTATAAATTTTAAATGGATGTTGCATTGATCTCTCCTTCTTTATATTTTAAACAAAGAATTGTTTATTTATCTGCAGAGATTTTATGGATTCTAATATGGACAGAACAAAACACATGTTAAATTATTTATATCCAATTGTTGGAAGGGCTAATCCAGAGCTCAGGGATTTTATGGAAAGGCAAGTAATAATATTTTATCTATTTATGAATGTCCACAAACTGATTTTTAAAAAGATCAGATGTAAAACAGTAAATATTTAGAAATGGTTCAACATTATTTTCCTATGTGAAACGTATATATTTTTGAATAGACATTTATGATACATTGTATAACACATTGGTAACACAAATGTACTGGTAATGATGGCACTCATTAATGAAGTTTGGATTAATGCAGTCACTTTCTGTTTCCAATACCTGGAATATTTTACTTAATATATTTTTTTTCCTTTTCATAATATGATATTCCCTATCTGTATTATGAGGGTAGGAATGGCCTTTATCCTCAACGTCAACTTCCCCCTGATAGCTTCAGTAAGAATAAAAAAAGGCCTTAAATTTTTATAGTCTTTTGTCATATTGTATTTTTGAACAAGCATAGCGTGAAACAAAGAAAAATTATCATTAACAAACATTTTATCATAAATTGTCATGAACTCCATTCACACCATCTGTTATAAGTTAGAGCTTATTTAATATAGCCTTTTAAAATTCCTCATATGTAAGGAGCCAAATTATAATCCACCTACCAAACTCATTTTTTTCATTTTAGGCTGGAATAGTGGGATAAGCAAAGGTTCAGGTAGTTTATCCTGGTCATTCCTTAACTTAAAAAAAAAATCTTCTTATTTGGAACCAATTGGTAAATTTACACTAAACTTGGACACAACCATTCTTAGGGTGTCTATTTTGAAAATAATTTTAATATGGATGCTGATACACTAATATATTGTCCATGTCACTATAGATAAATCAGTGGGGTCAAATGCATATGATTGTAAAGTATTCTGAAGTTATACAACTTAAATGAATGAAAGGTTGTTGAAATGGTCCTCTAATAGTGCACTTTCAGAATACTTATCTATATATCCCTATTGACCACTAAGAAAAATAGAAAATAAAAAAAAAGTGTACAAAAATTGTTATTGGGCAGCATCAGCTGTCTCCAAGCAAAAAGTTGAGAACTGTTTTCCAATACTTTTCACCTTGTCATATGTTGTTACTGATGACAAAACCAAGTTCAGTTTCGATATTCATGAAGAAGTTTTACCAATGCTTTCAAATTTTAATAAGTTAATACTAATTGATGACAAGACGGAGGTCAAGTTTGATGTTGGCATAAAGGAGTTATTGTCCTTGATTGATTTGAAAATGGATTCTATACAATAACATGCATGTAATAACATGAGAACACCTATTCCAATCCCTTTTAAATTTTAATATGTTCTTGCTCATGGAAAATGAAGGTATAGATTGGTTTTGGAAATTTTAATTGTGCCATTAAGGAGTTATGGATCTTGATTGTTTAAACAATGACACTAGTAAATGTATGAAAAACTTGGTTTACTGTCATTTTGATAGTCTTTTGTTTGCATCTCTAAACATGAAGTGAATGGCAATCATACCACATCTTCTTTTTATATTCAGATAAAAGCATTTGAAAGACCTGACATTTTCTAGGGTAAAACTATCAATTTCAGGTGAAACACAATGATGCTAATGCTAACTTTATATCAAATAACAAATTAATAGTACTCTGTTTAACATTTTTTATGCCATTAAGACATGAAGTTTCTAAAGATTGTTTTAGCAGGATTGATAAAGGCACAATGGAATTGTATTGCCAATGCAACATTTGGACTTTTCTTACTGTAAATATATCAATACATGTACATGTATCAGTTTGATTTTAGGTCTGAGGTAGGAACAGTATTTAGTTTAAGTTGGCTGATAACATGGTTTGGTCATGTTTTGGATGATATCAGACACATTGTGCGGTTATATGACTTCTTCATAGCAAACCATGGCCTGATGCCAATATATATGGCAGCTGCTGTGAGTATTTATAACTTTAGTATTTTATTACAATAAAAGAAATGTATTTGATGATGTATGTAAATTGCATTTAACGATAAATTTAAAAATTAAAAAAATTACTTGGAAAATTATTACTTTAAACACCCAACTGTGATAAGAAAAAAAAAATGTTTTAACAGGTTCCATACAGTGTAAAAAATTCTGACAAGCAGTCAGCATATTCTTATTACTTTAATAATGTTTGCACACATATTTGTTTTGTAAAAAAACAATCAGGGTATTGAACCATTTTTAGGCAAATATTCTGAAATAAGACTTTGATCAATTTTCTCAAGACGTATATGAAAACTTTCAATGAATAACACCCAAAGAAATATTTTATATAATTGAATGGGCATTACATTGAGTGTGGCAGTTGTTTTATACGCCCGTCAAAATTTTGACGGGACATATTATGGTATACAAATGTCCGGTGTCCGTCCGTCTGTCTGTCCGGCCTAAACATGTCGCACCGTAACTTGAGAATGACTTATCCAAATTTCATGAAACTTAACAAAGTTGTTTCTTATGATGGTCAAAACGATCTGTATACCTTTTGGTGAAAATAAGATTAAAACTTTTTGAGTTACGGGACTTAGTAACTAAAAGTCTGCCTGTCCGGCGTAAACATGTTGCACCGTAACTTGAGAATGACTTATCCAAATTTCATGAAACTTAACATAGTTGTTTCTTATGATGGTCAAACGATCTGTATACTTTTGGTGAAAATAAGATTAAAACTATTAAAACTTTTTGAGTTACGGGACTTAGTACCTAAAAGTCTGTCTGTCCGTCTGTCTGTCCGGCGTAAACATGTCGCACCGTAACTTGAGAATGACTTATCTAAATTTCATGAAACATAACATAGTTGTTTCTTATGATGGTCAAACGATCTGTATACTTTTGGTGAAAATAAGATTAAAACTTTTTGAGTTACGGGACTTAGTAACTAAAACAGGTGTGTTTTTTTCCACATGTCGCGCCGTATCTCAAAAACAATTTATGATTATTGCTTAAAACTTTACACACTTCTTAGTTATATTAATCTTAAGATCTGTATACTTTTGGTGATGATTCAAAATTTTATTTTAGAGATATTGAGTAATTTGTTAAAAAGGGGAGGGTTTTCACATGTCGCGCTGTATCTCAAAACAGTTTATGATAATTGCTTAAAACTTTACACATTTCTTAGTTATATTAACCTTAAGATCTGTATACTTTTTGGTGATGATTCAAAATTTTCTTTTGAGTTATTGAGTATTTTGTAAAAAAAGGGGAGGGTTTTCACATGTCGCTGTATCTCAAAAATAATTTATGATTATTGCTTAAAATTTTACACACTTCTTAGTTATATTAATCTAAAGATCTGTATACTTTTGGTTTTGATTCAAAATTTTATTTTAGGGATATTGAGTTTTTGTAAAAAAGGGGTTTTAGCATGTCAGGCTGTATGTCAGAAACTATTTATGCTTATTGCATAAAATTCGCAAACAAGACGACGGGCGTATCATGCGCTCATGGCGCAGCTGTTTATTACAGAGTTATCTCCTGTAGTGTTATGTACAACCTTAAAAGTTTTGTAAGTTAAATCACATGCACATACGAAAAAGGAGATGTGGGGTGTATGCAAATTGCAATGAAACAGCAACGGAACTGCAAACACAACCAAAATCATATAGAGGTCCACACAGCTATTTAAATGCAATAAGACCAGATGTAAATCCTCCAGTCTATATAAGTTTTGATTAATATTAAACAGAAACAATAAAACACCTACTACCAAAAGATATAAACAATATTAAATCATGTTATATTTGGAGTAAACAATAAAATACTGTATCATAGAAAGCTCAAAGTTCTTAACTGGCTTCATATGAAACCAGACTGTATCAAACTCTAAATGTATGCATTTTCAAAGTCAAATACTGCTTACAACATCAAAAGCAGTTAACACTGTCTATACTCCTTGTCGAGGATTCGAACCTCGATTTCTCATCAAAGATGGGTGTAATTGCCAATTATACTAACAAGGATTGCGTATAGATTTCATTAGTGTTAACATACTATAGAAAATATGGCATAAAACTGATAAATAAATAATAATTAACCAAAACAGATTTCTAAAATTTCATGTTGTGACATCATGACCATGATGACCCGTTGAGCCACTACTTAAAAACTAAAGAATGAAATAAAAGAAGTAGGTAAAAAAATGGTAAAAATTATCCTTGTGAAATGTTCATATCAAAATAATTCATACATCTGCTTATAAGACAAATAAATTTGTTTATCTACCCACAGATGATTCATGATTGATTGTAATTATACGAAAGCAAAAAAAATTTGGATCGTATAATGGTATGAAGTCGTCATTGTCGTCCGAAGACATATTTGGTTTCCGGAAAATAACTAGTTAAAGTGAATGAATCTTTATGAAATTTAATTAAAAGTTTCAATGCCTCAAAGGAAGGTTGGGTTGATTTTGGGATGATGGTCCCAACTGTTTTGGACCGAGGGCCCAAAACAAACACTTTTTCTACTTTCAGGATAATAACTTATGTATAAGTATTTCAATTGCTCTGAAATTGTACCGCAATGTGTAATACCACAAGTAGAAGGTTTGGATTCATTTTGGGGTTATGGTGCCAACAGTTTAGGAATCGGGGCCAAAAGGGGTCAAAACAAGCATTTTGTAGTTTCTTGACAATAACTTGTGTGTAAGTGTATGGATATCTCTGACATTGTACCACAAGGTTCCGTATCACAAAAGGAAGGATTGGATTGAGTTTGGGGGTATTGCCTATTTCATGCAGGAATTAGGGGCCAAAACAAGCATTTTCTAGTTTCAGACAATAACTTGTGTTTAAGTGTATGGATCTCTCTGAAATTGTCCTACAAGGTTCCATACTACTAAGGAAAGGCTGGAATAGAGTGTGGGGGTAATCGCTCCAAGGGGGAATCAAAAACTTTGGGGGGTTCCATTTTTATACCCCACGCAACGAGTTGCGGAGGGTATAATGTTTTGACCAGTCCGTCCGTCAGTCCGTCCGTCCGTCACTCCGTCCGTCAGTCCTGTTTCTTGTCATCGCAACTCCTCTCAAACCACTCAACAGAATTTCACGAAACCTTTTAGATAAATAAGGACATACTATGTAGTTGTGCATATCGACAGGAAATTACTATTCAATTCTTTTCTAGGAGTTACGCCCTTTGAACTTATTTATTTTAATGTACTACTGCAACAGTTTGTCATCGCAACTCCTCTCAAACCACACAACAGAATTTCATGAAACCTTTTCAGATAATAAGGACATACTACGTAGATGTGCATATCGACAGGAAATTACGATTCACTTTTTTCCAGGAGTTACGCCCTTTGAACTTATTAAACTTTAATTATATTAAATTTTATCGAAATATAAATATAAATTTGCAAATTTAATTATTGAGTTTAATCTTAAAGAATTGAATTCAAAATATAATTCAAAATTTCATATAAATATTAAATACAAATGCTAATTAATTATTCAAATATTATTAATGTAATTGTTTATTTAACTTAATAAATTAAACAAATTATTAAAAAATTATTTTAATTTTAAAAAATATATTCTTAATATTTGACAAATTTTAAATAAATTTGATTAATATTTTTAAATTTAAAATTTCATTTTTTCGGTTTGAAATAACAATTCATTTTATAATAATTCATATTAAGTATGAATATTACTTTCTTTAATTCGACAAGATTGTAACAGAAATTTTTTAATTTAAGGTAGTCAAGTTGATTACAGTCAAAATTTAATTTATATAATAAAGTTAACTATTATTAGTTCCATAAATTGAATTAATTGGTTATTCAAAAATATTAATTTTTAAATATTATGCAATTTTTTGTTAAAAAAAATTTGTTTAATGAAATTTTAATAATTGTTATAATTTTCTATAATTTGTAATTGATTAAATCATTTTAATCAATTTAATTTGAAAAATTGGTTAGCATTTATACATTTGATGATTAATAATTTTAATTAAATTTTAAATTTAATTTAATATATTATTTTGATGAATTTCACTTATTAATGGATAATCTTAAAATTATATTTTATTAATTGTTATATCTTTAATTGAATTAATTATATACATAATGTTTTTTACAATGTATTACTGCACATTAATTAATTAACTTTTTAAATAATTTTAAATGTAAGTTTCTTAATTATTTAAAAATGTTTTGACCAAAATTAGGATTTTGATCAAATTATTTAAATTGGTTTAAAATTGATTATTTGCAAATATAATCAATGTTATTGATTATGAATTAGTTACAAGTAAATTTATATTAATAAACTTTATTAAGAATGATATGATTAGTTCATAACATGTAGCAATTATATACTTGTCAATTTCATCATTAATTATATATATTTAATATCATAATTATTTAATATCAAGATTTTAGCTTATTAAGATAATTAATTAGTTTATATAAATAAGTTCATATATCATCTAATTGTTATAATGTGCTATAATGTTCATGATATATATTAAAGTACATATGACAAATGGATAAATTTAGTTATATAAATGAATAAACTTAATCAATATATTTCAATTTATGTATATGCATCATCTGAAGTACAATGTTAAATATTAGTAATCATTATAAAGATAATATCAATATCACTTGATTGTATTCAGTTATTAGTCAAATATTCTAGAAATTATATAATCTTATATTCATGTATAAATTATTATTGCATTATGAATTTAATCATAGAATAAAGCATTAGTAAATTACTGATAGTTATGATACTAATTAATGTACAATGATTATGTATCATAATGTATTTGCATTTAATCGAACTATATTTCAAAATTAAATATAGATTTAATTATTTACTAAATTAATAATATAATCATGAAAATTGTGCAATGAATATATAATTTATATCAAGATTTACATTTACTTTAGTAAATTAATTATACTCAATGTTAACAATGATTATATTAGTCTATAAATTGAAATGTAAATATTATTCTATATGAATTGAGAATTATCAATCTTAAATTACAGTTCTTTGCATAATGAATTGTATTTTATATTAAAGCTTGTTACATTTTGAATTTCATGTTGATTATAATAAAGTATTAATAAATGTTTGTTCATTTATAATTCAACATATTGTTTAATTAAATGTACTTTACATAATTGATTTGTAATCTAATATTTTAACTCTTATTGAATGAATTTATTTATTAAATTTAGATGATTATTAAATTAGTTAAATATTGGAATCATGACTATAATTTAATTATTATCATTATTAGTTATTGCTATGTCTAATATTAATAATATCTAATCTCATATTCGAATAATTATGAGTATTTTAATTATGTATTTAATTCTATCTAATATAATTAATTTGATGTCTTTTGTAATTATGATTAATCATAGTATATAAACATTAATCATAGCTATACTATTAATTTGTATGCCATGTTAATAAATCATAGTTGCATATTTATGTCATGTATTTGATCATTATAGTAATATACTTATTAATTTGTTAGATTATGAATGTTGAACCTATTTACATATATGATTTTTGTTTATGCTATGACTTTAGAATTATGTTAATTGTCTAGTTGATCTATATGTCAAGTTTATGTGTCATTGTCATTTAGTTATCAGTATCATAATTATTAGTTATATATTACATATGCACTTGTGTTAATGTATTATTTGTATTTAATTTGTATTTAAGTTGTTGATTGCTTATATTAATTTATTCTGATATTTTTATAGATCATTTATATATTTGATTATGGATTCATTAGTTCATGTAATTAAGGTATATTGTATTGTTATGTCATTGATTAGTATTACGTTATAATCGGATTTTAACCAATGATTAACTGAGATCAAACGAACCACACGTTGATTAAATTTTTTATACAATGGGTGCAGAAAGGATAAATTCACGAAGAATTAGAGAAATATATATATACATGTATATATATATACTCCATTCTCAACTAATGTTCATTATAAGTTCTGCCTGAAAGCTCAAATCAAGGCTAAGGTTGGTAATATAAATCGAACAAAGATGGATGCAGAGAAGACAAGCAAGGAGAATGATAAACACTGTTGTGTGCCTTTATTGCACATAATGTAAAGTTTGTAAACCTACAATTTTTAAAGTTTGTAAAAGATGGAGTTGTCATGTTCCCATTAACATAGTTTCTTTTTATAAAGAGCCTGAGGGGCGAAAGATACCAGATGGACCTTCAAACTTATATGTGAAAAAAACCCAGACAACATGATGGCTAAAAAAGAAAAAGACCAATATAGACAAACAGCAATACTCAAAACACAACATGGTAAAACTAAATACTGAGCAATACAAACCCCATCAAAAGCAGGATTGTAGACAGAAGAAACATTTCAGTCATCTGTGAGAAGGATATTGCATAAATATCAACTTACTTGTGATGCCAGATGGTGTCTGTAAAACTTACAAAGGGATGTCCTCTAACTTCACCACTTGTAACACTTTGTTTAATATCTTACAAAATTCATTTGAAAGCCTAAGGAAATTCCACTTTTTAATCTATAATGTGATGGATACATGTATATTCCATGATTCCTCTCAAACTTTTGAGATCTATATATTTATTTGAGAATACAATATCATAGGTAAAAACCTAATACCATAAACAGTTTATCTTACAACTTGTTATGTTATGGCCAGAAATTTTTGTCTGTTATACAAAGTCAACAATATAAATTACAAATTTTGGGATGATTGCAGCTTTTCAACAAGTAATTTATGGACATTTACATATATAAATGTAACTCAATTATATAGGATTAATGAAGACCAATCATAACTGTTTAATTTCAGGTTAGTGATCAAACATTAGTTTGCTCAAGGCAAATTTTAAATCCACTGAGTTTAAATGGACTCCAGTCTGAAAAACCCTGAAACCTGACAGTGTTCCTTCAATTTTTGACTGGACCAAACAAATAAGACTGCGGAGGGAACTCTTCAAACACCCAGACAAGGCCACAGAAAAAGCCACTACAAGCATCTGAAGATGAAGATGAGGATGGCACTGCAGATCTAGGTTGTGAACCAGGTCCAGAGTTTGAACATGCAGATCTTAGCCTATGGTAAATATTATATTGTACATATAATGTATGATATAATTTCTGTATAATACTTTAAATTTATGATCATGATGATAAAGACAAAAAATATCTGCTGGATAGAATTTTAGTTTATTGTCTATATTTATTTCATTTATATTTAAAGTTTGCTCTCAAATACATTTTAGATATAATACCAAAATTATGTATCACAATATCAACTGTCATTTTCATTAATGATTTATTGAATAAATTAAATTTTCTGTCTTTTTTATTTATCAGAATTTTGTGATAAATCATGATAAGTTTGATGAGCTGAAAACATCATCATGGAAAATAAACTTGACCATTAATCATTCTCAAGATGGTTATTCAGTTGTCAAACTGCTTCTTTATAATCAGTTTGCAATTGTAATTAATTATTTTGAATGAGTTAATTTACATCATGTACTGCTGCTGAAATATGCTGGATCGTCACAGTCCTGAGGTATGGAATACAATAAAAATGTTATATTGCTGCTGGTCTGTTGGAGTCTTCAATAGAATCAAGGTATGTTATATAAAAAAGAAAATGTAGTAGTATAAAAGCCAATGAGACAACATTCCGCAAGAGACCAAAATGACACAGAAATAAACAACTATGGGTCACAGTACGGCCTTCAACAATGAGCAAAGCCCATGTATATATATATTTAATACACTGAAGAATAGGTCCATCCAATAAAATGATCAGAAAAATAATCATTGTTATACATTCATACATCATAACAAGGAGAAATTACCTATGTTTTTATGTTCCAGACCATAAGAGTATTTGGATTGTACGTGTACGGTCCGGTTTGAGTATACTCATACGGTCTAGTACAAATGTATGAGCTTGACAATACATGTATTTGGAACATATGGATTTATTTTAGACAAAAATTTATCAAAAAACTTTTATCGAGTACCGGTATTACAAATTAATATTATTACAATTAGATGAATAAAGTGGAAAACATTACATCAATTGAAATTAAATAATTCTGTATTTAATTGTCTGTTTCAATCTTATTTTAGCACTCTCGCCGCGGGTGACACTTGCTGGCACAAGGAACATCAGATTTCTTACATTTAAATGTTTTGTTCATGCCTGTTCCTTTGCATTTGCATCTCTTGCTTGTTTTGCGGCAGCATGCAATGAAATTCCTTCTGTTTTCCAAAGTGCATTTTTCAATATTGCGTGTCAAAAGTTCTATTGCTCTCATAACATAACAAGAGTTCAATATGCCAAATATAGTTTGTACAAATTTGCATCCTTACCAATAATATCAGCAACCCTAAATCCCCAGTTGCTTTTCTCACAGTAACAAAGCTACCTTTTTCAATCTTTGCATTATTTTTCGACACTTTTTTATTTTAATATTATTTTTCATTATTTTTTAAATGGTTTTTTATATAATTTGTGTCCAGTTTCTTCCGTTTTTTGTTATGATATACAGGAGATTAACTTTTAAATAGTTAAAACATTATGATATCAGTTATGTTGATCGGTAATATACATGTCAAGGTATCGAATAAACTTGACCAATGTCTTATAATCTGGCAGACCGTAAGTGTACAGTCAGACCATATGCGTATTTTGAAAAAGTATGCATACGGACTGGATTGTACACGTACGGTCAAAATACTCATATGGTCTGGAACATAAATAAATGATTAAATCGTTAATCAATTTTTACAGAGTTATCTCCCTGTAGTGTTATGTACAACCTTAAAAGTTTTGTAAGTTAAATCACATGCACATACGAAAAAAGGAGATGTGGGGTGTATGCAAATTGCAATGAAACAGCAACGGAACTGCAAACACAACCAAAATCATATAGAGGTCCACACAGCTATTTAAATGCAATAGGACCAGATGTAAATCCTCCAGTCTATATAAGTTTTGATTAATATTAAACAGAAACAATAAAACACCTACTACCAAAAGATATAAACAATATTAAATCATGTTATATTTGGAGTAAACAATAAAATACTGTATCATAGAAAGCTCAAAGTTCTTAACTGGCTTCATATGAAACCAGACTGTATCAAACTCTAAATGTATGAATTTTCGAAGTCAAATACTGCTTACAACATCAAAAGCAGTTAACACTGTCTATACTCCTTGTCGAGGATTCGAACCTCGATTTCTCATCAAAGATGGGTGTAATTGCCAATTATACTAACAAGGATTGCGTATAGATTTCATTAGTGTTAACATACTATAGAAAATATGGCATAAAACTGATAAAATAAATAATAATTAACCAAAACAGATTTCTAAAATTTCATGTTGTGACATCATGACCATGATGACCCGTTGAGCCACTACTTAAAAAACTAAAGAATGAAATAAAAGAAGTAGGTAAAAAAATGGTAAAAAATTATCCTTGTGAAATGTTCATATCAAAATAATTCATACATCTGCTTATAAATAAGAACAAATAAATTTGTTTATCAAACCACAGATGATTCATGATTGATTGTAATTATACGAAAGCAAAAAAAAATTTTGGATCGTATAATGGTATGATGTCGTTATCGTCATCCAAAGACATATTTGGTTTCCGGAAAATAACTTTAGTTAAAGTGAATGGATCTTTATGAAATTTAATTAAAAGGTTCAATGCCTCAAAGGAAGGTTGGGTTGATTTTGGGATGATGGTCCCAACTGTTTTGGAATGAAGGCCCAAAACAAGCATTTTTCTACTTTCAGGATAGTAACTTATGTATAAGTATTTCAATTGCTCTGAAATTGTACCGCAATGTGTAATACCACAAGTAGAAGGTTTGGATTCATTTTGGGGTTATGGTGCCAACAGTTTAGGAATCGGGGCCAAAAAGGGTCAAAACAAGCATTTTGTAGTTTCTTGACAATATCTTGTGTGTAAGTGTATGGATATCTCTGACATTGTACCACAAGGTTCCGTATCACAAAAGGAAGGATTGGATTGAGTTTGGGGTATTGCCTATTTCATGCAGGAATAAGGGCCAAAACAAGCATTTTCTAGTTTCCAGACAATAACTTGTGTTTAAGTGTATGGATCTCTGAAATTGTCCTACAAGGTTCCATACTACTAAGGAAAGGCTGGAATAGAGTGTGGGGTAATCGCTCCAAGGGGAATCAAAACTTTGGGGTTCCATTTTATACCCCACGCAACGAGTTGCGGAGGGTATAATGTTTTGACCAGTCCGTCCGTCAGTCCGTCCGTCCGTCACTCCGTCCGTCAGTCCTGTTTCTTGTCATCGCAACTCCTCTCAAACCACTCAACAGAATTTCACGAAACCTTTTAGATAAATAAGGACATACTATGTAGTTGTGCATATCGACAGGAAATTACTATTCAATTCTTTTCTAGGAGTTACGCCCTTTGAACTTATTTATTTTAATGTACTACTGCAACAGTTTGTCATCGCAACTCCTCTCAAACCACACAACAGAATTTCATGAAACCTTTTCAGATAATAAGGACATACTACGTAGATGTGCATATCGACAGGAAATTACGATTCACTTTTTCCAGGAGTTACGCCCTTTGAACTTATTTGCCCAATATACTACTGCAACCTTTGTCATTGCAACTCCTCTCAAACCACACAACAGAATTTCATGAAACCTTTTCAGATAATAAGGACATACTACGTAGATGTGCATATCGACAGGAAATTACGATTCAATTTTTTTCCAGGAGTTACGCCCTTTGAACTTATTTGCTTCAATGTACTTCTGCAACAGTTTGTCATCGCAACTCCTCTGAAACCACACAACAGAATTTCATGAAACTGTGTAGATATTAAGGACATACTATGTAGATGTGCATATTGACAGGAAATTATGATTCAATTTTTTTTCTGATACAATTTTTTTTCTTACACTTATTTTATTTCTCCAATGACAATGTGGGACGTGGGTATGTGAGCGCGCTCACTAAGGTTCTTTCATTTTGAGGGTTTAAATTCTTTTTCAAATTTTTCAAATTTCAAATTTTGAAAAGTTTCAAGAAGAAATCTTTAATTGCACAGTATTGCACAAATGATTTGTTAGATCTTGACATTTATTTTGAGTCAGAAACCTAAACTATGTAAAAAAATTATTGCAATCCAAATTTAGACAGTATCAAGCTTGAATATTGAGTCCAAATTTGCCCTAACTGTTCAGTGTTCAACCTCTGCAGTCGTAATAGTTTGCTCTCAGCGAAGCATTTTATTTGTGCATTGTCAAGAAATATAATTTGCCTTTTTCTAATAAAACTCTAATCTCCACCACAAAACATATGCATCAATTGAACTGTTTTTTGCCCATCTTAATTCTATACTATAATAAAATGCCTCGCTGAGCGAACCCTGAACAGTTGGGGCAAATTTGGACACAATATTCAAGCTTGATACTGTCTGAATTTGGATTCAAATAAATGTGGTCATAGTTCTTTAAAATCTATTGCGCAATATTTTTATTTAAGATTTCTTTTGAAACTTTTCAAAATATTTGAAATTTGAAAATTTTGAGAAAAACAAATATAAACCCTTAAAAAATTGGAGAAAAAAATGCCACCCCTTGGAGCAATTTCCTCCAAACTCAATTCCAGCCTTTCTTTTGTAGTATGGAACCTTGCTGTACAATTTAAGAGATCCACTACACTTAAACAAAAGTTATTGTCTACAAAAGTGCTTGTTTTTACCCCTTTTGCCCGATTCTGCATGTTTGGGAAATTACCCTAAACTGAATCCCAGCCTTCCCTTTGTGATATGGAATTAACCTTGTAGTACAATGTCAGAGAGATTCATACACTTACATACAAGTTATTGTCTGAAACTACAAAATGCTTGTTTTGGCCCTAAAATTATTTTTGCAGTCATATAAAAATATACTCTCAGATGTTGTTTTAATATCAAATATACATATGCATATTCATGACACCTAATTAAGAATGGAGTATGGACACCACTGTCCCATGTTAGGGAAGGGTTGGGATCCTGCAAACGTGTTAAACCACGCAACATTCTGTTTGTATGTGGCTGTCTCAAGTCAGGAGCCTGTAATTCAGTTGTTGTCGTTTGTTGATGTGTAACATATTTGTTTTCATTTTCAGGACACAATTAATTGAAATTAGGACATTAGTTTTCTTTTAAATTGTTTCTACATTTGTCATTTTGGGGCCTTTTTAGCTGACTATGCAGTATGGGCTATGCTCATTGTTGAAGGCCATACTGTGACCTACAGTTGTGAATTTCTGTGTCATTTGGTGTCTTTTGGAGAGTTGTCTCATTGGCAATCATATCACATCTTTTGATATGTATAGGTCTGACATGTTACTATTGTCAACAATGATAGAATCCCATACCACATAGTTAAATGTAAATGATATGTCAACTGTTTTTCCATACCCAGTCTCCATAGATGGATCAAGGGGGGCCCAGGCCCCCCTTTCGTTGAAAAAAATTGGTTAATTATATAGGGAATCACTGAAGCATGACTGGAGACAGAAGAGAATTATAGGTAATGTCCCTTTTGCACAATCATCTATTATAAATATGGTCAATGCATAGAGTTTTGATTGATTGATTGATTGGTGCTTAACTCCACCTAAAGCACAATTGCGCTATTCTATGGTAATCAGTTTTCATTTATTTAGGAAGTTATTACTTTTAAAAGACTTGTGGTGTATGTATAAGTTATTTCGATGTTTTGTTTGAGCGTCATATGGCCCGAGAACACAGTTATTTCGTAGTGCATTTCTTTTAGACAATAAATTCAAGTTAAAAAATCGCACCTGCTCTATCTCAAAAGATTTTACAGTGTAGTGTACTACTATTGGGACAAATAATATCAAAATTATAGAAAAGTCTACCAGCTCTAACTCAAAATATTGACAATTCTATGTTAAGGGGGTCCTAAAATTCAGTTTGACAGCTTCAGACATACTAGTTTTTGACCTTTTTGAACTGGACCAAATCACTACTTAACATAAAGATTCAGCACCCCAATTTTTTTAACATGTGATTTCATCCCTTTACTTAATATTTCATGCATAAAATATAAAGAAATAAATTTGGAAAGTGTATGAACAAAATTTGCAAGTTATACACTGTCCACACTAGGGACTATATTTGTAGACAACGAAAATCTAAGGACGATAACTGTGTCCTCGGACCATATACTGATCAGGTTTTGCCATAATTTTAGGTGGTTTGTCTTTTCTAGCTGCTTTTGGAGATCTTATTTGAGAATTGGTTGCTACTTTACCAATTCGTTAAAAGGTTGCAGTACCAATTGTATAGGTATTAATGTTGAAAGTTGGGTTCGTTTTATCGAAAAGGGGGACTGAGCGGAATAAAATTAAAATTATTCATGTCTGTTTAAGCTACTTACTTAGAGAAACATCTCAATTGAATGTTATTTATAATATTAATTCGATGACAATGTCTACATAATGCTTACCAATCTACATTGTTTTTGAAGCGAGTAACAAGCTGTCGTCATTTACCCGCGGTTTTATCTTTCGGTATTCTCAGGACATATCATGAAGATATCAATAAGCCATATATAAATTTATGTATCGAATGGACTGCAAAGATTTGTTAAGGGAATTCTAATTGGTTTAAAAGTCACGTGTGAAATAGTAAGAAGTGAAACTACATATTGGTAGTTGTTAGATCTCATATGTAGTATAACGTACTAATCAGAGATCAATATTTTAATTAGAATCTAATTAAAATATTGATCTCTGATTACGTTATACTACATATGAGATCTAACAACTACCCTTATCGCTTTCACTTTTGTGACCTTTTATTATGTAATATTTGACCCCAGAAAGTATTTATATTGACCAATCAAAATCGTCCTAATGAAAGCGGCTTCAGAATGTCTTTTTTATAAAGATGGCGACGCAGGATGGAAAGACGATTTCGAAAACGCATTAACAGAAATTTTGCATCAGTACAAAGTTTCAGGGCTAAATTGTGAGCAAACACAAAGTTTGCAAAGTATTTTAGAGCACAAAGATTGTATGGTCATCATCACGGTCATGCTTTCAACGGGCTATGGAAAGAGTTTACTTTACCGTACCAGATACTGCTACCTGTTGACGTTGTAAGATGAATGGATAATTTCAGTAAAATCTCCTATTGAGTTTAAAGCTAACATTTATGTCTTGAATTACATTTATACCTGATTTACCTTGGGAATTAGACAGTTAGAAGCTTTCATATATCATTCAGTGGCGATCCAGAACTTTCTTAAAAAGGGGGGAAGGTGTGCTCCAGTCATGCTTCAGTGATTCCCTATATAATCAACCAAATTTTTCCCACGATCTGCCTATGAGGTACAGACACTAGGACAAATGGTACATTTGTAGTTTGTGGTCCATTAGTATCTTTGGTTGAAGTCTAAGTTTCCAAACTCCAGTCTGTACGTACATGTATGATCAAGTCGCCATTCAAAGGTAAATTCTCTAAGGTAGAGTAAGGTTGACATTTTATAACTTTAGGAAGGAAGCAAGATTTTTCAGCCATGGAGCCAGTTGGGTATTGGTCATTTCCACCATGTACCACCTCTGCCATGTAATAAAAGTAGTTTCAATCATACTAAAAGATTTTGTTGTATATACTTTCATCTATTTACCTTTTATACATGTTATAACTTAAAAATAACTTTAATGTTGCAATTGGTCACCTTTACTAGAACAATATGATTGCCAATGAGACAACTCTCCACAAGAGCTTAAATTACATAGAAGTTATAATCTATATATATATATATAGATTCTACCACTGCATCGAGTGTGATACGATATTTATCCACTCGAGACAGTTAAATTTTCAAATTTAAATCGCGAGGCTTGCCCGAGCGTTTTAAATATTTAAAATTTAACTGTCGAGAGTGGATAAATATCGTATTACACGAGATTTGGTGGTGGAATCTGTTTCTCTAATGATTTTCAAACAATATGCAGGCAAACTTATTCCTTCTTTTCGAATAATCTGCAAAAAGATGTGTTCTTTCTATGTGACGTCATCAGGCATGGTCGCCTTTTTTCATGCCGTCACAATAGGAAATTCAGAGGAAAGTAAGAAAATTCTACGTTATAATCGGATTTTAACCAATGATTAACTGAGATCAAACGAACCACACGTTGATTAAATTTTTTTATACAATGGGTGCAGAAAGGGATAAATTCACGAAGAATTAGAGAAATATATATATATACATGTATATATATATACTCCATTCTCAACTAATGTTCATTATAAATTCTGCCTGAAAGCTCAAATCAAGGCTAAGGTTGGTAATATAAATCGAACAAAGATGGATGCAGAGAAGACAAGCAAGGAGAATGATAAACACTGTTGTGTGCCTTTATTGCACATAATGTAAAGTTTGTAAACCTAAAATTTTGTTTAAGTTTGTAAAGATGGAGTTGTCATGTTCCCATTAACATAGTTTCTTTTATAAAGAGCCTGAGGGCGAAAGATACCAGATGGACCTTCAAACTTATATGTGAAAAACCCAGACAACATGATGGCTAAAAAAGAAAAAGACCAATATAGACAAACAGCAATACTCAAAACACAACATGGTAAAACTAAATACTGAGCAATACAAACCCCATCAAAAGCAGGATTGTAGACAGAAGAAACATTTCAGTCATCTGTGAGAAGGATATTGCATAAATATCAACTTACTTGTGATGCCAGATGGTGTCTGTAAAACTTACAAAGGGATGTCCTCTAACTTCACCACTTGTAACACTTTGTTTAATAGCTTACAAAATTCATTTGAAAGCCTAAGGAAATTCCACTTTTTAATCTATAATGTGATGGATACATGTATATTCCATGATTCCTCTCAAACTTTTGAGATCTATATATTTATTTGAGAATACAATATCATAGGTAAAAACCTAATACCATAAACAGTTTATCTTACAACTTGTTATGTTATGGCCAGAAATTTTTGTCTGTTATACAAAGTCAACAATATAAATTACAAATTTTGGGATGATTGCAGCTTTTCAACAAGTAATTTATGGACATTTACATATATAAATGTAACTCAATTATATAGGATTAATGAAGACCAATCATAACTGTTTAATTTCAGGTTAGTGATCAAACATTAGTTTGCTCAAGGCAAATTTTAAATCCACTGAGTTTAAATGGACTCCAGTCTGAAAAACCCTGAAACCTGACAGTGTTCCTTCAATTTTTGACTGGACCAAACAAATAAGACTGCGGAGGAACTCTTCAAACACCCAGACAAGGCCACAGAAAAGCCACTACAAGCATCTGAAGATGAAGATGAGGATGGCACTGCAGATCTAGGTTGTGAACCAGGTCCAGAGTTTAAACATGCAGATCTTAGCCTATGGTAAATATTATATTGTACATATAATGTATGATATAATTTCTGTATAATACTTTAAATTTATGATCATGATGATAAAGACAAAAAATATCTGCTGGATAGAATTTTAGTTTATTGTCTATATTTATTTCATTTATATTTAAAGTTTGCTCTCAAATACATTTTAGATATAATACCAAAATTATGTATCACAATATCAACTGTCATTTTCATTAATGATTTATTGAATAAATTAAATTTTCTGTCTTTTTATTTATCAGAATTTTGTGATAAATCATGATTAGTTTGATGAGCTGAAAACATCATCATGGAAAATAAACTCGACCATTAATCATTCTCAAGATGGTTATTCAGTTGTCAAACTGCTTCTTTATAATCAGTTTGCAATTGTAATTAATTATTTTGAATGAGTTAATTTACATCATGTACTGCTGCTGAAATATGCTGGATCGTCACAGTCCTGAGGTATGGAATACAATAAAAATGTTATATTGCTGCTGGTCTGTTGGAGTCTTCAATAGAATCAAGGTATGTTATATAAAAAAGAAAATGTAGTAGTATAAAAGCCAATGAGACAACATTCCGCAAGAGACCAAAATGACACAGAAATAAATAACTATGGGTCACAGTACGGCCTTCAACAATGAGCAAAGCCCATGTATATATATATTTAATACACTGAAGAATAGGTCCATCCAATAAAATGATCTGAAAAATAATCATTGTTATACATTCATACATCATAACAAGGAGAAATTACCTATGTTTTTATGTTCCAGACCATATGAGTATTTGGATTGTACGTGTACGGTCCGGTTTGAGTATACTCATACGGTCTAGTACAAATGTATGAGCTTGACAATACATGTATTTGGAACATATGGATTTATTTTAGACAAAAATTTATCAAAAAACTTTTATCGAGTACCGGTATTACAAATTAATATTATTACAATTAGATGAATAAAGTGGAAAACATTACATCAATTGAAATTAAATAATTCTGTATTTAATTGTCTGTTTCAATCTTATTTTAGCACTCTCGCCGCGGGTGACACTTGCTGGCACAAGGAACATCAGATTTCTTACATTTAAATGTTTTGTTCATGCCTGTTCCTTTGCATTTGCATCTCTTGCTTGTTTTGCGGCAGCATGCAATGAAATTCCTTCTGTTTTCCAAAGTGCATTTTCAATATTGCGTGTCAAAAGTTCTATTGCTCTCATAACATAACAAGAGTTCAATATGCCAAATATAGTTTGTACAAATTTGCATCCTTACCAATAATATCAGCAACCCTAAATCCCCAGTTGCTTTTCTCACAGTAACAAAGCTACCTTTTCAATCTTTGCATTATTTTTCGACACTTTTTATTTTAATATTATTTTCATTATTTTTAAATGGTTTTTATATAATTTGTGTCCAGTTTCTTCCGTTTTTGTTATGATATACAGGAGATTAACTTTTAAATAGTTAAAACATTATGATATCAGTTATGTTGATCGGTAATATACATGTCAAGGTATCGAATAAACTTGACCAATGTCTTATAATTTGGCAGACCGTAAGTGTACAGTCAGACCATATGCGTATTTTGAAAAAGTATGCATACGGACTGGATTGTACACGTACGGTCAAAATACTCATATGGTCTGGAACATATATAAATGATTAAATCGTTAATCAATTTTTACAGAGTTATCTCCCTGTAGTGTTATGTACAACCTTAAAAGTTTTGTAAGTTAAATCACATGCACATACGAAAAAGGAGATGTGGGTGTATGCAAATTGCAATGAAACAGCAACGGAACTGCAAACACAACCAAAATCATATAGAGGTCCACACAGCTATTTAAATGCAATAGGACCAGATGTAAATCATCCAGTCTATATAAGTTTTGATTAATATTAAACAGAAACAATAAAACACCTACTACCAAAAGATATAAACAATATTAAATCATGTTATATTTGGAGTAAACAATAAAATACTGTATCATAGAAAGCTCAAAGTTCTTAACTGGCTTCATATGGAACCAGACTGTATCAAACTCTAAATGTATGAATTTTTCGAAGTCAAATACTGCTTACAACATCAAAAAGCAGTTAACACTGTCTATACTCCTTGTCGAGGATTCGAACCTCGATTTCTCATCAAAGATGGGTGTAATTGCCAATTATACTAACAAGGATTGCGTATAGATTTCATTAGTGTTAACATACTATAGAAAATATGGCATAAAACTGATAAAATAAATAATAATTAACCAAAACAGATTTCTAAAATTTCATGTTGTGACATCATGACCATGATGACCCGTTGAGCCACTACTTAAAAAACTAAAGAATGAAATAAAAGAAGTAGGTAAAAAAAATGGTAAAAAATTATCCTTGTGAAATGTTCATATCAAAATAATTCATACATCTGCTTATAAATAAGACAAATAAATTTGTTTATCAAACCACAGATGATTCATGATTGATTGTAATTATACGAAAGCAAAAAAAAATTTTGGATCGTATAATGGTATGATGTCGTCATCGTCGTCCGAAGACATATTTGGTTTCCGGAAAATAACTTTAGTTAAAGTGAATGGATCTTTATGAAATTTAATTAAAAGGTTCAATGCCTCAAAGGAAGGTTGGGTTGATTTTGGGGATGATGGTCCCAACTGTTTTGGAATGAGGGCCCAAAACAAGCATTTTTTCTACTTTCAGGATAATAACTTATGTATAAGTATTTCAA
This sequence comes from Mytilus coruscus, assembly GCA_017311375.1. Taxonomy (NCBI): domain Eukaryota; kingdom Metazoa; phylum Mollusca; class Bivalvia; order Mytilida; family Mytilidae; genus Mytilus; species Mytilus coruscus. Next base: position 9,823,658 of record CM029606.1, read on the forward strand.
TTGCTCTGAAATTGTACCGCAATGTGTAATACCACAAGTAGAAGGTTTGGATTCATTTTTGGGGTTATGGTGCCAACAGTTTAGGAATCGGGGGCAAAAAAAGGGGTCAAAACAAGCATTTTGTAGTTTCTTGACAATATCTTGTGTGTAAGTGTATGGATATCTCTGACATTGTACCACAAGGTTCCGTATCACAAAAGGAAGGATTGGATTGAGTTTGGGGGTATTGCCTATTTCATGCAGGAATAAGGGGCCAAAACAAGCATTTTCTAGTTTCAGACAATAACTTGTGTTTAAGTGTATGGATCTCTCTGAAATTGTCCTACAAGGTTCCATACTACTAAGGAAAGGCTGGAATAGAGTGTGGGGGTAATCGCTCCAAGGGGGAATCAAAAACTTTGGGGGGTTCCATTTTTTTTTGAGGGGTTTAAATTCTTTTTTTCAAATTTCAAATTTTTGAAAAGTTTCAAGAAGAAATCTTTAATTGCACAGTATTGCACACATGATTTGTTAGATCTTGACATTTATTTTGAGTCAGAAACCTAAACTATGTAAAAAAATTATTGCAATCCAAATTTAGACAGTATCAAGCTTGAATATTGAGTCCAAATTTGCCCTAACTGTTCAGGGTTCAACCTCTGCAGTCGTAATAGTTTGCGCTCAGCGAAGCATTTTATTTTTGCATTGTTAAGAAATATAATTTGCCCTTATCTAATAAAACTCTAATCTCCACCACAAAACATATATATGCATCAATTGAACTGTTTTTGCCCATCTTAATTCTATACTATAATAAAATGCCTCGCTGAGCGAACCCTGAACAGTTGGGGCAAATTTGGACACAATATTCAAGCTTGATACTGTCTGAATTTGGATTCAAATAAATGTGGTCATAGTTCTTTAAAATCTATTGCGCAATATTTTTTTTTTAAGATTTATTTTTGAAACTTTTCAAAATATTTGAAATTTGAAAATTTTGAGAAAAACAAATATAAACCCTTAAAAATTGGAGAAAAAATGCCACCCCTTGGAGCAATTTCCTCCAAACTCAATTCCAGCCTTTCCTTTGTAGTATGGAACCTTGCTGTACAATTTAAGAGAGATCCACTACACTTAAACAAAAGTTATTGTCTACAAAAGTGCTTGTTTTTACCCTTTTTGCTCGATTCTGCATGTTTGGGAAATTACCCTAAACTGAATCCCAGCCTTCCTTTGTGATATGGAATTAACCTTGTAGTACAATGTCAGAGATTCATACACCTACATACAAGTTATTGTCTGAAACTACAAAATGCTTGTTTTGGCCCTAAAATTATTTTTGCAGTCATATAAAATATACTCTCAGATGTTGTTTTAATATCAAATATACATATGCATATTCATGACACCTAATTAAGAATGGAGTATGGACACCACTGTCCCATGTTAGGGAAGGGTTGGGATCCTGCAAACATGTTAAACCCCGCAACATTCTGTTTGTATGTGGCTGTCTCAAGTCAGGAGCCTGTAATTCAGTTGTTGTCGTTTGTTGATGTGTTACATATTTGTTTTCATTTTCAGTACACAATTAATTGAAATTAGGACATAAGTTTTCTCATTTGAATTGTTTCTACATTTGTCGTTTTGGGGCCTTTTATAGCTGACTATGCAGTATGGGCTATGCTCATTGTTGAAGGCCATACTGTGACCTACAGTTGTGAATTTCTGTGTCATTTGGTGTCTTTTGGAGAGTTGTCTCATTGGCAATCATATCACATCTTTTTGATATGTATAGGTCTGACATGTTACTATTGTCAACAATGATAGAATCCCATACCACACAGTTAAATGTAAATGATAGTCAACTGTTTTTCCATACCCAGTCTCCATAGACGGATCAAGGGGGGCCCAGGCCCCCCTTTCGTTGAAAAAAATTGGTTAATTATATAGGGAATCACTGAAGCATGACTGGAGACAGAAGAGAATTATAGGTAATGTCCCTTTTGCACAATCATCTATTATAAATATGGTCAATGCATAGTTTTGATTGATTGATTGATTAGTGCTTAACTCCACCTAAATCACAATTGCGCTATTCTATGGTAATGTTTTCATTTATTTAGGAAGTTATTACTTTTAAAAGACTTGTGGTGTATGTATAAGTTATTTCGATGTTTTGTTTGAGCGTCATATACTGATCAGGTTTGCCATAATTTTAGGTGGTTTGTCTTTTTCTAGCTGCTTTTGGAGATCTTATTTGAGAATTGGTTGCTGCTTTACCAATTCGTTAAAAGGTTGCAGTACCAATTGTATAGGTATTAATGTTGAAAGTTGGGTTCGTTTTATCGAAAAAGGAGGGGGGGACTGAGCGGAATAAAATTAAAATTATTCATGTCTGTTTAAGCTACTTACTTAGAGAAACATCTCAATTGAATGTTATTTATAATATTAATTCGATGACAATGTCTACATAATGCTTACCAATCTACATTGTTTTTGAAGCGAGTAACAAGCTGTCGTCATTTACCCGCGGTTTTATCTTTCGGTATTTTCAGGACATATCGTGAAGATATCAATAAGCCATATATAAATTTATGTATGGAATGCCGAATGGACTGCAAAGATTTGTTAAGGGGAATTCTAATTGGTTTAAAAGTCACGTGTGAAATAGTCAGAAGTGAAACTACATATTGGTAGTTGTTAGATCTCATATGTAGTATAACGTAATCAGAGATCAATATTTTAATTAGATTGCCAATCCCTGGTATTGACTTTAAAGATTTGTTCTGGTTATTTGTCTCGTTGGGTTGCTATCTGATTGACGCATATACGCCATCCCTGCAATTGACTCTAAAGATTTGTTGTGGTTATTTGTGTCGTTGGGATGCTATTATATTGACGTATATACTCCATCCCTGTTATTGACTCTATAGATTTGTTCTGGTTATTTGTGTCGTTGGGTTGCTATCTCATTGAGGTATATACCACATCCCTGGTATTGATTCTATAGATGTGTTCTGGTTATTTGTGTCGTTGGGTTGCTATCTCATTGACGTATATACCCAATCCCGTGTATTGACTCTATAGATGTGTTTTGGTAATTTGTGTCGTTGGGTTGCTATTCTATTGACGTAAATATCCCATCCCTGGTATAAACTCTATTGATTTGTTCTTGTTATTTGTGTTGTTGGGTTGCTATCTCATTGACGTATATATCCCATCCCTGGTATTGACTCTAAAGATTTGTTCTTGTTATTTGTGTCGTTGGGTTGCTATCTCATTGACGTATATACCCCATCCCTGGTATTGACTATAGATTTGTTCTGTTTATTTTTGTCGTTGGGTTGCTATCTCATTGACGTATATACTCCATCCCGGGTATTGACTCTATAGATGTGTTTTGGTAATTTGTGTCGTTGGGTTGCTATTCTATTGACGTAAATATCCCATCCCTGGTATAAACTCTATTGATTTGTTCTTGTTATTTGTGTTGTTGGGTTGCTATCTCATTGACGTATATATCCCATCCCTGGTATTGACTCTAAAGATTTGTTCTTGTTATTTGTGTCGTTGGGTTGCTATCTCATTGACGTATATACCCCATCCCTGGTATTGACTATAGATTTGTTCTGTTTATTTTTGTCGTTGGGTTGCTATCTCATTGACGTATATACCCCATTCCTGGTATTGACTTTAAAGATTTGTTCTGGTTATTTGTCTCGTTGGGTTGCTATCTCATTGACGTATATACCCAATCCCTGGTATTGACTTTAAAGATTTGTTCTGGTTATTTGAGTCATTCGGTTGCTACCTCATTTACGTATATACGCCATCCCTGCAATTGACTCTAAAGATTTGTTGTGGTTATTTGTGTCGTTGGGTTGCTATTCTATTGACGTATATACCCCATCCATGATATTGACTCTATAGATTTGTTCTGGTTGTTTGTGTCGTTGGGTTGCTATCTAATTGACGTATATACTGTTATGAACAGAAAATCGACTTTTAATTGTAGCCAACAAAGACACAAATCAATAATAAAATATAACAAGATTTATTATACACAAGTTTACAAGAAGTATTACATAAAAAGAAATGTCAACTTAACTGTCAAAATATATGTTCAATCTGTTATCTTTTCTTTATCCGGAACTCTTCTCGGAATCCACAGAATATTATATCCAATTGGTCACAATCTAGTATGTTGTAGTTTGTAAATAAAAGTGTCAATCCAACTGCTGAGAATGTTGATGTCTATCGATGTCTAAGTCTATCTATGTCTATCTCTAAATCTCTATATTCAACTAACTTTTGGGTCTGCATTTAAATACTCAAACGGAAATTTCTAGACAACGCTAGAAATATAAATTAAGCATCGTTTGTCATGATCATTCTGGAAACGTCATGTAAGTGAAATAGAAAGTTCTAATCATTCCATTAGTATCAATGATTGTTCCAGTGATTTCTAAACTGTATAGTTGTAACACAATGTATTTTATTTTGTACACAATGTAAACATGTATAATAGGCCACACAAAACAAATTAGGCCAACTAAATAAATGTGATAGTTACAATATCATAACAATACCCCATCCCTGTAATTGACTCTAAAGATTTGATCTGGTTATTTGTGTCGTTGGGTTACTATTCTATTGACGTATATACCCCATCCCTGGTATTGACTCTATAGATTTGTTCTGGTTATTTGTGTCGTTGGGTTACTATTCTATTGACGTATATACCCCATCTCTGTTATTGACTCTATCGATTTCTTTTGTCGTTGGGTTGCTATAGGATTGACGTATTTACCCCATCCCTGTTATTGACTGTATCGATTTGTTCTGTTTATTTTTGTCGTTGGGTTGCTATCTCATTCACGTATATACCCCATCCCTGTTATTGACTCTATAGATTTTTCTGGTTGTGTTGTTGGGTTGCTTTCTCATTGACGTATATACCCCATCCCTGGTATTGACTCTATAGATTTGTTCTGGTTATTTGTGTTGTTGGGTTGCTATCTCATTGACGTATATACCCCATCCCTGGTATTGACTATAGATTTGTTCTGGTTATTGTGTCGTTGGGTTGATATCTCATTGACGTATATACCCCATCACGGGTATTGACTCTATAGATGTGTTTTGGTAATTTGTGTCGTTGGGTTGCTATTCTATTGACGTAAATACCCCATCCTGGTATTGACTCTATTGATTTGTTCTTGTTATTTGTGTCGTTGGGTTGCTATCTCATTGACGTATACATCCCATCAATGGTATTGACTTTAAAGATTTGTTTTGGTAATTTGTGTCGTTGGGTTGCTATCTCATTGACGTATATACCCAATCCTGGGATTGACTCTTTAGATGTGTTTTGGTAATTTGTGTCGTTGGGTTGCTATTTTATTGACGTAAATACCCCATCCCTGGTATTAACTCTATTGATTTGTTCTTGTTATTTGTGTTGTTTGGTTGCTAAGTCATTGACGTATATATCCCATCCCTGGTATTGACTCTAAAGATTTGTTCTGGTTATTTGTGTCGTTGGGTTGCTATCTGTTTGACGTATATACCTCATCCCTGTTTTGACTCTATAGATTTGTTCTGGTTATTTGTGTCGTTGAGTTGCTATCTGATTGACGTATATACCCCATCCCTGGTATTGACTCTATAGATTTGTTCTTCTTATTTGTGTCGTTGGGTTGCTATCTCGTTGACGTATATATCCCATCCCTGGTATTGACTCTAAAGATTTGTTCTGGTTATTTGTCTCGTTGGGTTGCTATCTCATTGACGTATATACCCCATCCCTGTTATTGACTCTAAAGATTAGTTCTAGTTATTTGTGTCGTTGGGTTGCTATTTGTTTGACGTATATACCCCATCCCTGTTTTTGACTCTATAGATTTATTCTGTTTATTTGTGTCGTTGGGTTGCTATCTCATTGACGTATATACCCCATCCTGGTATTGAATTTAAAGATTTGTTCTGGTTATTTGTGCCGTTGTGTTCTATATGATTGAAGTATATACCCCATCCCTGGTATTGACTCTATAGATTTGTTCTGGTTATTTGTGTCGTTGGGTTGCTATCTGATTGACGTATATACCACATCCTTGGTATTGACTCTATAGATGTGTTTTGGTTATTTGTGTCATTGGGTTGTTATCTCATTGACGTATATACCCCATCCTGGTATTGACTCCATATATTTGTTCTGGTTATTTGTGTCGTTAAGTTGCTATCTCATTGACGTATATACCCCATCCCTGGTATTGACTCTATAGATTTGTTCTGGTTATTTGTGTCGTTAAGTTGCTATCTCATTGACGTATATACCCCATCCCTGGTATTGACTCTATAGATTTGTTCTGGTTATTTGTGTCGTTGTGTTCTATCTGATTGACGTATATACCCCATCCCTGGTATTGACTTTATAGATTTGTTCTGGTTATTTGTGTCGTTGGGTTGCTATCTCATTGACGTATATACCCCATCCCTTGTATTGACTTTAAAGATTTGTTCTGGTTATCTGTGTCGTTGCGTTGCTATCTGATTGACGTATATACCCCATCCCTAGTATTGACTATAGATTTGTTCTGGTTATTTGTGTCGTTGGGTTGCTATCTCATTGACGTATATACCCCATTCCTGGTATTGACTTTAAAGATTTGTTCTGGTTATTTGTGTCGTTGGGTTGCTATCTCATTGACGTATATACCCAATCCCTGGTATTGACTTTAAAGATTTGTTCTGGTTATTTGTCTCGTTGGGTTGCTATCTGATTGACGCATATACGCCATCCTGCAATTGACTCTAAAGATTTGTTGTGGTTATTTGTGTCGTTGGGATGCTATTCTATTGACGTATATACTCCATCCCTGTTATTGACTCTATAGATTTGTTCTGGTTATTTGTGTCGTTGGGTTGCTATCTCATTGAGGTATATACCACATCCCTGGTATTGATTCTATAGATGTGTTCTGGTTATTTGTGTCGTTGGGTTGCTATCTCATTGACGTATATACCCAATCCCGTGTATTGACTCTATAGATGTGTTTTGGTAATTTGTGTCGTTGGGTTGCTATTCTATTGACGTAAATATCCCATCCCTGGTATAAACTCTATTGATTTGTTCTTGTTATTTGTGTTGTTGGGTTGCTATCTCATTGACGTATATATCCCATCCCTGGTATTGACTCTAAAGATTTGTTCTTGTTATTTGTGTCGTTGGGTTGCTATCTCATTGACGTATATACCCCATCCCTGGTATTGACTATAGATTTGTTCTGTTTATTTTTGTCGTTGGGTTGCTATCTCATTGACGTATATACTCCATCCCGGTATTGACTCTATAGATGTGTTTTGGTAATTTGTGTCGTTGGGTTGCTATTCTATTGACGTAAATACCCCATCCCTGGTATTGACTCTATTGCTTTGTTCTTCTTATTTGTGTCGTTGGGTTGCTATCTCATTGACGTATATATCCCATCCCTGGTATTGACTCTAAAGATTTGTTCTGGTTATTTGTCTCGTTCGGTTGCTATCTCATTTACGTATATACCCCATCCCTGTTATTGACTCTAAAGATTTGTTCTGGTTATTTGTGTCGTTGGGTTGCTATCTGTTTGACGTATATACCCCATCCCTGTTTTGACTCTATAGATTTATTCTGGTTATTTGTGTCGTTGGGTTGCTATCTCATTGACGTATATATCCCATCCCTGGTATTGAATTTAAAGATTTGTTCTGGTTATTTGTGTCGTTGTGTTCTATCTGATTGACGTATATACCCCATCCCTGGTATTGACTCTATAGATTTGTTCTAGTTATTTGTGTCGTTGGGTTGATATCTGATTGACGTATATACCACATCCCTGGTATTGACTCTGTAGATGTGATCTGGTTATTTGTGTCGTTGGGTTGCTATCTCATTGACGTATATACCCCATCCCTGGTATTGACTCCATATATTTGTTCTAGTTATTTGTGTCGTTCAAGTTGCTATCTCATTGACATATATACCCCATCCCTGGTATTGACTCTATAGATTTGTTCTGGTTATTTGTGTAGTTGTGTTCTATCTGATTGACGTATATACTCCATCCCTGGTATTGACTCTATAGATTTGTTCTGGTTATTTGTGTCGTTGGGTTGCTATCTCATTGACGTATATACCCCATCCCTGGTATTGACTCTATAGATTTGTTCTGGTTATTTGTGTAGTTGTGTTCTATCTGATTGACATATATACCCCATCCCTGGTATTGACTCTATAGATTTGTTCTGGTTATTTGTGTCGTTGGGTTGCTATCTCATTGACGTATATACCCCATCCCTTGTATTGACTTTAAAGATTTGTGCTGGTTATCTGTGTCGTTACGTTGCTATCTGATTGACGTATATACCCCATCCCTAGTATTGACTATAGATTTGTTCTGGTTATTTGTGTCGTTGCGTTGCTATCTCATTGACGTATATACCCCTATCCCTGGTATTGACTTTAAAGATTTGTTCTGGTTATTTGTGTCGTTGGGTTGTTATCTCATTGACGTATATACCCAATCCCTGGTATTGACTTTAAAGATTTGTTCTGGTTATTTGTCTCGTTGGGTTGCTATCTGATTGACGTATATACCCCATCCCTGGTATTGACTCTATAGAGTTGTTCTGGTTATTTGTGTCGTTGGGTTGCTATCAGATTGACGAATATAGCCCATCCCTGATATTGACTCTATAGATTTGTTCTGGTTATTTGAGTCATTCGGTTGCTACCTCATTGACGTATATACGCCATCCTGCAATTGACTCTAAAGATTTGTTGTGGTTATTTGTGTCGTTGGGTTGCTATTCTATTGACGTATATACCCCATCCCTGATATTGACTCTATAGATTTGTTCTGGTTATTTGTGTCGTTGGGTTGCTATCTCATTGACGTATATACCTGATCCCTGTAATTGACTCTAAAGATTTGATATGGTTATTTGTGTCGTTGGGTTACTATTCTATTGACGTATATACCCCATCTCTGTTATTGACTCTATCGATTTCTTCTGGTTATTTGTGTCGTTGGGTTGCTATCTCATTGACGTATATACCCTATCTCTGTTATTGACTCTATCGATTTGTTCTGGTTATATGTGTCGTTGGGTTGCTATCTGATTGACGTATTGACCCCATTCCTGTTATTGACTCTATAGATTTGTTCTGGTTATTTGTGTCGTTGGGTTGCTATCTCATTGACATATATACCCCATCAATGTTATCGACTATAGAATTATTATGGTTATTGTGTCGTTGGGTTGCTATCTCATTGACGTATATACCCTTCCTGGTATTGACTCTATAGATTTGTTTTGGTTACCTGTGTCGTTGAGTTGCTATTCTATTGACGTATATACCCCATCTCTGGTATTGACTCTATAGATTTGTTCTGGTTATTTGTGTCGTTGGGTTGCTATCTGATTGACGTATATACCCCATTCATGGTATTGACTCTAAAGATTTGTTCTGGTTATTTGTGTTGTTGGGTTGCTATCTCATTGACGTATATTCCTATTCCTGGTATTGACTGTTAAGATTTATTTTGGTTATTTCTGTCGTTAGGTAGCTATCTCATTGACGTATATACCCCATCCCTGGTATTGACTCCAAAGATTTGTTCTGGTTATTTGTGTCGTTGGGTTGCTATCTCATTGAAGTGTATACCCCATCCCTGATATTGACTTTATAGATTTGTTCTGGTTATTTGTGTCGTTGGGTTGCTATCTGATTGACGTATATACCCCATCCCTTGTATTGACTTTAAAGATTTGTTCTGGTTATCTGTGTCGTAGGGTTGCTATCTGATTGACGTATATACCCCATCACTAGTATTGACTATAGATTTGTTGTGGTTATTTGTGTCGTTGGGTTGCTATCTGATTCAAGCATATACCCCATCCCTGTTATTGACTCTATAGATTTATTCTGGTTATTTGTGTCGTTGGGTAGCTATCTCATTGACGTATATACCCAATCCCGTGTATTGACTCTATAGATGTGTTTTGGTAATTTGTGTCGTTGGGTTGCTATTCTATTGACGTAAATATCCCATCCCTGGTATAAACTCTATTGATTTGTTCTTGTTATTTGTGTTGTTGGGTTGCTATCTCATTGACGTATATATCCCATCCCTGGTATTGACTCTAAAGATTTGTTCTTGTTATTTGTGTCGTTGGGTTGCTATCTCATTGACGTATATACCCCATCCCTGGTATTGACTATAGATTTGTTCTGTTTATTTTGTCGTTGGGTTGCTATCTCATTGACGTATATACTCCATCCCGGTATTGACTCTATAGATGTGTTTTGGTAATTTGTGTCGTTGGGTTGTTATTCTATTGACGTAAATACCCCATCCCTGGTATTGACTCTATTGCTTTGTTCTTCTTATTTGTGTCGTTGGGTTGCTATCTCATTGACGTATATATCCCATCCCTGGTATTGACTCTAAAGATTTGTTCTGGTTATTTGTCTCGTTCGGTTGCTATCTCATTTACGTATATACCCCATCCCTGTTATTGACTCTAAAGATTTGTTCTGGTTATTTGTGTCGTTGGGTTGCTATCTGTTTGACGTATATACCCCATCCCTGTTTTTGACTCTATAGATTTATTCTGGTTATTTGTGTCGTTGGGTTGCTATCTCATTGACGTATATATCCCATCCCTGGTATTGAATTTAAAGATTTGTTCTGGTTATTTGTGTCGTTGTGTTCTATCTGATTGACGTATATACCCCATCCCTGGTATTGACTCTATAGATTTGTTCTAGTTATTTGTGTCGTTGGGTTGATATCTGATTGACGTATATACCACATCCCTGGTATTGACTCTGTAGATGTGATCTGGTTATTTGTGTCGTTGGGTTGCTATCTCATTGACGTATATACCCCATCCCTGGTATTGACTCCATATATTTGTTCTAGTTATTTGTGTCGTTCAAGTTGCTATCTCATTGACATATATACCCCATCCCTGGTATTGACTCTATAGATTTGTTCTGGTTATTTGTGTAGTTGTGTTCTATCTGATTGACGTATATACTCCATCCCTGGTATTGACTCTATAGATTTGTTCTGGTTATTTGTGTCGTTGGGTTGCTATCTCATTGACGTATATACCCCATCCCTGGTATTGACTCTATAGATTTGTTCTGGTTATTTGTGTAGTTGTGTTCTATCTGATTGACATATATACCCCATCCCTGGTATTGACTCTATAGATTTGTTCTGGTTATTTGTGTCGTTGGGTTGCTATCCCATTGACGTATATACCCCATCCCTTGTATTGACTTTAAAGATTTGTGCTGGTTATCTGTGTCGTTGCGTTGCTATCTGATTGACGTATACCCCATCCCTAGTATTGACTATAGATTTGTTCTGGTTATTTGTGTCGTTGCGTTGCTATCTCATTGACGTATATACCCTATCCCTGGTATTGACTTTAAAGATTTGTTCTGGTTATTTGTGTCGTTGGGTTGTTATCTCATTGACGTATATACCCAATCCCTGGTATTGACTTTAAAGATTTGTTCTGGTTATTTGTCTCGTTGGGTTGCTATCTGATTGACGTATATACCCCATCCCTGGTATTGACTCTATAGAGTTGTTCTGGTTATTTGTGTCGTTGGGTTGCTATCAGATTGACGAATATAGCCCATCCCTGATATTGACTCTATAGATTTGTTCTGGTTATTTGAGTCATTCGGTTGCTACCTCATTGACGTATATACGCCATCCCTGCAATTGACTCTAAAGATTTGTTGTGGTTATTTGTGTCGTTGGGTTGCTATTCTATTGACGTATATACCCCATCCCTGATATTGACTCTATAGATTTGTTCTGGTTATTTGTGTCGTTGGGTTGCTATCTCATTGACGTATATACCTGATCCCTGTAATTGACTCTAAAGATTTGATATGGTTATTTGTGTCGTTGGGTTACTATTCTATTGACGTATATACCCCATCTCTGTTATTGACTCTATCGATTTCTTCTGGTTATTTGTGTCGTTGGGTTGCTATCTCATTGACGTATATACCCTATCTCTGTTATTGACTCTATCGATTTGTTCTGGTTATATGTGTCGTTGGGTTGCTATCTGATTGACGTATTTACCCCATTCCTGTTATTGACTCTATAGATTTGTTCTGGTTATTTGTGTCGTTGGGTTGCTATCTCATTGACATATATACCCCATCAATGTTATCGACTATAGAATTATTATGGTTATTGTGTCGTTGGGTTGCTATCTCATTGACGTATATACCCCTTCCTGGTATTGACTCTATAGATTTGTTTTGGTTACCTGTGTCGTTGAGTTGCTATTCTATTGACGTATATACCCCATCTCTGGTATTGACTCTATAGATTTGTTCTGGTTATTTGTGTCGTTGGGTTGCTATCTGATTGACGTATATACCCCATTCATGGTATTGACTCTAAAGATTTGTTCTGGTTATTTGTGTTGTTGGGTTGCTATCTCATTGACGTATATTCCTATTCCTGGTATTGACTGTTAAGATTTATTTTGGTTATTTCTGTCGTTAGGTAGCTATCTCATTGACGTATATACCCCATCCCTGGTATTGACTCAAAGATTTGTTCTGGTTATTTGTGTCGTTGGGTTGCTATCTCATTGAAGTGTATACCCCATCCCTGATATTGACTTTATAGATTTGTTCTGGTTATTTGTGTCGTTGGGTTGCTATCTGATTGACGTATATACCCCATCCCTTGTATTGACTTTAAAGATTTGTTCTGGTTATCTGTGTCGTAGGGTTGCTATCTGATTGACGTATATACCCCATCACTAGTATTGACTATAGATTTGTTGTGGTTATTTGTGTCGTTGGGTTGCTATCTGATTCAAGCATATACCCCATCCCTGTTATTGACTCTATAGATTTATTCTGGTTATTTGTGTCGTTGGGTAGCTATCTCATTGACGTATATACCCCATATATAAAATATTTCCAACAAAAAAATCAAGTTCAAATTATCTCCTTCTGTATCAATTGTGAACAGAACTGTGTACAGTATACAAAGTCAAGTAGATGCAAATACCTTAACTGCCGTCAAGAATGACTAACAAATCACTAATGCAACAAGTCAAGACTGACTTCAACCACAGTAAATATCAAGTACACAATCAAAGAACTAAGGGCAATAACTCCAACTAAGTCAAGTATACCTCCGAAACAAAGTCCTTATCAGAAATACCAAGAATCAACTACACTTCCGGTATGCAATGTCTAGTCAAGTAAAGTCTGATCTGATGTGCTAAAGCTAAGTGTTAATGCAAGTAATGTTAGACGGTGTGTGTGTAACCTCACAACTATACTATACTACACTCTCTATAATCAAGCTAGGTTAATCAAAAATTTGTTTTCAAAAATATATGTGCAACTACATGTATTTATAATGCCTATGTATTTATTAACTTATAGGTCTTATACCACCACACTATAATGATTATAATCAAAATCAATCTTATATTCAAAATATATATAAGAAATCAATACTAAAAATCAACATGCCACACTAATTTTAATCAAATTCAGTACTATTAACTTACTCTGGTTAATACTTAATGTCAGATAAACATTATGTAAATATACTATCAAACAATAAAATGTAACTATATACTCAAGTATACCACTGGCAGAAAAATACCAGTTTCCACAAATCTTGTTAATACATTTAAGATTTGCTAAGTCTATTTCAGTTTTACTCAGTTACAAATATGTATAATAATATATAATAACTCTAGGATCTTAATGAATACCAATATCAGAACATTATGTGTTTATGTGTCACATCATAATGTATAAGTACTATATACTATAACTGTATACGATAGTGTTGCTTTCTGTGTATACTTTAATCTGTATAAGTCACATACAGTTTTACTAGCAGTACAAACGAACTCTCATAATAAGCTAACTGTCACTGAGTATATGCAAGTTTGTATGAAAAATAAAAAATAAATGAAACGACAAAGTCAAAACGTCAAGTGCTATGACTAAGTACTGATGCACCAAAAATTTTAAGTTTAAGTAAATGTATACTAAGTGTAAGTATTGATGCACCACTACCAGTTCAAACTAAACGTGGTGTTTCAATCAATCGTAGATTAAGTCAGTGACAGTATAACACTATACCCTAGAAGTAAATGAAAAATATCAAGTCTTTTTCAATCAGGTTTGTGTAAAAATGTGTGAAAAAAATAATTAAGTGTTGAAAGCAAACTATGCTGTATACAAGCTATAATATATATAAAGTAAAATTGCCTACCTTATAAATAAGAATATTTTCCAACACAAATAATCAATGCACAAACACAATGTACAATAATCAAAAGCAAATGTCAAGTTTTCAAATAGTGAAAACTAAAAGTCTAAGTTACAATCAAGTAACTTCCGGTACCACAATATTCTAAGTCGGTAATACGGTATACATGCATGTAAACAAATACACGTGGACATCCACATGGCTAACGGAAGTAAACATCAGCATGTGCACGTGGTCTGGAACATATGTGTGACATCACTATTGGTAAACATCAACATCTACGGTAAAAGGACAATAAATCTGGAACATCGGACATCTGACGGATCTCTCTGTGCCATCTCATTCCATAATACTACGTGGGCGCCAAATGTGAAAGGGTCTCTTCCGGTATAAATGATTATAACCAGAAGACTTTCTAAGGTTCGGATACTTTATTACCAGAGAATAAAATCTCTGAAATAACAAAATTATAAACATTAATGATAGTTCATGTAACATAGAATATATTATACACATATTATATCACAGACAATTTCAATTCAGTTTAAATAATTTCTAATATAATAGTGTTACTATAAACAGTAGATACACATTTACTATGGAATGTTCATTCATTCAATTGTGTAGTGAAATGTACATCACATGTCACATGTACTTTAATAAACCGGTTTCTGTGACCGACATTTAAATATAACGCTAATCAGTTTCATCGTGTTTACAACCAAATAGAATTAGATGTATCCTTAAAATTACTTCTCAAAGTACATGAAAGTTAACAATTAAACTTTACAAATATCACAACATTCAAAAGTATTTACTATGTCTGAATATCGACATATAAATTCTATACAACTGATTTACTAAAATGCGCAAATCGTCAAAGGAAATAATTCATGACTTGCTATTATTTCTATAGTATAAAATAATACAAAACTACAAATTATGCGCTTACCACTTGTGGAGTGAGTTCTCCAGTAAATTAGAACTTGGCACAAAGTATAAACAAGTAATCTACATCAGAGTCCTGAAAACCAAAATACAATAATAAGAACGGACTCTTAGTAATTATATAAAATACTAAACACATGACAATTGTATTCAATTCGTCTATATAAAAATAACATTACGCAAACATGTAACTCGAATATTCTCTTCACAATATACTCTAATTTATCATACATGCCGCCATTTTCCAACATGCAGTATTCGTAAAATACTGTTATTACGATATCTCTAAACATTACATAATTACGCTATAACCAGCGGCAAATATTACATTACTCTATAAAAATATGACCTAGCTTCTTTACCAAAATACGTTCATATAAATCTTTCATTCCGGTGTTATAAACATGCAATCTGAAGAGTATTTACTTGGAAATAGGAAAATTAACTAAATCTATTAAGTCGTGTCAAAATATTAATAAAGAAGAAAGTGCAACTTACTAGTCATGTCTGAAAACTATAAAGCTGAGTCTAGTAAATATACAATCTGTAAATATGGGTTTCTGAGTTATAACATCTGGATAAAAATGGACGTCTTTCACTGACCAATGTCCAGGTAAATTCTATCCAAAAAGCACAAAGGAAAAACTCAACTTAACCGCCAATAACTAAGAACCAATCAAAACAAGAGTTCAATTTCAACCCCCATGAATATGTATGAGTAACATTACTCAATACGTAAATTATATACTAAATCAAATCTTAAAGGATAAATATCCTTTAGTAACAATACTTTGCAAGAGTGAAATAATAAAACTAAGACTCCAATAAGAATTTGATAAGTAGATTTTAATATAAATCAATGATTTCCAAAGTGCAAATTACATAATTTATGAAGCATAAAAAATCACTCTGCTACATCCTCCCTCTGTTGAAAAATGACTTCCACGTCATCAGAACTGTCTGATTTATATTAAAATCTACTTATCAAATTCTTATTGGAGTCTTAGTTTTATTATTTCACTCTTGCAAAGTATTGTTACTAAAGGATATTTATCCTTTAAGATTTGATTTAGTATATAATTTACGTATTGAGTAATGTTACTCATACATATTCATGGGGTTGAAATTGAACTCTTGTTTTGATTGGTTCTTAGTTATTGGCGGTTGTTGAGTTTTTCCTTTGTGCTCTTTGGATAGAATTTACCTGGACATTGGTCAGTGAAAGACGTCCATTTTTATCCAGATGTTATAACTCAGAAACCCATATTTACAGATTGTATATTTACTAGACTCAGCTTTATAGTTTTCCAGACATGACTAGTAAGTTGCACTTTCTTCTTTATTAATATTTTGACACGAATTAATAGATTTGGTTAAATTTCCTATTTTCAAGTAAATACTCTTCAGATTGCATGTTTATAACACCGGAATGAAAGATTTATATGAACGTATTTTGGTAAAGAAGCTAGGTCATATTTTTAGAGTAATGTAATATTTGCCGCTGGTTATAGCGTAATTATGTAATGTTTAGAGATATCGTAATAACAGTATTTTACGAATACTGCATGTTGGAAAATGGCGGCATGTATGATAAATTAGAGTATATTGTGAAGAGAATATTCGAGTTACATGTTTGCGTAATGTTATTTTTATATAGACGAATTGAATACAATTGTCATGTGTTTAGTATTTTATATAATTACTAAGAGTCCGTTCTTATTATTGTATTTTGGTTTTCAGGACTCTGATGTAGATTACTTGTTTATACTTTGTGCCAAGTTCCTAATTTACTGAGAACTCACTCCACAAGTGGTAAGCGCATAATTTGTAGTTTTTGTATTATTTTATACTATAGAAATAATAGTAAGTCATGAATTATTTCCTTTGACGATTTGCGCATTTTAGTAAATCAGTTGTATAGAATTTATATGTCGATATTCAGACATAGTAAATACTTTTGAATGTTGTGATATTTGTAAAGTTTAATTGTTAACTTTCATGTACTTGCGAGAAGTAATTTTAAGGATACATCTAATTCTATTTGGTTGTAAACACGATGAAACTGATTAGCGTTATATTTAAATGTCGGTCACAGAAACCGGTTTATTAAAGTACATGTGACATTTGATGTACATTTCACTACACAATTGAATGAATGAACATTCCATAGTAAATGTGTATCTACTGTTTATAGTAACACTACTATATTAGAAATTATTTAAACTGAATTAAAATTGTCTGTGATATAATATGTGTATAATATATTCTATGTTACATGAACTATCATTAATGTTTATAATTTTGTTATTTCAGAGTATTTATTCTCTGGTAATAAAGTATCCGAACCTTAGAAAGTCTTCTGGTTATTATTTATTTATACCGGAAGAGACCCTTTCACACATATGGCATATTACAAACAATATTAACAATATGCATAAATAACAATAAGTGACGTCAGAAGTTTCATTACTATACAAAATATCTTTATAATAAAAGTTGAATTGTGAAAAAAAAAAAAAATAAGTTGAAGCTTACTTGTGCAGTAAAACTGGTACCTTTAATATTATTATGAAAATATAAATCACTTCAAATTACAAAAAATAAACAATACCAATGCAATGCAAAACATTCCCTGACATAATGAAAAAGTATTGGACTAAAATCTTGGTTTTGAAATAAAATTAGTTGTAACTCAAACGTAGTTATTGATTTAAACTGTAAATATAAAATAAAAAGATCCTCACTAGAATATTCCATGATTTACATTCATTCTCACAATCAGGAAACATATACAATTCCTACCTTTTCTTTGTACTGTGGTGTCACCTAATGCCTATAACGCATTCTTTTGTTAATATTTCCCAAATTATAAGAAAGTCCTGACATCACTTAAACTAACCCATAAATGAAATGCCAAAAGAAAGTCACGCATTAATTATAAACATTGTACTGATAATGAAACTAATTTTGAATACAATCAATCAAGAGATCATTTGAGCCTTGAGCAATATTCTAAGTCTGTAAGAGAATGATAATCCCATACTTCATGATAAGTATTCGCTACCGCTCGTACTTAATAATGAAGAAAGGTTGTCATTCTCTTACATATACGTAGTAATTATAGACATTGTGTCAAGATTGTTAAGTCTGATTGAATAAGACTAATTCATATGAATAAAACTGGGACTAATATATAAATGTTTTCATTAGTCCCAGATTTAAAATAAATACACAATTTTGTTTGTTTACTGGTACACTCTAATTGATTGAAATTTTCCTTTAGACCAAATTTTGAGACTTTTGTGACATGTTCACCCCTTTTTTGCAATATTTTGTATCAAATAAATGCAGATTGTTGCCATGGTTACACCAAAAGAGATTATATTTCACCTTTTAACTATTAAAATGAAATCTATGGAAGATGCTCTTTCCAGAAATATACACATGCATAACAAAATAGTAAGCCTTATTTATTAGATAGGAAGGAAAAGAGGGTGGTTAAAAATTATGAGTGTCAATTTTAAGATTTTCTCCTAACTGTGTATTGCTACCTTAAAGCACTGCCTTTATAAACGAAAGACAAGAATACGAAAATATTCATAGAACAATAACACAATGACAGGATGTATTTGTACAGAGCCACGTCAAATGGATACCACCAAAAGAACATACTTAACTGTAACATTAGATTATGGTTAACAGTCAAATGACTAAATTACCTACTGAAACATCAGAATCTCCTAAACAGTCAAATGACTAAATAACCTACACCAGAATGCAAAGAAAAATCAACTGAACCAAAGATACAAGCAAACTAGGAGTACGTTACATTTATAAGTGTTGATGTTAAATCGATTGACTGCCATATCTCCTGAAGGGCAATTAAAAGTTTGCAATATCAAACTTGGCCTCTATTTTGACATAAAAGATTCTCAGCTTATTGCACAAACATCTGTTATGGATTTTCACTAATCACTTTTTTGACTTTTTGTCAGATGTTCAGAATCCTCTGGTTTATCCATGAAGTGTCATTAAAAACTTTGCCCTGTAACCCGTACTGTTCTTTTCATAATGTTATTACCTATGGTTTAAACATTTATTTATTTAAACCTTATAAAAATCATTTCATAATTTTTGAAAGAAAACAGGTGTCCATGTTAAATCTAGAGAGAATCATTTTCTGCAAACAATTCAATAGGTTATAAATAACTCAAAACAGGACGCATACCTTTCATTTTTGTCTGCTTTTGTAGTTATTCATATACTATCAGTCTATAGCAGTCTTTTGCTTGTTAATTTGAAAAACAGTAGCCAACATCCTTAAAATGTCATGTTCCAATCACTCAAGGACAATAATTCCTAACCAGCAAGCATGATAATCAACATTATAGAATTAAATTAAACCTCAATTAAAAAAAAAAACATATCATAACCACATCACAGCTTAAGGCTTCTTCTGAACATTTGAAGGTCCCTACTATGTATTGGTTACCTAAACTACACAAATCAAAGTGCTGGATAGCACCTCTGGGAAGTCTGCAACTGTAGATGTGTATTTTTTCAAATAGGTTATAGATGTGTATTATTTTAAATATGTATTCAATCACAGCTTTGATATTTTTAACTAAACCATTTTCTTTTTTCATAAAAGTTTGTCATATAAAATTTTGATATTTTCTATTGCAACCTTGAACTGTTGTTCTAAAATAATCAAATATACAATAAGCTCTGTTAATTTCTTTATGTGCCCATGCCATATCTAGGGCCTGTGATTTTATAGTATTTTTTCCATTCGTAACTGGGCATAACCCTAACAACAACAGTAAAATGACGGCACCGAAATTCAAACTTGATCTTTGTGTTGTGGTTAAAAGTATTTTGTATAAGTTTCGTAACATTTCGTTGAGGAACACTAAAGTTAGAGCACGGAATTGAAAAAAAATCGTAAGTGTTCCGCGGAACCCGGTGTTTCGCCTACTTTTGCTGTTAATCGCAGGCTCAACAAAATGAGGAAAAATTAATAAAATATTCCTCTCTATACTATCTTTTGATTGTAAGAAGCTTCTGTCCAAGTTTGGTAAAATCCAGGATAGTTTATGAATCTAATAAATGTTTTAAAAATAACTGCAGACTGTATGTAATGTTAACTGGAAGAAAAGCTAAGTCCATTAAGTAAAATACGGAAAACAAGAACAAAATTTTAACTAAATTTCCTTCTAGATACTAGCTTTTGATCATAAACAAGCTTTTGTCCAAGTTTGATACAAATCCAGGATAGTTTAAGAAAGTT
>CM029606.1:9844307-9945799 GCA_017311375.1 Mytilus coruscus
TAAATTAGTCTGTCGACTAACAAGTCAAATTTTGCTGATATAGTTATTAGACTGTCACTCTTTATGGCAGTGATTGCCCTTAAATAAGGATTTTTTTACCTTTTGTGTTTTGAGCAAAAACTAAAGAAGATAGAGCGAACATAGACAGAGTAAATGATCATCAATCAAAAATCAACAAAACAGAGATTTTTGTCATGAATTCTATTTTGTCTATAATGTTGGAGAGTGTCCTTTGTTGTATTTGCACATAGACCAAGGTGAGCGACACAAGTTCTTTATAGCCTCTAGTTATGTTTAAGCACCTGCTTAAAAACTTCGTGATTTTTATTCACCTGGCCTAAAAGGCTACGTGAGCATTAGTCATCACTTGGGGTCGGTCGTTGTCTAATGTACGTCGTTACAGATTAATAGAACTCAATGGTGGTATTTCTCCTCAATGGGAATCTGTACTTCCACATTTGAACTTTCAATTTCAAAATTTCATGCTATTTCACTAAAAACTTCTGAGAGGATTTAGTCTTAAAAAATTAAAAAAAGGTAGTTTCCTTGTAATAGGGCTATACCATGAACGATCTGTCATATAAAATATTAGGAGGCAGAGCGAGCTATATTCAGTGTTTTGTATGGCAAGCCATTTTACTATTTATTTGAACTTCAAGATATCTCATATAGTATATAAGATTGTTTTAATAAGATATATTATAAACTTTAAAGATATCTCATATACTTTATAAGATACCTTATATAATCTGGTTTTTATAAGATATCGTATATACTTTATAAGATATCTTATATACTTCATAAGATATCTTTTATACTTTATAAGATATCTTCTAAAGTTTATAAGGTATCTTATAAAGTATATAAGATATCTTAAAAAGTATACAAGATATCTCATATTATTTATAAGACATCTAATAAAGAAAATTATATGAAATATATAATAAACTATAAAATATATCCTATAAACAATATAAGATATCTTAAAAACTGTATAAAATATCTTATAAACTATATGAGATATCGTATAAAGTTTATTAGATATCTTGAAGTTGGAATAAATAGTAAAACGGCTTGCCATAGTTTTGGGGAGTTTTTCTGACTCTTTCTCCTTATTTATTATATTTGGCTATAACAGTGATTTTGCCATAGTAAATCTTTAAGAAATTTAAGTAAATGAAATGATTTTCTATGCATTAATAAAAAAATATTTACTAAACCAGGAAACCATTATGTATGTCTCTTTATGTGTGGAAAAAAGTAAGATAACAAAGTTACCCCATAAATTTTATATATTAGCGTAAAATGTTCCTTTTTGTTAAAAATTGGAGGGGAGAAGTATCAATGACCAAAAGGGACCTTACAATGAAGACAGATAATTGCATTTGCGATGTTTATCATCAAAGAGTGGTAATTTGTATCCTATTTAACTGCTTGATGTGTTTGAGTGTTTGATTTTTCCATTTGATAAGGGACTTTCCGTTTTGAATTTTCCTTGGAGTTCAGTATTTTTGTTATTTTACTTTTTATGCAGATGAGATGAATATTTCAGGGCTCGACATTACCATTTGTCCGATTGTCCGGGACAAGTGGACACAGGGGTCGGGCAAGTAGATTCACCATACTACTTGTCCGATCGGGCAAGTGAAAAATGGAGGTCAGATTAAAATAGATCAAATTCAAGACTTGTACATTCCCAGAAATATGAATGATTGTTTTATTGATCATACTAAATGAAATAAATATTCATTGATTGAACCAGAGACATATAATACTTGTATAATATGTCTCTGTTTGAACGTATTTGAACATGCTGGCAGCCATTGACCAGGGGAATATAAGTAAGGGGGAAAGAAACCAATGTTAATGCTTCTTCTTACATTGTAGTATAAGCCTCCTTGAATTAGGAGCACCTCCATATGGATCTTTACCACAACTTTAAAATTGTAGATTAAAGTACGGTTCATTTGATTTTGCTTTTATGCATAACAATACATTAAAAGAGGTTTTATTTAATAAGATCTATATATAAAAATAATAAGTTAAGATGTAAAAATTAAATAAAATCTAAAAAGGCAGATTTTTAGTGAAATGTTTTATGTACTTCATGATCATATATCAATGTATATACAAATCAAAATAAATTGTAAAAGCTTGTTTTGACACCATCAGTAAATTAAAAAGGTTTAATCATATACAAGGTGGCCAGGTGTATTTACATCCTTGGTTTAACCCATACCACTACTACAGAATGAATAGGTCCATAGGAGAACTAGTGGTTTGGGAAGAAATGATGATTTAATGATCGACACATGATAGTGACATTCAGTCAGAGAACTCAGTCTTGCAAATAATCTTTCAGTCTGAAATAATAGAATGAATTTTGATGTGGTATTCATATAACATAACAAAATGCTCCCTTTATTAGGTACACTCAAAGCGCAAGTGTTATTATTGCATATCATCAATATGTAAGTATTTCAATTATGAATTCGGACAAGTGAGTTAAAAGTTCGGACAAGTTGATTTTCTTGAAACTTGTCCGAAGGGACAAGTTAGAAAAAATGATAATGTAGAGGCCTGTCTGTCATAACGGCCTCTCAAGTAGTCAATCATGGAATTATTCATGGTTATGTATTATAGATGTAGTATAATACAGAAATTAACTTGAAAAGAGTGACTTGTCATATATTAAAGAAGACTTAAAATAATCTTTCATCTTTTCTGACTGTCCGTTGGTACACTTTCATATGAGGTAAGTAACAGCAGTTTACATCAAGTATTAAAACAAAGTCTTACTTTTCTGTTTGTAACTTTCATGTTTGCTAGGTCTAAACTGTGTAAACATAACTAAAATGTTTATTGTCAAACAGTAGATACTTTTGTACAATTTTGCCTTGTATTGACTTTATAGCGCACACTTACAAATATACATGTAAAACACTGACTTTTGTCTATCAAGATAAGAAATAACGATAGATTGAATAATTGCTTACATCAACATCATTTGAACTTTGGTGAACTGAGCCGTCTCATTCGATTGGCAATCATACCGCATCTCTTAACTCTTATGTCTTAACTTCAAATTTGGTATAAAAACTATTTTTTGTACATGTTTTATGTATGGGCTGTTGGTTTCATGTGATAATATTTATCGACCTGCTATGCTGCATGGGTTTTGATGATCGTGGATGACATACATTCATCAACTGCACATGTAGACTACTAGTTTTTAAAATCTTCATTTGATATTGGATGGATAGTTGTCTCATTTCAATCATATCCCATGTCTCCTTGCTTATTTTACTACACATACTCATAGACATTAATCACACAGATTTATATGAAAAACTGGATTAATAAAGGCAGTGACAAGAAAGAGAATCGTCAATATACACTCAACACCAAGCAGATTAGGCGAATATTAAATGAATCTGTCATGTAAAGGAATTTAAAAAAAAGATATTCTATGATTTATTTTTACGTTAAAATATAGATATAATCCAATTCAGCTGGTATCACATGATCATCTATCAAGTCACTATCAAAGTTCCCTACACACAAAGTGTAGCTCTCAAGTTTTGATATAAGAGATTGAATGTTAATGATCCAATGAAACACTGTTGGTATATCTTTCCATAAATGATATTCGGAGGAACGTTCTGGTCAATAGTCGCATTTAGTTGTACCGATACACTAGTATTTCTATTTGAAGGCATGCCATATGTTAGTCCACATGATTAGTGCATGAATTGCCAACTCCTGTTGGCACACAACTGCTTAGACTTTTTGGGGGACTTTCCTTGTGCCTGGACTTTTCTTCTTAACATTCACCAGTTTGGGCATTTTGGAAAATACTGGAAAAAAAAATGTGTAATATAGTTACATGTGGCAATATGAATAATAATACAATAGCATATGGCTTAAACAATTCCAATATCAAATCTGTCTTAAGAATAGCCATATTACCTCAAGATCTCTGCTCGAACAATTATATTTGCAAGATTTATGTTAGTTTTCTATGGGTTTATGCTACATATATGCCAGCTTATGCAAATTCAGGAATTATTTATACATGTAGCAATGATTCTAGTTTTTAATATTTTCAATATTGTAGGATCATAAGATGTCGCAAACAAAAAACATCATATATTTTAATTTAATGGTGCTTGCTTAACTACAAAACTATGTATATATACATTTACATATCATAATAGGTAATGCAGGACCTAAATTAATCATTAATTATGTAGCACATTGTCATACCATGCATGTGGGTCTTCAAACGGCAAATTGATATTTTCATATCTTCACAGTATTGAAAACAAACAAACAAAAAATATCGGAAAATTTAATATTGAGTGACTTAGAAAAAAAAGGTGGAACTATTTGGGTCTATCTTGATGTGAATATAAATATATAAAATGACTGAATAATAGCCAACGATAAATCTTACGGGGCGATGGATCATAAAATTATGATACAGTACACTACAAAATATAATATATAACCAGTCTAAAAGGGTACAACATCACCAAAAATAACAATAAAAGGAATAAATGTTACATATTTCGGATAACAGATATCCTTCATATATTATATATATAAAACTCTTACTGGACTTGACTGAAGTATATAGTTAATAGCAATTGGGCCTAGAAAAGAAAAAGCTCATGTACATTTGTAATGCACAGGTTTAAACAAAAATTAGACATCTTGGCGTCTTGCTATTTTGATTTTTTGCTTTGACATCGTTGCAGGAAAACATCTTGCAAGGCTATTTTGATTTTTTTCTTTGACGCCGTTGCAGGAAAAAATCTTGCAAGGCTATTTTGATTTTTGCTTTGACACCGTTGCAGGAAAACATCTTGCAAGGCCTTTTTCATTATTTGATTTGACGCTATTGCAGGAAAAAAATAATTTAGCCTTGTGAAACGCCATAATTTAACAGGCATAATTAATTGAACTTGTAATGCATGTGATATGTGGTATAAACAGATAGAGAAAAGGGAGTCCATAACAATAACATGCATAATAAAGCCTGGTGGCAATGATTTATAATGAAGACAAAAACAGCACTACCTATGCATCATTAAAGTAGATGAGCTGTGTTGGTGTATTAACGTCAGTAAAAAAGTACATTCATTTGTACACAATGTACTTTCACAATACTAGATCATACTAGGAAGGTCAGCTGCCGGGCTGAACTGGTAAACATTGGACTGAACATTTGAAAAGATTACCATCCATGCATTGTCCCTTTCCACATCGGCAAAGGCAAATCTATGGTGTTTTCTATGGAACATGGCTTGTTAAAATTGATGTAAAACTATTTCAAAACACATGGTTTAACGATTTCACTTCGGTAGAAACAGGAAGAAGTATCAGATGATTATGAAAACTGGATCCCCTCCCAATTTAGGCCTGGTAAATTGCGATTCATCTGAGAACCACATTGATTTTAAAGACAGAAAAGTATCACAATTCCTTATTTAGCGATTTGAGCTTTCTTCTATACACTTAATCACCAATGTTTTACGTTTGAAAACATGTTTGAACATTAACCTAGGCCCATTGTAGAACTTTATTGATTTTCCTAAGCCACCCCATTTTCGCTCCAGAACGCCATTTTGTTGTAATCAACTCAAAGAAACAGAAAAATTAGGAAAACTAATGCATAAACCACTACGAAATTTACTCAATACATGAAGAAATCATATATCTATCAGAAAATATAAATTTTATCACTCATCTCCGTTTTTTGAGGAAGAAGTGTCAAAATAAAAATGATGTTAGGACAGCCCAATAGGCGGGATAGGGTGGGGTCACTTCGGTCAATATGCAAATTCATTCTATGGAGCCGTGTATTCGTACTGCAATCGTAAAAGTCATTAATTACACAAGAACCATTTTAAACTTCTTATTTCAATTATAACATTTGATAAATATGGATTGTAATACTTACATATCGTATGTCTATTTGTTTAGGTGATGCAATGTCCGCCATTAATCAAGGCACGTTGAGCATCTTCCAGATGCATCACGGGTAATCACACAAAATCTCGCGCTGCATAAGACATTATACTACTGTCTATGCAAAAGTCCACGAGATTCCAATCCTTCTAACTATACAAATCCTTGGAATTAGGGGCCAAAAAACAAGCATTTTTGTAGTTTCCGGACAATAACTTGTGTGTAAGTGTATGGATCTCTCTGAAATTGTACTACAAGGTTCCATATCACAAAGGGAAGGCTGGGATTGAGTTTGGAGTAATTGCCAAAAACATTCAGGAATTAGGGGCAAAAAGGGGCCAAAAACAAGCATTTTTATACGACCGCAAAAAAAATTTGCGGTCGTATATTGGTATGACGTTGGCGTCGTCGTCGTCGTCCGAAGACGCATTGGTTTTCGCACTCTAACTTTAGTTTAAGTGAATGGATCTCTATGAAATTTTACCATAAGGTTCAATATCACAAAAGGAAGGTTGGGATTGATTTTGGGGGTTATGGTACCAACAGTTAAGGAATAAGGGGCCAAAAATAAGCATTTTTGTAATTTCCAGACATAACTTGTGTGTTAGTGTATGGATCTCTCTGACTTTGTACCACAAGGTTCCATATCACAAAGGGAATGCTGGGATTGATTTTTGGGGGTAATTGCCTCAAAATTTTAGGAATTAGGGGCCTAAAAAAGGGGCAAAAAACAAGCATTTTTCTAGTTTCATGACAATAACTTGTGTGTAAGTGTATGGATCTTTCTGAAATTGTACTACAAGGTTCCATATCACAAAGGAAAGCTGGAATTGAGTTTGGGGTAATTGCCTGAAACGTTTAGGAATTAGGGGCCAAAAGGGGCCAAAATAAGCATTTTCTAGTTTCCAGACAATAACTTGTGTTCAAGTGTATGGATCTCTCTGAAATTGTACTGCAAGGTATCATACCTCAAAGGGAAGGCTGGGATTGAGTTTGGGGTGATGAATCATAAGGGGTTCAAAAAATTTGGGGGGAGGGATTTTTTTTTTTTTTCCTTTTTTTTTTCTTTAAAATTTTCCATTTTAAGTTGGTTATTTCTGATTTATATTTAAAAGCAAATAATAATGATATGACAGGAGATACACACCAAACAGTATTGTGCAAAAGAAGATACTTCGTATAAATTGCTTATTTCTTGACCAATTTCAATGGGGTTTTATTCTTGAACTCTTGGGGTTCTTTAATATGCTGAATCTAACCGTGTATTAAGTTTTTGGATTTTGGGCCCCGTTTTTAAATTAGTCCACATTGAGGTCCAAAGGGTCTAAAATCAAACTTTGTTTGATTTCATCAAAATTTGAATTATTGGGGTTCTTTGATATGCCGAATCTAACCGTGTATTTAGAGAATTCTTAATTGTTGGTCCTGTTTTCAAATTGGTCTACATTAAGGTCCAAAGGGTCCAAAATTAAACTTAGTTTGATTTTAACAAAAATTGAATTCTTAGGGTTCTTTGATATGCTGAATCTAAACATGTATTTAGATTTTTGATTATGGGCCCAGTTTTCAAGTTGGTCCAAATCGGGTCCAAAATTAAACTTTGTTTGATTTCAACAAAAATTGAATATGTGGGGTTCTTTGATATGCTGAATCTAACAATGTATTTAGATTTTTGATTTTTGGGCCCCGTTATCAACTTTGTCCACATTGAGGTCAAAAGGGTCCAACATTAAACTTTGTTTGATTTCATCAAAAATTGAATTATTGGGTTCTTTGATATGCCTAATCTAACCGTATATTTAGATTCTTAATTTTTGGTCCCGTTTTCAAATTGGTCTTCACTAAGGTCCAAAGGGTCCAAAATTAAACTTAGTTTGATTTTAACAAAAATTGAATTCTTAGGGTTCTTTGATATGCTGAATCTAAACACGTATTTAGATTTTTGATTATGGGCCCAGTTTTCAAGTTGGTCCAAATCGGGGTCCAAAATTAAACTTTGTTTGATTTCAACAAAAATTGAATATATGGGGTTCTTTGATATGCTGAATCTAACAATGTATTTAGATTTTTGATTTTTGGGCCCCGTTATCAACTTTGTCCACATTGAGGTCAAAAGGGTCCAAAATTAAACTTTTGTTTGATTTCATCAAAAATTGAATTATTGGGGTTCTTTGATATGCCGAATCTAACCGTGTATTTAGATTCTTAATTTTTGGTCCCGTTTTCAAATTGGTCTACATTAAGGTCCAAAGGGTCCAAAATTAAACTTAGTTTGATTTAACAAAAATTGAATTCTTGGGGTTCTTTGATATGCTGAATCTAAACATGTATTTAGATTTTTGATTATGGGCCCAGTTTTCAAGTTGGTCCAAATCGGGGTCCAAAATTAAACTTTGTTTGATTTCAACAAAAATTGAATATATGGGGTTCTTTGATATGCTGAATCTAACAATGTATTTAGATTTTTGATTTTTGGGCCCTGTTATCAACTTTGTCCACATTGAGGGCAAAAGGGTCCAAAATTAATCTTTGTTTGATTTCATCAAAAATTGAACTCTTGGGGTACTTTGATATGCTGAATCTAACCATGTATTTAGATTTTGGATATTGGACCATAATAGGTGAATGTCCAATTTAAAATTTTTAAGTTCTTAGACCACATTCATTCTGTGTCAGAAACCTATGCTGTGTCAAAAATTTAATCACAATCCAAATTCAGACAGTGTCAAGCTTGAATTTTTGTGTTCAAACTTGCACCAACTGTTCAGTGTTCGACCTCTGCGGTCGTACCAGGCTGTGCTCGGCGAAGCATTATATTTTCTAATACTATATACGATAGGTCAACTATATTTGGTGTATGAAAAAGGTAAAATTACCAAAATACTGAACTCTGAGGAAAATTAAAAGTGGAAAGTACCTAATCAAATGGCAAAATCAAATGATAAAACACATCAAACGAATGGACAACAATTTTACAATGTACATGTTAGTCTGACCGGTTTTATTTGACATTACTGACCTCATTTTCACGGTTCATTGATAAGTGGTAAATGTTTGTGTTTTGTTCTGTTTTTCTTAAACTATAAGCAATAGGTCAACTATATTTTGTGTATGGAATGATTGTAAGGTGTATATGTCTGTCTGGCAGTTATCATCTGATTCTGTTTCTTATATACTATAAACAGTAGGTCAACTATATTTAATGCATAGATTGATTGTAAGTTGTACATGTTTGTCTGACATGGTTCATCTGACCTTGACCTCATTTTCATGAAACATTGGTTATGTTAAATTATGTGATACTTCTAGTTAAGCTCTATATTTAGGACTACCAACATAAAATCAAGGATCAATAAAGCAGATGAGACATTACAGCGAGTGCTTTCTTAAGCTTGTTCAAGATTTCAGAAGAACTTATTTATTTCCTAAGAAACATTTTCAAAATATTGTAACATTTTTTGTTCTTAACCCTGAATTTTGGAACATCATTGAATGCATATCTTCCATTATCATGTTTATGGAGCTGTATAACAAAATATTCCCCATTGTTAAAATTATACTTCTATCTATAATACTAAAATAACGAGGTCCAATTTGTCAGCCGTTATGACGTAAAAACGATGAATCAAAGAATTCAACTTTATATATAACTAATATAGTACAATGGTGTTGATTAACAGGCCCATTTGTTTTCCACGTAATTAATATTGCCAATAATTAAGAACTTCCAGGTCGAGTCCGACACCGATACCAATAGTATATGTAACATATAGCTTCCGATCGCATCACAAAATAACATGTAAGTTGAACGTTCTGGAAAAACTTTTTTAAGTCGAACTCAGTTGAACTGAAAAATAAGGCGTAGATACTTTAATTCAGTCATGGACCTGTGATGTCACGGGTGTGTTCTAGTATATTTAAATATTCAGTATATTTGGTAAACACTATGGATGTCAACGAGTAATAGAGTACCTAGTACTCAAGTATCGCTCGATAGAAGCGAGTATAGAATACCAAAAAAATACTCAACTAATCGGTTTCCTTTTAGATTGTTGTTACTTTCTTCAGCTTAAACACAAATTTATTTCTATCAAGAGCGCCACCAAGGAAATTTCATATTAATCCAAATTAATCGAAATTAAAATATGTTTCGATTGTTCGCGTTTAATTGACATTTAAAATTCCTCCAAACAGAGGCAGGCTATGAACAAGAGCACGTTCACAAGGCTTACACTTTTAAAAAATCTTATTCATTCACCCACCTCTGTACCGTCAGAGCAAATATTTTCATCAGCAAGACTGTTAATTGCGTAACAAAGTTGAGAAATCGCTTCGTCCCAGAAAAAAATGACAAAGATACTATTTCTAAATAAGAACAAATTCGTTGCACCTTGTGTCGACTCACAGAAAATGATTAAAGGCATCAGTAAGTTCTAATCATCACCATTTGTCGATCATTAAATGTGTTTTTTGACGGTTCCCAAATACTGTAATAATTTTTCTGAAGATGTTTATTATTGAATTGATTAGATTATTGCCAGTTTACTTAATTGGTACAAGTAGTAAATGAGCTATTAATTACTGTATAGAATTTTTGGAACTATTATCTAGTCCTAGGTAATAATGCTTAGGGTTTTACGTCCATAAGACAACGACTCACATTACATAAATTGGGTATAATTTTGTGTTTCCATTTTGTAGATGTTTTTCCAAGCGAGTACTTGAGTATCGCATGGTTAACATGGTAAATGCAACGAGTACTCGATTAGTAAATCTTTACAGAGTTGACATCCCTAGTAAACACCATGTTAAGCTCACCTGGTTGATAATTTTGAAGAAAACAAGTTTTGCTAAACATTAAAAACTGGACCACAAGAAATGCAGAGAAAAATTATGTAGAATCTAGATTATTTTGTATATGATTCTGTTGTCATGAAAAAAATCACTTATTTTGAAAATGACATGTTTCAGGATGTGTATGACAAGAAACCAGGACAGAAGGGATTAGTCCTGATTGTTAACTTTATGTTTAGTGGCTGTCGTGAGAGACCAGGTAACATGTTACTTTACTGCTTTTTAAAAAATATATATCAATAAGATTATGTTCCCTCAAGGAACCAGTCTAGTTTAAGGAAAGATGGAAATTTGTTTACATATGATTACATACATGTGTCATGTCTATGAGCTGATATTTTATTGATTAACGGAAAATTAACAGTATCCATATGTCATTGTATGTCCATATAATATGTAATTATGTAAAAAAAATATATATATATATATTAAATTTGCAGAAGTAAGGAGACCAAGGCTTTTCTCCAATCTTGTTTTCTAATCAGATCATTTTCCTGTGGTTCTGTAATCATGGTAATTCTGTATATCAGTGCCTTGCAAACAAATAGTGAAATCAGTTGACTTTCTGAAAATTCATATCGACATTGATTATTGTGGGATTGACTGCTTTTCCAAAAACAAACGGAACTGCTGATATGAATCTTGATTTATAATGTTATGATCTGTACAATAAGGTCAGGTTGACAATAAATATGATATTAAAGACATTGAAATTGCCATATTATACCAGCATATATTTCAAGTGATTAACATCTGAACATGCTGAAAAACCACACTAGGGTTTAATTCTTGTTTTGAACGGCCAAGTTTTAAATGCTTAACCATGTTAACAAATTATAAGCCTAACATTTCTGATTAGTTTTTACGACCACTGTGCTGATGCCTCTCGACGTTTCATCTAAGATATTATCACTAGCCTAATAGTCCAAGTCTTTTGGACTATGAAAAATACTTAAAACACGAGAAACGAGTCTGTGTAAAATTTTCCCGAATGACGTTCTGTGGTGTTGATAAGGAATTTGTGTGCTCAAAAAACACAATGCAAGCTGGTCAAAAAGAGAAGTAAAAAAAACACTAATTTTATATCTGGTGGCCAAATGGAAACCTGATTTTTTAACCTACTTTGAGGGCTTATAAGTCTTTGGAATATTGTATGATACAATTTGTACTCTGGTTACTGAAGCGTCAGTATCCAGATAGTGGGTGTTGCTAAAAGGCGGAAACAGAACACAGAACAGAATAAGGAAACAGAAAAAATTACATCTTTTCTTTTTGGTTATCTATTTACATACTAGGCATGTTGTGTATAGTATGTCGCATGTGTACAAGAAAGAAAATCAGAGGAATAAATTAAAAAATATATATTTAAAGCATAGAGTATTGCAATAATTGGCAGGAAATGATGAGACTTTAATTTTTAGATATTTAAGAAGAGCATGCATTTTGAACGTAATTTACTTGCAGTTGTTACATTGGTTCATTTATTTTATATTCTCCGATATCATGGATATATACGAAAACCATGTTTTTTTTTATTGATGATACTATAATCATCTAGGTGACGCATAATGTTGTAGCATACTATATGTCCGAGCATGTTGCAGAGAATGCACGCTAAGGATACATAGCGGTATTGAATGGATCAGCCTTCTTGAACAGTGGACAAATGTCTGCTGTTGTCCTTTCATCAGGTATTGAGCTGGTATTGATTGATTGTTGAAAAATGTGACTAATGATAGGTGTTAACTCATTTGTTCTAATATGATGTGCTTCTTTCGCTTTGTAAACAACACCGTGATAAAATTCTCGATATATCTAAACTTTGCTGAGACTCAGAGATATACATAACAATGGATGTCACAATATATCTCCCACGTAATTCCGCATGTATCGGAATCGCAATGACGATTTTATTGTTTTAAAAATTGCTATTGAAAAAGACTACATAACTTTTATTCTTATTCTGATGCATAACAAAAAGAAATAATTTACAAAAGCTCGGAGAAATGTACAAAATCAAAATAAAATAAAATTTCGCGAAAGTCCATAAATGCTTTTGGTGCATTTAAGTCATTTCAAAACATATCACGTCGTACAAGTGAAAACGGTAAAGATGAAGGTTTTTCCGTTTCGAGAGCCATCGAAATTCGGATAATATTGCATCAAAATGGATTTTTGAGGTAGGTGTTGTTTTATTTTCTATTCTATTGCATTATTCGCATATTTACTGGTTTCAGCAGTCAGCATGGCGGCTCCTTAATTACGAAATGTCAACTGTGGATTTGACGGTAGCTTACGAGAAAAAAATGTAAATTGAAAATGTCAAATGTTGGGTTTGAAAATGAAAAAATTAAAACAATTTTTTCCTGGCGGTTATTTACGAAATAATTCATGCAAGCTACAGATTTATTAGAATGTCTAAGCTTTCTCTAACAGGGAGTAAAATAGAACATCCACACACACGACATACCCACCCTCGCTTCAGTTGTTTAATGACCGTATTTGTCCTATTAGAATCGAAATAATTCATTAGAAGCCATAGATTTGTTGTAAATTTACACATGGCCTGGGCCGTGATATTCGTTAATGTTATCCCTTAATGAATTGTTGGTTCAATGATTTTGCTCTGTCATGGTCATTTGTAATTGCTAGATCTGCCTTAGTCTTTAGTGTTAGTACACTTTGAGGATTATTTTTAGCTCATCTTTTGTCATCACTTGGCGTTCGTCGTCTGTCTTCGTCATTGTTAAAAAAATCTTCTCCTCTGAAACTACTGGGCCAACACATGTCAAATCAGAAGTTGTCTATGTTTTGGTTAAACTTGGCCACAATTATCATTGGTGTATTTAGTTTGACAAATTTTTTCAATAGCCCTGTCTGTCAACAAAGATGTCCGACATGGCTAAAAATAAAGTGTTGTCTATTATTTGGAAAATGCTATGAATAGAGGAAATCAAACTTTGCCATAGACTAATTATAGGAGTGATTGCCCTTAAATGACGAATTTTTCTTACCCTCTTTTGTGTTTTGGATAAAAACTAATGAAGAAAGAGAGAAACTGTTTAACAGAAAATGGTCAGCAATTCAAGTTCAACAAAAAAGAGGTTTTTGTTATGAATCTATTCAAGTCTACAATGTTGGAGTCCCATCCCTAGATTTTCCATCATCTATCATGGAAAACTTCATGGATTTCCATGGAATTCCATGGAGTATTGAACCTGTTTTCCATGGAAATTCATGGAAAATAAAAAGAGAAAAAAAGGAAATAATAATATTTCCATCTGAAACATTTTCCATGGAATTCCATGGAAATATTTTCCATGATGTTTTTCCATGGAGTTCCATGGAAATATATTCCATGGTGTTTCTTTTTCCATGGAATTCCTTGGAAATATTTCCATCATTTCCATTTAAAATGGATTGCTCAAATTAACCTTTTGGCAATATACCCTGTTTAACGGTATCTGTAATAATAAACATAAAAAACTAGGTGCCATTCTTTTTTCGGTTTGCAATAAAACTCAACCATCATTTTAACTTTTAATTCAGATTAATTTGATGTATTATGATAAATACAATAAACAAGCAAAAACTTTGGTATATGTTTGCGCTGCCTTTATAACAAGAAATTAAGGTTATAAATGTCACTTTTGTCAACATGGCTTCAGTAGATCCATCTCGTAGAACAGCATTAACCATTTTATTTGGAGTTTCATTTCTTCCTCATGATACCTAAAAATATAATTCTACTGTTATAAATAATAAGATATTCTTTAAATTAAATGTCCTTAACACAATAATGGTTAACAACTTTAGTCTTTGTCTAAATATTTTTTGTTCATAATCATTGTATATAAATGTCATCATTGGTATTGTCCATATCTTTAGAACTTAGTTTTGATCTGTAGTTTGCTATAATGATACACTTTTTTACTTTTATGGATCTATGTCTCATTAGCAAACAATTTCCACAGATCTTAAATTTTATAACCAAATTACTTCATTAGTTGATTATTAGTTATTATAATACACTATATACAGTTTGACCTGTCTTAATACACAATCATCATAATTATAAGTGAAAAATCTACTATAGGTGTTTCATTATGTTATTATGTTGAACTAAAGGAGCTTGCACACATTCAAAATGGTGGAATCTAATTCAGTGTACTTACCAAAAGATATGCTCCTAAATCCAACAGTCATTGCAAGTCATCAGAGAATAAATCTACACTATTCGATGTCAAGAACTATTTGGAACTATTTCATCTGCATCCAGTGTAAATTTTACATTTTGTTCAGGAGAGAAGACATCTTTGTTTGTTGCCTGCATATCCATTGCAAGTTCAAATTTTCAATGTGTTGGGGATTGTATTAGGAGTTATCTGATTTCTTTTAAAAGAGCCCCAATTGAATACTGTTAATTACCTATATCTTGAATATTTTTGGGAAGTTTGCTATAGCAATACTTTCCTAAGGTGTCGGCCTCTAACTTCCGGTGACAGACTATCGCAAATATTCTGCTCCAAGATAATGTAGTACTAGTGTTTGAATACTAATTCTAGGAAGATGCTTTTGAAATTTTGAGTCCTTTTGAAAAGATTACAGCTTGAATAAAAAAGGAATGAATGTTCACCGACAATTCAGATGAATTTAACTTCATTTTGAAAATGATTATTACAAACACTTCACGGATTTTCCATGCGCTGAAGAGAAAATCAAAGAAATCTACGCGAGACATCGTTTCATTCATGAATATTACATGAATGAACATTGTCCCGTAATTTTCTATGTACGATATTTACAAATGTTTAGTATTAAATATAAAGTAAAAGTCCGAGTGTATCGAAAGAATCCCGTATGACTGACATTACTGAATGCAATGTACTTTTTAACATGTTTATATTTTGACCAAGCCGTCGGATAATTGACAAGTGATAAAAGTTTGATTGAACAATTATACACAGGTGACAGAGATACTCGATAATCATATGGCTTATGTCATACGCCAAGGATGAGTAAAGGTAAATACCGGCTATGATAGAAAAGTGCATGTTTTTGTCAAAACATCGATCAAAAGGTTTTGATGCCAAAAACATTTGAAAACTTTTGAATTCCGCTATTTAAATACTAGCTATTTCACATTCCAATGTGAATTTAAGGACCTTCACTCGTTCAGCATGCTCAGTCACGTGGATCAAACTGACAGCTGAAAAACGTTGACTCAACGACAGTTCGTACATATCACAGCCCATGTCCTCATTTGCACATTTGTACACAAATCGTTACAAGGATAAGGCAGACAGGTCAGCTTCTACTTAGAATAATTCAGTGTATCAAGACAAGTGCTGTAGCAACATGGTTAAATAAAATCTGTCCATGTAATAGCAAAATGACTTTCTTACTCTTAGTGCTAGTCCAAATAATTATGACGAACCAAAAATCTCAAATGTTATTGCCTCAATGCTAAATTTCACAGCATCAACCTTAAAATGGGTTACAGGGTTATAAGCACCTCTATGAATCTAGTGTTTATACACTTTTTATTCCTTTCGTCATACAGCTATTGTTATGTCCCCACCGTATTAAGTTTTACCCTTTTTCTTCTGTTAGTATGTACGTCCCTTACTTGTACATAAGTCTGTACATCCAAAAATTAGTTTCTGTTCTCTAACTTTAGTTTTCCTAAACCAAATTGTATGAAACTTATACGCAATACTTATTTCCACAAAACACAGGTCAAGTTGAATTTTGGTGGCATCGATACAATTCTAGAGTTATGCTCCTTAACAAATGGAAAAGTTGCTTGAATTTTTTGTTTACGATCTCTAACTTTAGTTTGTCTCAACCAAATGTTATGAAACTTATACACAAAGCTCATTATCACAAAACACTGTTTAGATTTGAGTTTTGGTGGCGTCTGTTTTACTGTTCTAGAGTTATGCCCCTTTACAAATTTTAAAATTGTGATTGTTGTCGAGCCTTCAACTTTTGTCAAAAAAGCGAGACATAGCGATCCTACATATTGTCGGCGGCGTCCACAAATATTCACTCTGTGGTTAAAGTTTTTGAAATTTTAATAACTTTCTTAAACTATCCTGGATTTCTACCAAACTTGGACAGAAGCTTGTTTATGATCATACGATAGTATCCAGAAGTAATTTTTGTAAAAAAAAAATTCCATTTTTTCAGTATTTTACTTATAAATGGACTTAATTTTTCTGCCAGGAAACATTACATTCACTCTGTGGCTAAAGTTTTTAAAATTTAATAACTTTCTTAAACTTTCCCAGATTTGTACCAAACTTGGACAGAAGCTTGTTTATGATCAAAAGCTAGTATCTAGAAGGAAATTTAGTTAAAATTTTGTTCTTGTTTTTCCATATTTTACTTATTAATGGACTTAGCTTTTCTTCCAGTTAACATTACATACAGTCTGCAGTTAAATTTTTTAAAACATTTATTAGATTCATAAACTATCCTGGATTTTTACCAAACTTGGACAGAAGCTTCTAACAATCAAAAAATAGTATAGAGAGGAATATTTTTATTAACTTTTTTCCTTATTTTTGTTGAGCCTGCGATTAACAGCAAAAGTAGGCGAGACACCGGGTTCCGCGGAACACTTACAAATATTTTTCAATTCCGTGCTCTAACTTTAGTGTGTCTCAACCAAATGTTATGAAACTTATACACAATACTTTTAACCACAAAACCAAGATCAAGTTTGAATTTTGTGCCGTCATTTTACTGTTATGGTTAGGATTATGCCCAATTACAAATGGAAAAAGAATACTATAAAATCACAGGCCCTAGATATGGCATGGGCACATAAAGAAATTTAACAGGGCTTATTGTATATTTGATTATTTTAGAACAACAGTTTAAGGTTTCAATAGAAAATATCAAAATTTAAATGACAAAAAATGAAAAGAAATAATTTTTGATAATTGCTGAAAAGAAAATGGTTTAGTTAAAAACATCAAAGCTGTGATTAAATACATATTTGAAATAATACACATCTATAACCTATTTGAAATAATACACATCTACAGTTGCAAACTTCCCAGAGGTGCTATCCAGCACTTTGATATATATATATTATTCAGAGCTCCAGATAAGAATTCACAAATTGGGGTTTTTACCCTCCATTTTTTTATGTAATTGGGTGATAAAGTTTTTTAATTGCATTATCATTTCCAGTTCACCCCTCAAGCAAATATCAAATTGGGTTTTTCACCACCAAGCTCCTTAATGTATTGGGTTTTTTCATCAACACAATATTGAATATTTAGGCATGTTATAATCGCATTATATCAACCCCAGATGTCTTTCCATCTTAAATGTGTTTCTTTCTTTGTATATGTGCTAGCTGTTTTATTTGGTTTATTTACTGACGAGCAATTATACGTTTAATTTGTGTCCCGTTTTTAAACGTTCTGCCAGTTTTGTATTTTCTAAAAACTTATGGAAACTGCAGCTGGTGTCACTAGTTGGACAGTAACTAATTGCCTTTCTAGATCCCATATGATCACCCTACAGTTTATGGTTGGGGTAGGTGGGGCTGAGTGTTAAGATTTTTATGTAATACATGTGAAATTTAGGTGCTGTAAGAAAGTTTTGCCAGTCCTTTCACCTATTTGCAAGATCTACTTTTAACAAAATAAAAAGTAGTTCCCAGATTTAAGATATACCTCAAAACCTTGAGGTTTATAGGGTGGTTTAATGACTGACCATATTCAACTTAAATTTACAAATAATTCTGCAAATAAATGACAATATTATACTGCACTTGGCAATAGACAACTATCTTAAGCATCTAGAACAATTAGACCAAAACAAAGAAAGTGTCAAGCTACATTGATGTACAAAATGGATATGTGTATTCAC
Organism: Mytilus coruscus; assembly: GCA_017311375.1. Classification (NCBI taxonomy): domain Eukaryota; kingdom Metazoa; phylum Mollusca; class Bivalvia; order Mytilida; family Mytilidae; genus Mytilus; species Mytilus coruscus. The sequence continues at coordinate 9,863,025 of CM029606.1, forward strand.
TCATCAACTAAAATGAAAAAAAATACATGAACTGTTTTTGTTTAATTCAATTTACTTAAATCTGGGTTAAGTTGTCCCTTATCAGAACTTTTGATTTCCAATGCTTTCCAACTACATTTCATGTCATAATTGATTTGGCCTTTCACTTTTTCTAACTGATTTCGTTTTTGACGAAACTCTGTGTTTATCTTTCTAGCAATGTTCTCGTTAAGGTACGCCAACACGCCCGTGCGTTCAATGGACGCTTCCTAAAATCACTAGCTGAGTCTTATTATCATAACTTTCCCTCAGCTATCAAAAAGAAGCCGAAAACATGCTTCTATTCAGTATTTTTAAAGGACATTTACTTTCGTTTTAATTCAGTGTTTGTTATGATAAGTCCCGAGCAATTTCGAAAAGATATGACAGCATGTAACACGCTTAATGTATAACGCCGAGAAGATCGAAACGTTTTCAAAAACACATGTACCTTTTGAGCAACGGAAAATCCCAACAGGGACCCATTACAGCTACTTGATGCAGGGCTCTATTTTTAGAACGAAAGGACATTTCCAATTATGAATATTATAAAAATAGATTTACGCGACGACTGTAATCAGATATGGGTAAATAGCGCAAACGATAGCCAATAAAAGCGTAAAGAACTCATTGTTTTGGCATATAATTGGGTTTTCCTTTGAATTAATTGGGTAATTGAACCCTGCAAAGGACAATTGCATTGGGTTTTTCATTATTTGAATTGCGTGATCACGCAAATACGCAACTTATCTGGAGCTCTGAATATTATAATAAAAGATTATCCATTTATTGTTTATTTACCATTTCTATATTTTAAGTAATAATAATTGCGCAAAAATGTATAAATATATGTGCTACCCTACATTTGGCCTCACACTATATGGCCATATCACTTCCTGTCTTCTACACAAAGACTAATGAAAAACAGACGGCAAATTACATTTCTTACACTGGCTCACATGTCTATCTGATGATAAAGAATTAATGCATGTAATTGTGTGTACATTTTTTCCATGACTTTCCATCTCAAAAATATTCTAAGTTAAGATTCTATCATTTTTTCTATGTTAAAAATATTCTAAGTCAAGATTCCATCCTCTTTTCCATCTCGAAAATATTCTAAGTCCACTTTCCATCCTCTTTTCCATCTACAAAGTTTTATTAGTCTACTTTCCATCCCATTTTCCATCCAAAAGTATTTTTTCCATGGAATTCCATGGAAAGTTTTCCATCTTATCATGGAAAATGATGGAAAAAGTAACACATATAAGTTTTCCATCTGTGATGGAATATTTTTCCATGAAATTCCATGGAAAAAAACAAAATTTCCATCATTATCCATCATTTTTTCATGGAAAAAGTTGAACTGCATGGAAAATCTAGGGATGGGGAGTTCCCATGCTCTTGATAGCATCTAGTTTTTTATTTGTTATGTCATGTATGTAGTTGCAAAACTGTTTGCTATTACCTTTGATATATCCAATCCTATGTTCAACCTACTTTAATATTTTGTGAATTCATTATTTCAGTCTTTATTGATTTTCATAGTTCTTTGTCATTTTTTCTCAAATTCCGTCCATTAAAATATTTTTTTTCTACTCCCGTTCCGTTTTCTGTTTCCACCATTTAGCAACATTCCTAGAAAATGATGTGTCTGTGTTTTCATTCCTTGTTTGCTGTGTTCACGACTGAACCAGGGCTCTAAATTCATTGAATCTTTTTACAGAATTTTCACAACCTAACTATTTCATATTCAGCTCGACAGGTCAAAAGAGCCAAATGAGTTAATCTTATCAATTGAAGTTCATCATCCTCGTCCATTTATTTTCCTTGCAATCTTCTCTGAAACTGCTATGCCATTTGTACGCAAAATTGGCCATAGTCATCCTTGGTTTACCTAGATGACAACATTTGTCAGATGATTTTGCCTGCTAACAACCATTACATGAAGCCTAAGCTAAATATAAAGCATAGGGATAACATGCAGTTATTGTCTAATATTTTGAACATCTTTATAGATATAGAAAATCTGTAAGTGGCAAAAAAGTTCTGAATATCAATGTATAAGATCTACATTTGACCAAATTTGACTTTTTTGACCAAAATTGCCAGACGACACTTTATGTAAGGGTAATTGCCCTTAAATGACCATTTTTACTATGGAACTGGCTACGGTTACATGGAAATGTAACAATAATAAAAAAAATATTGTTACATTGGAGACTAATTGACGGAATACATGGATGGGTAAGGAACCGATTAGTTACGAATGTAACAATAATATTTGTGTCTACGGTTACATTGCATTATTGTTACATTATAGACTGCAATTTGCGCTAAATATATGAAAATTAAACCTTCTATAGTTTTGTTGCTAAATTTTTCGATATGTACTAGATAATATTAGTAATAATGATAATAATAATACTAATATTAATCAACAAAGAGTGTTTAAAAATTATTTTAAGCATTAATTGTTTTGATGTTCTTAAAGATACTAAAATTGAGAATGGAAATGGGGAGTGTGTCAAAGAGACAACAACCCGACCAAAGAGCATTTTAGAAGTGCCAAAGGTGAAAAATATAGTTTAATGGTTCGTTGTTTAGAATTTGGACTGAGAAAAGTATTCACTATTATGTATTTACTGGTTTGTGATGGCTGCTTGGAGTGGTTTCACATAAAAAGCGTCGGACTAAAACATACTCCAAAAACAACAAACTGTCATTGTAAATAAAAAAAATAAAAATTGTATGCAATATTGTTAATATCAAATAAAAGTTTTCAAGTTTTGTTTTAATATATATTACTAGTCCCATCGTACATTGCAGTGTATTAGTGTAACAATAACGCAATGTAACCGTAGACACAAATATTATTGTTACATTCGTAATTAAACGGTTCCTTACCCAACCCTACATTCCGGCAATTAGTCTCCAATGTAACAATATGTTTTTATTATTGTTACATTTCCATGTAACCGTAGCCAGTGCCTTTTACTATTTGTATGTCCAATACAGGTCATGCGGAGGGGTTAGGTAATAGTGTTAAAAAATTAAACTTTAAATATTGTTGAGGTAGATTGAATGATGCCAATACTATATGAATTCATAAGCTTTACCTGTTTTGAAAATTGTATTTTCATAACAATTTCTTATTTGATTTTTCTTATATGTCTGTGTTTGTTTGAATATTTTGTAATGTGTTTGTTTGTTATATTTCATTGCATTTCATGAGGGCCTCAGGGAAGATTAAAGAATTATTATTATTATTATTATTATTATTATTATTATTATTATTATTATTATTATTACAGAAGAGTGTCCACCATGCACTTGCACTGTACTATCATTAGAATAGTAGAATAGAATGATATACAAATGGATGAAAATTATATATAACTGTTATACAAATATTAATATAATATATAACAACAAAACAGAGTATACTGATAACAAATAATTATATCACTACAATGTAATAGTTATTACAATGAGGTTGAATTCATGACATTAATTCATCATCCACACAGGAACTTGTCTCAGAAAAAATATATCTATGTACGTTAACCTAACTTTCAGGTATAGAGATGTGATTTTTTTCTGAGACAAGTTCTTGTGACCATCCACCAGAACTTGCGGTCATCCGATGTTCAATACTTCAGTACTTTGATTAAATCTGCCAGATACCTACTTCCTATTTGCTGATATATTGAATTACGAGATGGGGTGACAAAGGGTGCATTTTTATTTGTTTATTGAATTATTGTCAGATGTATATGTCCCTATGCCAGGGTTCATCTGCCATTGTACTAATTTTCGAGGATCATAAGTCAACGTGAAGTTTCTGTGGTTTAAGTCAATATCTCAGATACAGTAAGAATGTGCTTAACATATTTTGTGGATGGAATGATTGTTCGGTGTAACTTTCAGTCTGGCAGTGTTCAACTGACCATGACCTGATTTTTATGAATCATTGGTCAATATAATGTTTTTCTTAGGTGGTTTTTTAGGATACTATGGGCTATCGGTGAACTTTATTTGGTGTATGGGATGTAAGATGTACTTTTTTGTCTCACATAGTTTTCTTTAACCTCTACCTAATGTTCATGGCTCAATGATCAATAATAAATTGTTGCTAATACATAACTTTAAGAAAATGTGGTATGAATGACATCTCTCTACAAGAGACAAAATGACACAGAAATTAACAATTATAGGTCATCGTACGGCCATCAACAATGAGCAAAGCCTTTTTATGCCTCTGCGAGAAAATGTAGAGGGCATTATAATTTACCCCTGTCCATGAATCTGTCCGTCCTTTCATCTGTACGTTCGTCTGTATATAGATACATGATATGTCCTGCCATCTCCTCCTACACATTTTGAGCTACAACTTCAATATTTTGTAGGATGTTTCTACACATAATACATCATGTACATATAGAGGTGTGCATGTCCACAGGATTTTGATTGTTTTCAAATATTCTCAAAATGCCAGTTATTTGGACTTATTAATTTTTTTTCGGCTACCAGCTGCATGAAGAAATCATGGTTTGTCCGGCTATTTCGTACAGTCTTTGAGCATCAGCTTTAATATTTTGTAGGTTGTTTGTACACATAATGGAAGTGTGCATGTCCACAGGATTTTATTTTACTCAATTATTCTCAAAATGCCCGGTATTTGGACTTGGTCATTTTTTTTAGTGTACTAAAAGTCAGATAGGGGGATGTTAGGTATTCACAAAATTGGTACATGTATATAGCTGGACTGTATTTCCTTCTCAATTGCTATATTATTGAAAACATGGTTTGTACTACTAGAGATTTATTATAAATGTCCCTACTGCAATAAATAAGATTTGTTAGTATTGTCAAATATTTAAACAATATACCTGGTTGAACTTTCTGAACTCTGGAAAAAGAAAGTTGAACTTGTTGACTATAAAAACTGAAAAGTGGAAACCTTTTGGCTGGACATTCAATCCTGCAAGTGTAGACATTCAAAATAAAAAAAAAAAAATAGATCATCATACATATTGTTACATTTATAATTTCTTATGGTCAGGTGGGGGCATCACTTTTGCCCTACAGACAGCCAATTTCAAGTTGTACTTTAACATCACTGTTTGTCAAATCTAAAGTATGTGGAAATATAATCATGCATATAATCTAGTTTTTGCATGGTTTGAATCTTTTGTTATTTCTTTTTTATTCAGGTTCTGAAGTAGATGCCAGGAATCTTGAAAATTTCTTCACCAAACTGGATTATCAGGTAGAATCTAGATCAGACATGACAAAGAGGGAATTACAAAATTGTTTCCAGAACATTGAAAGCAAATACTTAACAGAGAAGTCAAAGGATTATCATTCCTTTATCTGTGTGATTATGAGTCATGGAAATGAGGTATTGTTTAAATACTATCTTAATAATCATTTCTGTATATGTCTGTCTTCTTATTTCAAGACAGGAACATGAAGAAAGAGAGAGATAAAACAGTTTTACATTACTATTTCAAATCATATTTTATAAATAAATAGTGTTGTGTGATATACTGTATATCTGGGTTTTTCGCGTGTGTTTACTTTTGGTTTTGTTTACGGTATCTGATGAACTGAAAAATTTGACCCACGTACATTTTTCTGCATATATACCAATATGTATCTCTATTTTAACGTTCCGTACCTTATACTATTAACATGATTAATTATCAAGTATACACAAAACTGATATGTAAACTCTTTTCACCCTACGGGTGAATTAACATTATATAATATCATCTTTGGTGTTGATACAGATAACAAGTGTGTATTGTAAATTCAGAAATTATTGCAAATTTGTCATTTTAGACTAAGATGCGATTTAAATTTTTAAGATTTTGAGAAAAATCCTGTTTAATTCATATAAAAAATTTCACCAGAATGTGAGTTTAAAATATTGGGATGATAACCCTGTCCCATTTTTCGCAATAATAAAAACATCGCAATAATTTCTGAATTTACAGTATATATATATATTTAATTAGGATCTCTGTTTTAGATAATAATCATACCTGGCATACATTTTGACAACACAGCAATTAGCGACATTTCAGTTAAAAAACCTGAATTATGTGTTATTTAGTTTGTAGTATTTGTATTCAATTATATGACATTCAGTGAAGTTTATGCTGTTAACATCTTTAACAATGCAATATCGTATTTTTTTCGTTGTGTATCTCCACATTCAGGAAAATTGTACACAGTAAAAATTTAACCTGCACATTTTGTTCACAAATCACAAAAAAAAGTCGACGTGAAAATAAAACTCATATTTTTCCTTCAATTTTGGGGTTAAAAACCAAATAATATTGATTTTCAAATTTGCATGGCATGTTTCATCATGGAATATTTTGTCTCGCCTTTCAGTAAGTTCATTCAGTTGTATCACATGATATGTCAACATCATTTACCATTGATTGTCGAAATTGCACCTGGTGCAGTAAAATTTTTATTCAGTTAATATTACTAACATTAACTGATTTGGTTATATGAACTGTCTAATTGCTGTTTTGCCGTTTACGGGACGTATTATGGTATATCTTTGTTTGTCCGTCCGTCTGTCAGTCTGTCATCAATATGTCGGACAATAACTCGATTGTTATAAATTTTAGATTTTACGTTTCCGAGTTATGGGGTTTTATTCATTAAAAGAGGGTGAATTTACATTTTTCGGACAATAACTCAAAAATACTTTCACCAATTTGCATGAAACTTTGGTGAATTGTTTATATCTATTGACATGAGCTCCCTTTCGATTTTTATAAATTTTAGATTTTACGTTTCCGAGTTATGGGGTATTGTTCATTAAAAAAGAGGGATTTTACATTTTTCGGACAATAACTCAAAAACACTTTTACCAATTTGCTAGAAACTGGTCAATTGCTTATATCTATTGACATGAGCTCCATTTCAATTTTTATAAATTTAAATTTTACGTTTCCGAGTTTTATGCATTATGAAGGGGGAATTTTCCAGTTTTCGGACAATAACTCAAAAATGCTTGGAGCAGTTTTCTTGATTTTGGTGAATTGTTTATATATAGATTTTTATAAATTTTAGATCTTACGTTTCCGAGTTACTGGATTTTATTCATAAAAAAGGGGTGATTTTCAAGTTTTCGGACAATATCTTTAAAGTGTTTTGAGGAGTTTTCATGAAACTTTGGTGACTGGTTTATATCTATTAAATTAACCTCTCTTTAGTGTTTTTTTAAATTTCTGATATGACATTCAGAAGTCATTGAACTTTATTATTTGAAAAAGCAACGGGCGTATCATGCGCTTAAATTATTTTGGTAGGAACTACTTGTGATAGATCATTGATATTCAGTAAAAAGTTGCATTACTATCAGTACATACCAGTTTGACGACAATTTTGAGACCCTACTCCCTAGGTCATGGTCCAGTTGCTTAGAATTTATTAGCAATTTTTATACGACCACAAAATATTTTTTGGGATCGTATAATGGTATGATGTCGTTGTCTGCGTCGTCCGAAGACACATTTGGTGTCCGGACAATAACTTTAGTTTAAGTGAATGGATCTCTATGAAATTTAATAAGAAGGTTCAATACCACAAAAAGGAAGGTTGGGATTGATTTTGGGGGTTATGGTCCCAAAGGTTTAGAAAAGAGGGACGAAAGATACCAGAGGGACAGTCAAACTCATAGATCGAAAACAAACTGACAACGCCATGGCCAAAAATAAAAAGACAAACAGACAAATAATAGTACAGATGACACAATATAGAAAACTAAAGACTAAGCAACACGAACCCCACCAAAACCTGGGGGTGATCTCAGGTGCTCCGGAAGGGTAAGCAGATCCTGCTCCACATGTGGCACCCGTCGTGTTGCTTATGTTATTACAAATCCGGTAAATAGTCTAATTCGGTAAGTCACATTCGTGAAAAGGGAAGGGTATTGTAGTTACGACATAAGGACCATATCTGATATCATCTGTGAAACGGTTATTCCATAACGGTCAACCAACTCGTGATGGTGTCCGTAAAATTTACGAAGGGATGATTTCAACTTCACCATTTGGAACTCCTGGTTTAATAGCTTCCTTGTGAGCAGCAATCCTCTATCAAGGAAATCATGATAGGAAACACCAGCCCGGGAATATCGTATCAATTGGGAGATATATACTCCGTATGCAGGCGCTGCTGGAATGTTGCTACATAGAAATGGAAAGTTCACAATTGGGAAGCTGAAATCATCTCTTTTGTCGTAAAGTTTTGTTTTCAACCAACCCTCATTGTCAATTTCTAGATGTAGGTCAAGATATGAGGCAGACTTAACTGTATCTGTAGTATCCTTTATCTCTAGTTCGATGGGATAGATTCGTTCAACATAGTCACCAAATTTTGTATTATTTAGTGAGAGAACATCATCTATATAGCGGAACGTAGAGTTAAAGGATATTGCTAACTTCTTATCTTTCTTCCTAAGAAGTTCCTGTATGAAGTCAGCCTCATAATAATAAAGAAACAAGTCGGCAAGAAGAGGGGCACAATTGGTTCCCATTGGAATTCCGACAGTCTGTTGAAAAACACGTCCTCCAAACGTAACAAATATGTTGTCAATCAAGAAATCAAGCATCTTGATAATGTCAGTTTCAGAGAACATTTTGTTTGAATCAGACTGATTCTTTACAAAGTAGGATTTATCCCTCCCCAAGACAAGATACTTGTATCTACGTTCGCCATTTTTTTTTAATGAAACAAAGTAATACCAACTCTTTCAATTTGTTTTTTAGTTTGGAATGGGGAATACTTGTGTAAAGTGTAGAAAAGTCAAATGTTTTAATACTATTGCAAGATGAGAGAGTCTTAGATTGTATGTACTCTAAAAGATCTTTGGAATTTTTTAGTATCCACATCTGATTCACGCCACCTCTAGAATAGGAATTAGGGACCAAAAAGGGGCCCAAATAAGCATTCTTGTAGTTACCAGTCAACAACTTGTGTTTAAGTGTATAAATCTCTCTGAAATTATACCACAAGTTTCCATACTACAAAGGGATGGTTTTGGGGGGTTATGGCTCAAATCATTTAGCAATTAGGGGCAAAAAAGGGGAAAAACAAGGGTTTTTCTAGTTAAAGGACAATTTAAATAATTTAAAAGCAGTGTTAGGGAGGTAATCCAATTCCATTTTAAAGAATACTGCTATATATATATGTTTGATTACCTCCCTTACACTGCTTGAAAATTATGTATTAAGAAATGATGATTGTCTTGAGATGATTAGCTGTAAATTTATTTTTAGAAGTTACTATTAATTAATATTAATTTTAACCATGACTGTATGTCATTTTATATTTTAATATTTTATGATGTATTTAAATGAGTAGTTATTGTTGCAAACTCCATTAGAAATTTGAATTGAGATTATTTTTGGAATAAGGGAAAGGGGGATGTGAAAAATAATGGGGGGGGGGTAAATAAGAATTTGTAGGGGGGATACAATTTTTCTCATTTCAGATTTCAGAAATTAAAAAGAAAATTTCTTCAAATATTTTTTTTTGAGGGGATTAATATTCAACAGCATAGTGTATTGCTCAAAAGCAAAAAAAAAAATTTAAGTTCATTAGACCACATTCATTCTGTGTCATAAACCTATGCTGTGTCAACTATTTAATCACAATCCAAATTCAGAGCTGTATCAAGCTTGAATGTTGTGTCTATACTTGCCCCAACTGTTCAGGGTTCGACCTCTGCGGTTGTATAAAGCCGCGCCCTGTGGAGCACCTGGTTAATGTTAAGTTTTCTGCCCACTTTATTATGGTCCAGCGACTTTGAATTAATAAGAAATGTTGCTGTCCATCAGATTTTTATGAATTTTATGCGGACAGGCGAGACATATCTCTGTGTCAACAGTTTATACAGTGTCACATTTTGAAAGTTACATATCCTTTTCATGCAAGTGAGAGGTTAAGCTAACTATAGATTCAAGTTGAATCCCCCATTTTCTTCATAAAGATATGCATGTACTAAGTCAGGAATATGACAATTGTTTTCCATTTGCTTGATGTATTTGAGCTTTCTATTTTGCCATTTGATAAGGAACTTTCCAATTTGAATTTTCCGCAGAGTTCGGTATTTTTGTAATTTTACTTTTTTTTCAAGCAAAACATTTCCAAATTAAATTTTCAAGCTTTTTACTTCCTCTATATGGTGACCAATTACTTCCTCCAATTAGAACAGTTGGTACGTTTGATTTGCTCTACCTTTTTGTTTTCAAGTATTCTTACTTTCCTTTTTAAATAATCTTTTCATATCTCAGACAATTTATTGTCGAAACAAAGAAAGAAAGAACATAATTTAGTATGGATGTTAAAAATATTTTACATAATCGTCTAATGAGTATACATGAATAAGAGATATCTACCCAACAACAAAACATAACTTTGAAGAATGAATCATTTTTTAATTGCACAACTAGACAGCTTATATCAATGTATATTATTAGCAATTAGAATGAATTTTTAAACTTGTCTGATGCAATTAAAAGATATTCTTCATATATAAACAAGACAGTAAAATGTTCACATTATTATTTCAGAAAGGAATTTCTACAAAAGAGAAAAATGGAACGATTACTGAGCATGAAATAACAGAACCATTCAAAAACAAGGAAGGGGGCAAATTTAATGGTATGTTTTAAAGGATAACACAACATTAAGAGCCACATTGGCTCTAACATCAAATGTATTTCAAACTGTCTCTGTTTTGCATGATCAATTGATAAATTCTTGTACTTAAAACAAACTGCTAAATGTTGACAACATGTCTCGAACATGCTAAGCAATGAAACAAACTGCTAAATGTTGAACAGGAACCTCACATGAAATAGAGAATATCTCAGTTGCTCTTCAGGTGGGTAGGCAGATCCTGCTCGAAATGTTGCACCCATCTTGCTACACATTTGGTGATAAATCTCATTCTGTGTTGTTACATTAAAAGTAAAGAGGATAGGATTGTGGATATAGTTGGATCATTTCCATTGTCATCTGTAAGAAAAATAGATAATCCATAACGGCCAATAAACTGGTGATGGCATCTGTAAAATTTTTGAAGGGAATACTTCAACTTTCTATTTGGAACCCTTAGGTTAATAGCTACCTTGTTATCAGCAACCCTCACTCAAGGAAATCATAACAACAAACACAAGCTCTGGAACATCTTATCAACTGGGGCCATATACTCTATATGCAAGTGCTGCTGGGATGTTGTTACATTGAAATGGAAAGTTCACAATAGAGAATCTAAAATAGTCTCTATAGTGGTAAAGTTTTGTTCTTCCTTTTTTTTATTTCAATTTTATGGAAACTCACAAAACATGTTAAACCCAGCTGCTTTTTGTGCCTGTCCCAAGTCAGAAACCTCTAGCCTTTGTTAGTCTTGTGTGTTTTTTTCCCATGCAACGCGTTGTGTTGGACATAGAAATACCGGGGTTCGTTCAACTGTCTGTCTCACCGTCTGCCAAACCGCGAGTTCTTTTTAGGGCTCTCACGAGTACAATTCAGGCCAGATTTTATAAAACTTATGTCATAGGTTCATATCAATATTGTTTCAGACAAGTTCGAAAATCTTACCAAAAAAGTTTGGGGTGGAGGATTTTTTTTCAAATTTTTTTGGGGGTTCATATTTTTTATGCCCCCGCCGCCAAAAACTTATACACAATGCTTATTACCACAGAACACAGATCAAGTTTGAATTTTGGTGGCGTCACTATAACCGTTCTAGAGTTATGCCCCTTTACAAATAAACAAAATTGGGTAGCGTCATTTTTACCATTTCTCAGTTATGTCCCTTTATAACTTTAAATAACATGCAAGCGGGATCATCATCTGTGTCCCTTGGACACATTCCCCATTTATTTTCTTCAAAATTTTGAAATTTCAACTTTGGGGAGGGGGGGATTTTTTTTCAATTTTTGGGGTTCATACGTTTTTCTTCAAGCTTTTTCAAAATTTAAATTGTTTTAGGGGGGGATTTTTTTTCAATTTTTTTGGGGGGTTCATACTTTTTTACTTCAAGATTTTTCAAAATTTATAATTTAAAAAAAAAAAAATTTGAGGAGGGGGGATTTTTTTTTTCCCCAAAAGTTTTCCATTGATTATTTCTGATTTATATATATATAAGCAACAAATACTGATATGGCAGGAGATACACACCAAACAAGGTGTGTAAATTATTTTATCATATACTTTTATATACATATATTGCTTTTTGCATATGTGTAACAACCGGAAGAAAACAAGCCGTATTTACACACTCGGTCTGATATGACTGTATAGGCCCGTGCAGAAAATCAATGTCAGCTTCCAGTTAATCTTCTTAATTTTTGAGTATATGATAAAGAGATTAATACATGGTCTTTTCCATGTCGGCTCGGGTATCATCCCTCGACCCATATCAGCACCTCGACTCCGTCTCGGGCTGATATGGGGTCTCGGGATGATACCCAGGCCGATATGGAAAAGGCCATGTATTAATCTATATATATATAACTGATTAACTAAGTATTGTGCAACAGCAATGTATTGCGCAATAGCAAGAAATCTTCAATTGAAAATAAAAACAAATCTTTTAACCAATTTCAATGGGATTAATTTAAAGTCTTTAATTTTTTTGGTGTTCTAACTCTGAATTACTATTTTGGATATTGGGCCCCATTTTTTGGTCTACATTGAGGTCCAAAGGGTCCAAAATAAAACTTTGTTTGATTTCATCAAAAACTAAATTATTGCGGCTCTATGATATGCTGAATCTTATTGTGCATTTAGATTTTATATTTTGGGCCCTGTTTTCAAACTAGTCCATATTAAGGTTTGAAGGGTCCAAAATTAAACTTTATTTGATTTCTACAAAAATTTTATTTTTGGACTTTTTTTATATGCTGAATTTAACCATGTTGTTAGATTTTGGATATCAGACGATACTAGGTAAATAAAATGTCCCATTTCAAATTTTTAAGATCTTTGACCACATTTATTTTGTGTCAGAAACCTATTTTATGTCAAAAATTTGATCACAATCCAAATTCAGACAGTATCAAGCTTGAATATTGTGTCCAAACTTGCCCCAACTGTTCAGGGTTCACCCTCTGCGGTTGTATCAGGCTGCGCTCGGCGAAGCATTTTATTAGTAGAGTTATGCCCCTTGGAAACTTATTAAAATTATATGGAAAATTGCATTGTTAGCGGTCTCCTTTGTACAATTTTTGCTAGATTTTTTATTCAGCCATGCTGGATCTATGTGATTTCTCCGGATTTTGAGATGTGTATAATTTAAATTGAAGCCATATCATGAAACTAATTATGTGTTTTTATACGACCGCAAACATTTTTTGGGATCGTATAATGGTATGATGTCGTCTGCGTCATCCGAAGACACATTTGGTGTCCGGCCAATAACTTTAGTTAAGTGAAAGGATCTCTATGAAATTTATTAAGAAGGTTCAATACCACAAAAGGAAGGTTGGGATTGATTTTGGGGATGATGGTCCTAACCGTTTTTTAATAAGGGCCCAAAACAAGCATTTTTCTACTTTCAGGATATTAACTTGTGTATAAGTATTTCAATTGCTCTGAAATTGTACCACAATGTTGAATACCACAAGTAGAAGGTTTGGATTCATTTTGGGGGTTATGGTGCCAACAGTTTAGGTATTAAGGGGCCAAAAACTAGCATTTTTGTAGTTTCTGGACAATAACTTGTTTGTAAGTGTATGGATCTCTCTTACATTGTACCACAAGGTTCCATATCACAAAAGGAAGGCTGGGATTGAGTTTGGAGGTAATTGCCCAATTCATGCGGGAATTAGGGGCCAAAAAAGGGCCAAAAACAAGCATTTTCTAGTTTCCAGACAATAACTCGTGTTTAAGAATATGGATGTCTCTGAAATCGTACTACAAGGTTCCATACTACAAAGGAAAGGCATGGTTTGAGTGTGGGGGTAATTGCTCAAGGGGATTCAAAAAGTTTGGGAGTTCCAATTTTTTTAAGGGGTTCAAATTTTTTTTTCAAAGATATTCAAATTTCAAATTTTTTTAAATTTTCAAGAAGAATCTTTAATTGCACAGTATTGTGCAATAGATTTGTAAGATCTTGACATTTATTTTGTGTCAGAAACCTATACTATGTCAAAAATTTGATCACAATCCATATTCAGACAGAATCAAGCTTGAATATTGTGTCCAAATTTGCCACAACTGTTCAGGGTTCAACCTCTGCGGTCGTATCAGCCTGCGCTCAGCAAAACATTTTATTATGACTTGCACAAACTTTATACTCCATTTTAATCATCTACTGCCAACTTTTGACATGTTATTTGCCCTTTAAATTAAGAAAAGAGTGGTTGAACAGCTACTTTTATATTGAAGTGCCATTCATTAATTAATGTGAAAAAGTGATATATCAAAGTTGATAATAATTATAAAAGTATTTTATGAGTATCTAATGTTTGTGTAAGTTATTGAATATAATTTTGGTCATAATTATAAATTAACTGTTTACAAGACTTTGAATTTTTTTAAATACTAAGGCTATTCTACCTCAGGAATAGATTACCTTAGCTGTATTTGGCAAACCTTTTAGGAATTTTTGGTCCTCAATGCTCTTCAACTTCATACTTTATTTGGCCCTTTTTTACTTTTTTTGATTCGAGCGTCACTGATGAGTCTTTTGTAGACGAAACGCGCGTCTGGCGCAAATACAAAATTTCAGTCCTGGTATCTATGATGAGTTTATTTGGTACAAGATGTGTGTTGATATTAGAATTGATTCCCACACTTTTTTGAAATGCTAGTATTCCATTTTGATACAAGTATGATTATCAACTTTCATGATTTTCAAACAATTACATTCAAAAGTGTTAGTATTAAATGGAATCAAATCCACTCTAATGCAAACAGATTTTATTTTACTTGTAAAATCAGTGTCATAATCATCTGACACAAGTCAATATTTAAGCTTTATTTAAGATACTATTTTCAATAGTTTGTTGAAAAATTGCTTAACTCCTACCTGGGCATTTTCTGCAATAAAATTTATTTGTTTATTCCCCATATTACTGCTATTTAACAGTAATTATAGAATACCTAATCGAAGAATTCAAATAGAGAAAAATATTCAACGAGTGACCAAACAACACATTAATTCACGAATGCGCATAGCGCATGAGTTAATTATCAGTGTTGTTCGGTCACGAGTTGAATATTTTTCGATATTTGAATTCTTTGATTAGTTATTCTTTTTATTACATTGGCAAATGGCTTGTTTTATGAAATTAAAGTAGAAAATGTAAGGAACTATATCTTTTCCTACGCATTCTCAATTTGTTTTGATCCGACATAATCGACGTCTTGACAACGCCTATTGTTGTATGATGTCAGAGGAGTGAAATAAAAACGTTTATTTCACATGTAAAATTATCGGTTTTTATTTCACTGGGAAATCAATGTAATTCATTGCAACCAATGTAATAATTGGAAAAATCTCAGCATTAGGTACCTGTATTTGTACATGTATTTTTAAATATAGGAAATGTTGTTTTTTCTTAATGAAGAATGTTCACGATTGAGATAAAAACTAGTTATTTATTTGTTTGATAATTGTTGTTGAGAAAGTGCATTTCTATTGCCTCTTTCTGGAAATTTTTAAGCCAATTATTAATATTGGCATTTAAAAAATATACTTCTCATGTGAAGATTTCCCATTCAATTCTTGTTAAAATCATTAAATTGCAAATGTTTTTAAAAACAGAAGATGTTTAAAAATCTGACAATGTCTAAAATTAAAATATCAAAATAATTTGATTCTCTATTGGGAAATTCCCCATCTTTGGGCAATGGAATAGACATTTTATAGTGTTTAACATTATATAAATGAAAATAACAAAAATATTGAAAATGAGTTCAGAAAAAATGTCAGACTAGCCTCAAAATTGACTGAATCACAACATCGACGATGCTTTGATTATGAAACCTATATCATATTAGCAATGTCTTGTTCAAAAAACAGTGGAGATGAATTATTTTTAAAAGAGTTGTGCCCCTTGGAAACATTATTTATTTGGACAATTGCATCGTTTGTGCTCTCATGTGAACCATTCTTGCAGATTTTTATGAAACTTATATTGTAGGTTTATATCAGCAATGTCTTGGACAATTCGAAAATCAGTGCTGATATACTATTTTAAAAGAGTTATGCCCTTGGAAACATTAATTATATGGAAATTGCGTTGTTAGCGCTCTCATGTGTACAATTCTTTCCAGATTTTTATGAAACTTATATTGTTGGTTTATATCACCAATGTCTTGGACGAGTTTGAAAATCAGTGCCATTCACCTATTTTTTATGCCCTTAGAAATATGAATTATATGGAAATTTCTATTGTAAGTGCTCTTGCCTATATACAATTTTAGCCAGATTTTGATCAAATTCATATCAAAGCCCTTGAAATATAAATTTTATGGAATTTGTATTGTAAGAGCTCTCATATAAAATTGTTGCTAGATTTTAATCAAATTCAGAGCAAAGATATATAACAGCAATTTCTTGGACAATTTCAAACATAAGTGTTTATCAAATATTTTTAATAAGTTCAACTAAATGTTATGAAACTTATACACAATGCTTATTACCACAAAACACAGATCAAGTTTGAATTTTGATGGCGTCATTTTAACTGTTCTAGAGTTATGCCTCTTTACAAATGGAAAAATTGCTGAACTTTTCGTTTCCTTTCTCTAACTTAGCTTAGCCTCAACCAAATGTTATGAAACTTATACACAATGCTATTACCACAAAATACAGATCAAGTTTGATTTTTGGTGTTGTCACTTTTACTGTTCTAGAGTAATGCTCCTTTACAAAAGGAAAAATTGCTGAATAAGCACTAAACTAAAACTAATTAAGTTTGCCTCAACCAAATGTTATGAAACTTATACACAAAACTTATTACTACAAAACTCAGATCATTAACAAATTTGGGTAGCGTCACTTTTACCGTTCTTCAGTTATGTCCCTTTATAATTTTATATGATATGCAACTAGGGCATTATCTGTTTCCCATGGACACATTCCCCATTTATTTAGTTATTGTCCATGTGCAACGCGGGGACATTGAAATCTTCTTTTTTTTATGCCCCCGCAGTAAACAAACTTTAGTTTGCCTCAACCAAATGTTATAAAACTTATACACAATGCTTATTATCACAAAACACAGATCAAGTTTGAAATTGGGTGGCTTCGCTTTTACCGTTCCTGAGTTATGCCCCTTTATAAACATAAATATTGCTGAATTTTTCTAACTTTAGTTTGCCTGTACCAAATGTTATGAAACTTATACAAAATGCTTGTTACCACAAAACACAGATAAATTTCGAAATTGGGTGGCGTAAAAGAACAAAAAACAAACAACACCCCTAATTACTATTTGTTATTGAACAATGAGAGCACTTAAGCCTGCAAGCAATTTCTATTGACATTATTTAGAAATATATATCTTTAACTTTAAAAGAAAAGAAAATGTCAATAATTAGTACGTTTTATAATACTAGTACATATTTACAAGCGGGGGCATCTGTGGCCCATAGACACATTTCTCCATATATTTAATTTGGGATTGAGTTTGGAGGTAATTGCCCAATTCATGCGGGAATTAGGGGCCAAAAAAGGGCCAAAAACAAGCATTTTCTAGTTTCCAGACAATAACTCGTGTTTAAGAATATGGATGTCTCTGAAATCGTACTACAAGGTTCCATACTACAAAGGAAAGGCATGGTTTGAGTGTGGGGGTAATTGCTCCAAGGGGAGATTCAAAAAGTTTGGGAGTTCAATTTTTAAGGGTTCAAATTTTTTTCAAAGATATTCAAATTTCAAATTTTTTAAATTTTCAAGAAGAATCTTTAATTGCACAGTATTGTGCAATAGATTTGTAAGATCTTGACATTTATTTTGTGTCAGAAACCTATACTATGTCAAAATTTGATCACAATCCATATTCAGACAGAATCAAGCTTGAATATTGTGTCCAAATTTGCCACAACTGTTCAGGGTTCAACCTCTGCGGTCGTATCAGCCTGCGCTCAGCGAAACATTTTATTATGACTTGCACAAACTTTATACTCCATTTTAATCATCTACTGCCAACTTTTGACATGTTATTTGCCCTTTAAATTAAGAAAAGAGTGGTTGAACAGCTACTTTTATATTGAAGTGCCATTCATTAATTAATGTGAAAAGTGATATATCAAAGTTGATAATAATTATAAAAGTATTTTATGAGTATCTAATGTTTGTGTAAGTTATTGAATATAATTTTGGTCATAATTATAAATTAACTGTTTACAAGACTTTGAATTTTTTAAATACTAAGGCTATTCTACCTCAGGAATAGATTACCTTAGCTGTATTTGGCAAACCTTTTAGGAATTTTGGTCCTCAATGCTCTTCAACTTCATACTTTATTTGGCCCTTTTTACTTTTTTGATTCGAGCGTCACTGATGAGTCTTTTGTAGACGAAACGCGCGTCTGGTGCAAATACAAAATTTCAGTCCTGGTATCTATGATGAGTTTATTTGGTACAAGATGTGTGTTGATATTAGAATTGATTCCCACACTTTTTTGAAATGCTAGTATTCCATTTTGATACAAGTATGATTATCAACTTTCATGATTTTCAAACAATTACATTCAAAAGTGTTAGTATTAAATGGAATCAAATCCACTCTAATGCAAACAGATTTTATTTTACTTGTAAAATCAGTGTCATAATCATCTGACACAAGTCAATATTTAAGCTTTATTTAAGATACTATTTTCAATAGTTTGTTGAAAAATTGCTTAACTCCTACCTGGGCATTTTCTGCAATAAAATTTATTTGTTTATTCCCCATATTACTGCTATTTAACAGTAATTATAGAATACCTAATCGAAGAATTCAAATAGAGAAAAATATTCAACGAGTGACCAAACAACAGATTAATTCACGAATGCGCATAGCGCATGAGTTAATTATCAGTGTTGTTCGGTCACGAGTTGAATATTTTTCGATATTTGAATTCTTTGATTAGTTATTCTTTTTATTACATTGGCAAATGGCTTGTTTTATGAAATTAAAGTAGAAAATGTAAGGAACTATATCTTTTTCTACGCATTCTCAATTTGTTTTGATCCGACATAATTGACGTCTTGACAACGCCTATTGTTGTATGATGTCAGAGGAGTGAAATAAAAACGTTGATTTCACATGTGAAATTATCGGTTTTTATTTCACTGGGAAATCAATGTAATTCATTGCAACCAATGTAATAATTGGAAAAATCTCAGCATTAGGTACCTGTATTTGTACATGTATTTTTAAATATAGGAAATGTCGTTTTTTCTTAATGAAGAATGTTCACGATTGAGATAAAAACTAGTTATTTATTTGTTGGATAATTGTTGTTGAGAAAGTGCATTTCTAATGCCTCTTTCTGGAAATTTTTAAGCCAATTATTAATATTGGCATTTAAAAAATATACTTCTCATGTGAAGATTTCCCATTCAATTCTTGTTAAAATCATTAAATTGCAAATATTTTTAAAAACAGAAGATGTTTAAAAATCTGACACTGTCTAAAATTAAAATATCAAAATAATTTGATTCTCTATTGGGAAATTCCCCATCTTTGGGCAATTGAATAGACATTTTATAGTGTTTAACATTATATAAATGAAAATAACAAAAATATTGAAAATGAGTTCAGAAAAAATGTCAGACTAGCCTCAAAACTGACTGAATCACAACATCGACGATGCTTTGATTATGAAACCTATATCATATTAGCAATGTCTTGTTCAAAAAACAGTGGAGATGATTTATTTTTAAAAGAGTTGTGTCCCTTGGAAACATTATTTATTTGGACAATTGCATCGTTTGTGCTCTCATGTGAACCATTCTTGCAGATTTTTATGAAACTTATATTGTAGGTTTATATCAGCAATGTCTTGGACAATTCGAAAATCAGTGCTGATATACTATTTTTAAAAGAGTTATGCCCCTTGGAAACATTAATTATATGGAAATTGCGTTGTTAGCGCTCTCATGTGTACAATTCTTTCCAGATTTTTATGAAATTTATATTGTTGGTTTATATCACCAATGTCTTGGACGAGTTTGAAAATCAGTGCCATTCACCTATTTTTAAAAGAGTTATGCCCTTAGAAATATGAATTATATGGAAATTTCTATTGTAAGTGCTCTTGCCTATATACAATTTTAGCCAGATTTTGATCAAATTCATATCAAAGCCCTTGGAAATATAAATTTTATGGGAATTTGTATTGTAAGAGCTCTCGCATATAAAATTGTTGCTAGATTTTAATCAAATTCAGAGCAAAGATATATAACAGCAATTTCTTGGACAATTTCAAACATAAGTGTTTATCAAATATTTTTAATAAGTTCAACTAAATGTTATGAAACTTATACACAATGCTTATTACCACAAAACACAGATCAAGTTTGAATTTTGATGGCGTCATTTTAACTGTTCTAGAGTTATGCCTCTTTACAAATGGAAAAATTGCTGAACTTTTCGTTTCCTTTCTCTAACTTAGCTTAGCCTCAACCAAATGTTATGAAACTTATACACAATGCTTATTACCACAAAATACAGATCAAGTTTGATTTTTGATGTTGTCACTTTTACTGTTCTAGAGTAATGCTCCTTTACAAAAGGAAAAATTGCTGAATAAGCACTAAACTAAAACTAATTAAGTTTGCCTCAACCAAATGTTATGAAACTTATACACAAAACTTATTACTACAAAACTCAGATCATTAACAAATTTGGGAAGCGTCACTTTTACCGTTCTTCAGTTATGTCCCTTTATAATTTTATATGATATGCAACTAGGGGCATTATCTGTTTCCCATGGACACATTCCCCATTTATTTAGTTATTGTCCATGTGCAACGCGGGGGACATTGGAAATCTTCTTTTTTTTATGCCCCCGCAGTAAACAAACTTTAGTTTGCCTCAACCAAATGTTATAAAACTTATACACAATGCTTATTATCACAAAACACAGATCAAGTTTGAAATTGGGTGGCTTCGCTTTTACCGTTCCTGAGTTATGCCCCTTTATAAACATAAATATTGCTGAATTTTTCTAACTTTAGTTTGCCTGAACCAAATGTTA
Organism: Mytilus coruscus; assembly: GCA_017311375.1. Taxonomy (NCBI): domain Eukaryota; kingdom Metazoa; phylum Mollusca; class Bivalvia; order Mytilida; family Mytilidae; genus Mytilus; species Mytilus coruscus. Next base: position 9,884,282 of record CM029606.1, read on the forward strand.
TGAAACTTATACAAAATGCTTGTTACCACAAAACACAGATAAATTTCGAAATTGGGTGGCGTAAAAGAACAAAAAACAAACAACACCCCTAATTACTATTTGTTATTGAACAATGAGAGCACTTAAGCCTGCAAGCAATTTCTATTGACATTATTTAGAAATATATATCTTTAACTTTAAAAGAAAAGAAAATGTCAATAATTAGTACATTTTATAATACTAGTACATATTTACAAGCGGGGGCATCTGTGGCCCATAGACACATTTCTCCATATATTTTATTTTGGTTCATTTATTATGTTTCGGAGCTCAGTGTGGCGTCTATTTAGCTGACCTAGTATACATTACAATTTAGGCACCATATAAAGCCCACTTTGGGTGCAAAATTTTCTTGCTGCTTTGTAGACCCATGGTGGCTTCGGGCTGTTTTCTGCTCTTTGGTCGGGTTGTTGTCTCTTTGACACATTCCCCGATTCCATTTTCAATTCTATATTAAACAATATTTATACCCTCTGCAAACAGAGTTTTTGGTATATAGGAATCACCCTGTCTGTCCATGCGTCTGTTAGTGCCAAATTCTTTATGCTCGTTGCTTCACTTCAAACTGACTGTAGAATAAAAGATCACACATTTTTAATCTGTTTAATATACACAGAATTATGCTGCTTCCACCTTTTAGAACCAATCTTTTCATTCCAACCCATGGTTTATTGCATCTACATGAAAAAGTATAACAAAAATACTGAAACTTTGTACAGTTAGATTCAAATATGTAAACGTGCATTAATCGAGTTATTTTTAGCTACGCCCCTTTCCACTTCAACATTTTTGCCGAACAGACCCTGTCAAAGCAGCTTCCCCTTAGATTGCAGGAATTATATTGTCTTACGGGTTAAACGGAACCCTTTACAAGTTTTATATTTATGAAACTTACTTTTTAGCTCACCGGGGCCCAAAGGGCCCCATGTGAGCTTATGCCATCACTTGGCGTCTGTCGTCGTCCGTCATCTGTCGTCATAAACTATTTCAGAAATCTTCTCCTCTGAAACTACTGGGCCAAATACCTTCAAACTTTAAGTAAATGTTCCTTAGGGTATCTAGTTTATAAATTGTATCCGAAGTTTTGATCCATCGACAGACATGGCCGCCATGGCTAAAAATAGAACATAGGGGTCAAATGCAGTTTTTGGCTTATATCTCAAAAACTAAAGCTTTAAGAGCAAATCTGACGTGGGGTTGTTCAATTGGTCAAGATCTATCAGCTCTGAAATTTTCAGACGAATCGAACAACCCATTATTGGGTTGCTGCCACCGAATTGGTAGTTTTAACAAAATTTTGCAGTTTTTTGTTATTATTTTGAATATTATTATAGATATATATAAACTGTAAGCAGCAATAATGTTCAGCAAAGTAAGATCTAGAAAAAAGTTAATATGACCAAAATTGTCAATTGACCCCTTAAGGAGTTATTCCCCTTTAAAGACAATTTTACACAATTTGTTCATCAAGTTTGCTAACATTTAAAAAATCTTCTCCTTTGAAACTACTGGGCCAATTACCTTCAAACTTTAACTAAATGTTCCTTAGGGTATCTTGTTTATAAATTGTATCCGAAGTTTGTATCCATCGACAAACATGGCCGCCATGGCTAAAAATAGAACATAAGGGTCAAATGCAGTTTTTGGCTTATATCTCAAAAACTAAATCTTTTAGAGCAAATGTGACATGGGGTAAAATTGTTTAATTGGTCAAGATCTATCGGCCCTGAAATTATCAGACGAATCGAACAACCCATTGTTTGGTTGCTGCCACTGAATTGGTAGTTTTAACTAAATTTTGCAGTTTTTTTTTATTATTTTGAATATTATTATAGATATATATATAAACTGTAAGCAGCAATAATGTTCAGCAAAGTAAGATCTACAAAAAAGTTAATATGACCAAAATTGTCAATTGACCCCTTAGGGAGTTATTGCATTTTAAAGACAATTTTACAAAATTTGTTCATCAAGTTTGCTAACATTTAAACATCTTCTCCTCTGAAATACATGTACAGGTGAGCGATTCAAGCTCTTGAGAGCCTCTTGTTCAACTTACATTCTTGATTATATGCACTTATCAGTTGCTATTCCAATATTGAGTTTCCTCAGTTTTGAATCATATATAAATTATATATGAACTCAATATTTTGTCCAGAAACACAGCTATTTAAACTATAAATGATATTTAAAGGACTACATGCATCTAAGAAAACTTCGTATCAAACATTAGAAAGGGTTTTAATTTATATTATCAACTTCATTGAATGCTGTACTTCAGTCACTAACATATTCAAACCTCAATTCACTTCTGTAGGGGTAAAAGTCCAGCTTAGTGGACAGTTCTATATACAATGTAAAATAGGCAGCTGTGGTATGATTGCAGATGAGGCAACACTGTCCATCTGAGACTTAATAATGTAGATGTTATCAACTTGAGGTCAATGTATGGCTTCACAAGATGGTAAACATTTGAAATAAGTGCAAAACAACAGACGAAAAATAAATATTGTAGGTGAATTTACAGGGCCGAAGTTTATATGAAAGCGAAACGGTCTCCTTTCGTGTAAGAGAAAAAATACTACCTTACATCATTCCTTGTTCCTTTTACTATTTAATTTAGAAATCTATGACAGTAAATACTCGGCTTGGGGCATTTAAATTCGTTTCGTTTTTTATGTAAGAAGAAATATGTTCAACACACTTAAGCTCCTCTTGGACGATCAACAAAGGTGTTAATTACCGGTCACCATACACATGTCATTTTAACTGTTATACAAACAAATATGTTTACACAGCTTTAATCTCTTATGAAAATAATTAGATTGCATTAGAAATACATTCGATTTGAATTGCTATCATGTTATCATATCAAGTCTGCATCTTTAGAAATTTCTTACTAAAGTCTTTTGAACTTCGAGACATCAGGGTAGATTTACATTGATTTTAAATTGATGGGACTATACAGTTTACTCGACTTAACCGTGTATTCGAATCAACCGAGTTCGACTCATCAGAGGTAGATATACATTGATCAACGGGAATTTTACCAGGACCGAGAAATTACTTCGACTCATCCGAGTTTTCGACCCAACCCGGCAACCGAGTTTGACAAAACAAGATTCGACTGTATAATGCCTCACTAAATTTCTCTTGATTGTTGATCTTTTATTGTTGATATGTTTGGCCAAGTGAGCCTTTCTCATCACTGGGCGTCCATCTTCCGTCTTCGTTGTCGTATAGTTAACTTTTAAGCTCACCTGGCCCGAAGGGCCAAGTGAGCTTTTCTCATCACTTGGCGTCCGTCGTCCGTCGTCGTCGTTAACTTTTTACATTTTGAACTTCTTCTAGAGAACCACTGAATGGAATGAAACCAAACATGGCATGAATGTTCCTTATGAGGTGCTGACCAAGTGTTGTTACTTTGTAGCCGATCCATCATCCAAGGTGGCCGCCAGCGGGGGACTTAGTTTAACATAGGACTCTATGGGAAATGCATACAAATGACTTCTTTTAGAGAACCACTAAATGGAATGAAATAAAACATGGCATGAATGTTCCTTATGAGGTGCTGACCAAGTGTTGTAACTTTGTAGGCCATCCATCATCCATGATGGCCGCCAGCGGGGGACTTCGTTTAACATAGGACCCTATGGACAATACATACAAATGTCTTCTTTTAGAGAACCACTAAATGGAATGAAACCAAACATGGCATGAATGTTCCTTATGAGGTGCTGACCAAGTGTTGTTACTTTAAAGCCGATCCATCATCCAAGATGGCCACCAGAGAGGGACTTCGTTTAACATAGGACCCTATGGAAAATGCATACAAATGTCTTCTTTTAGAGAACCACTAAATGGAATGAAATAAAACATGGCATGAATGTTCCTTATGAGGTGCTGACCAAGTGTTGTTACTTTGTAGCAAATCCATCAACCAAGATGGCTGCCAATGGGGGACTTAGTTTAACAAAGGACCCTATGGGAAATATATACAAATGTCTTCTTCTAGAAAACTGCTTAATAGATTGAAACCAAACATGGTATGAATGTTTCTTTTGAGGTGCTGACCAAGTGTTGTTGCTTTGTAGCTGATTTGTCATTGTCCTTATAAAGTCATTTTCTACAATTTCAATGAATTTATTGGTAATTTCTGTAAACTTTACAAAAGTCTTCTGCTTTTGATCAAATTACAGGGCCAATATTAAACCAAATTTGGCCTCAATTATTATTAGGATATCTGTTATGATTTTTGTCTATTTTTACATGATTTCCAAAACCAAAGTAGAATCAGGTGAGCGACACAGGCTCTTGGGAGCCTCTAGTTACATTTTGGACTTCTTCTAGAGAACCACTGAATGGAATGAAACCAAACATGGCATGAATGTTCCTTATGAGGTGCTGACCAAGTGTTGTTACTTTGTAAACGATCAATCATCCAAGATGGCCGCCAGCTGGGGACTTCGTTTTACATAGGATCCTATGGACAATATATACAAATGTCTTCTTTTAGAGAACCACTGAATGGAATGAAACCAAACATGGCATGAATTTTCCTTATGTGGTGCTGACCAAGTGTTGTTACTTTGTAGCTGATCCATCATCATTTAAGATGGCCGCCAGCTGGGCACTTAGTTTAACATAGGACCCTATGGGAAACACATACAATACTACTAAGTGTTGTAACTTAGTAGGGGATCCATCGTCCAAGATGGCCACCGGGGGGGGGGGGGGACTTAGTTTAACGTAGGACCCTATGGGAAATACATACAAATGTCTTCTTTTAGAGAACCACTAAATGGAATGAAACCAAACATGACATGAATGTTCCTTATGAGGTGCTGACCAAGTGTTGTTACTTTGTAAACGATCCATCATCCAAGATGGCCGCCAGCTGGGGACTTCGTTTAACATAGGACCCTATGGGAAATACATACAATACCTACTAAGTGTTGTAACTTAGTAGGGGATCCATCGTCCAAGATGGCCACCGGGGGGGGGGGACTTAGTTTAACGTAGGACCCTATGGGAAATACATACAAATGTCTTCTTTTAGAGAACCACTAAATGGAATGAAACCAAACATGACATGAATGTTCCTCTTGAGGTGCAGAACAAGTGTTGTTACTTTGAAGCCGATCCATCATCCAAGATGGCCACCAGAGAGGGACTTAGTTTAACATAGGACCCAATGGAAAATACATACAAAGGTCTTCTTTTAGAGAACCACAAAATGGAATGAAATAAAACATGGCATGAATGTTCCTTATGAGGTGCTGACCAAGTGTTGGAACTTTGTAGGCGATTAATCATCCAAGATTGCCACCAGGGGGACTTAGTTTAACATATGACCTAATGGAAATACATACAAATGTTTTCTTTTAGAGAACCACTGAATGGAATGAAACCAAACATGACATGAATGTTCTTAATGAAGTGCTGGCTATAAAGTGTTGTTAGTTTGTAGCCAATCAATCATCCAAGATGGCTTCAAACAGGGGACTTAGTTTAACAAAGCACCCTATGGGAAATACATACAAATGTCTTCTTTTGATAAACCACTGAATGGAATGAAACCAAACATGGCATGGACGTTCCTTATGAGGTGCTGACCAAGTGTTGTTACTTTGTAGCAAATCCATCATCCAAGATGGCTGCCAACAGGGGACTTAGTTTAACAAAGGACCCTGTGGGAAATATATACAAATGTCTTCTTCTAGAAAACCGCTTAATGGATTGAAACCAAACATGGTATGAATGTTTCTTTTGAGGTGCTGACCAAGTGTTGTTACTTTGTAGCTGATTTGTCATTGTCCTTATAAAGTCATTTTCTACAATTTCAATGGATTTATTGGTCATTTCTGTAAACTTTACAAAAGTCTTCTGCTTTTGATTAAATTACAAGGCCAATATTAAACCAAATTTGGCCTCAATCATTATTAGGGTATCTGTTATGATTTTAATCTATTCATACATGATTTCCAAAACCAAAGTAGAATCAGGTGAGCGACACAGGCTCTTGGGAGCCTCTAGTTTAACTCACCTTTCCAAAGGGCCAAGTGAGCTTTTCTCATCACTTGTCCGTTGTCTGAAGTTTTTTACCCGTCGTGATCTGTTAATTTTTACAAAAATCTTCTTGCCTGAAACTATTTGGCCACATCAAACCAAACATGAACAACTATAAAAGATAGATAAACAATTTTAATTGCAAAAAATGATCAACAAGACAAGATCTACAAATAAATAAATTTTTGTTGAAATTGTTTGTAGACCCTTGATAGGAGTGATTGCCCTTAAATGACGATTTTTTTTTTTTCCTTTTCTATGTTTTGGGCAAAAAGATAGTGAGAAACTTTAAACTTATATGTATGCTTCTTTCTTTTATGCCTGTCCTATACTGATTTGTAAAGTTTATTTTGTGTTGCCTAGTTAGTCTACTATCTTCTGTTGGTTATTTATGCTGTTGAGTTAAATTTCAGGTAAACCAAAGCTATTTCTCTTTCAATCCTGTCGTGGACAACAAAAACAAATGAAGGTTGTGGTTCCTGACAGTGATGAGCAATCTGGATCCTCAGGAATTGACAGTAACGATGCCCTAGTGAATAAAGTGCCAACAGATGCTGACATTCTAGTAGCACATGCAACAACCCCAAGTAAGATTTTACTTTCTACAACTGCAAGGTAAAATATTAAAAAATTGTTTTATCGGAATAATAATTGGTAGACCTTTCTTAAAGATGTCTTCTGTGTAAGTTGAAAAGTCGCATACAATAGGAGTGATCCGAGAAAGATTTAGATTTAATTAGAAGGTTGACAAAAGTTGCATCACATGTTTTATTCTAATTATCAAACAAGGGACTCAAGCAAATTATATGATACAATTAATTTTATTAAAAATTCAACCTCAATTTTCTATTTTGACCACCTTAGCCATTTCAAAACCAACATATAGTATAGACATCATCCTTTAAATTAATGGTTTCATGCAAGAAGTGTTGTATTGATCCAAATATTGCATTAAATTTTTTACTTTATCACATGACTTTTGTGTGTAGAATAAAATGAGAGCACAGCAAAACGGACAATTTCAGACCTAAATAATGTCCCAATGATTATAGAGCAGCAGGAAATCACTTTAGCTTATTATTGTGTCAATACCAAACTGCACAAAAACATTATTTAACAAACAATGATCATATGGTTCACTGCCTTGAGCACAATATTTTTAAGAAACATTGAGTGCAACCCAGATTTTTGAGTGTGTGATACATTTACTATCTTTTTTGATAGACTACTGGGTTAAGTTTTACCAAAATAAAATGATATATGAAAGGTTCTCTACAAATGTTGATCATTTAGTTTAAATTGGATGAAAAAAAAATCACATGTTGCTATTTGTGACATTAATATGCAAGTGACTATAAACAAATTCTCATCTTATGCAGATTTGGATGTAATCTTTCATTCTGGTTAGCTAGTTTTGTGAAATTTTCCCCTAGCTACATATCAAATACTTAGAAACTTGACGATTTATGATTGTAGACCATAAACAGATTGTCATATAATGATGATTTTGTGGTAAACAATGAGACAGTGTCTGTTCATAGTTACCATACAATGAAAGTAGGCAGTTTATAGTGATGACCTTGTATGTCTGTCTGTCAGTTCGTTGGTTCCTTCTTTCGTCTTTAGTCTTTCGTCCTTTTTTGTATCTGCAACTGCTTCTGAACCGCCTGAGAGAAATGTATGAGACTTGCACAGAATCTAACTTGCATGATGTACTTTTGCACCTCTTATCTCATATCTTCATCTGAATGATTGTTGGGATTGACTTTAGCATGACATGGACTATAGTATGTGCATCTGCTTCTACTCTTAAGCACAAACACTTTATTTAATGAGATATCATATAATGGGTGATTTGTCCAAAATTGTTTGTGTCTACATAATTGTCACTGTTTCACTATAATACACAGCTTTTCTTTTTATTTTAATTTATTTATTGAATTTTATTTAATCTGATACATTAATTGCACCAGCAATACAGTTTAATGTTACTTAATGTTTACATCATATTCATATCATTACAGATTATTTATCGTTTCGCAACCCAACTAATGGCGCATACTTCATTCAAGCATTCTTGTCTATTGCTGAGAAAAAATACAAAGTCTGTCACGTAGAAGAGATGTTAATAGATGTGAGAAGGGAATTGGCCAAAAATCCTGAATATGAAATACAAGTTGGACACTTTGCTGGATCATGTCAGACGAGTGTTTCACAGTCAACATATATAAAGAAATTTTTCTTGTAATGTCAATCAAACGTTTTGTAAAGAAGCTGGCTAACAAGATACATCTGACGAACACGTCACTCTTATATTTAAATGTACGAATGTTCTTCTTTATGCTTATTAAAGATTTATATTTGTCGAACAGAAAATAATCTGAAATTTGACAATGAAAATAATTAAAACAAGATTAATTTTTTTAAAAGGCCAAGTGAGCTTTTCTCGTCACCTGGCATCCGTCGTCCATTGCTAACTTTTACAAAAATCTTCTCCTCTGAAACTACTGGCCCAAATTTAACCAAACTTTGCCACAATCATCATTGGGGTATCTAGTCCATCAACCAACATGGCCGACATGGCTAAAAATAGAACATAGGGGTAAAATGCAGTTTTGGGCTTATATCTCTGAAACTAAAGCATTTAGAGCAATCTGACATAAGGTATAAATGTTCATCAGGTTTAGATCCATCTGCACTGAAATTTTCAGACGAATCAGACAACCTGTTGTTGGTTTGCTGCCCCTGAATTGGTAATTTTAAGGAAATTTTGCAGTATTTGGTTATTATCTTGAGTACAATTATAGATAGAGATAAACTGTAAACAGCAATATTGTCAGCAAAGTAAGATATCTACAAATAATTTAACATGACCAAAATTGTCAGATGACCGCTTACGGATTTATTAGTCAATTTTTAACAATTTTTCGCAAATTTTTGTAATCTTTTACAAAAATCTTCTCCTCTGAAACTACTTTGCCATATTTAATCACACTTGGCTACAATCATCATTAAATTAGGATTTTTTTTATTCTTTTGTGTTTTGAGTAAAAACTAAAGAAGATAGAGAGAAACTAAACAGGCTAAATGATCAGCAATACAAGATCAACAAAACAGATTTTTCTCATGAATTCTATTCTTGTCTACAATATTGGAGAGTGTCCTTTGTTGAATATGCACATAGACCAAGGTGAGCGACACAGGCTCTTTAGAGCCTCTAGTTTAATGTTGCTTAATTTTGTATCTCCTTGAAAACTTGAAGCCAACTGGTAAGAAACTGTTCCTTTATTCTGTGATGTAAAGTTACCTAAGTTACAGGGGTGATGCATTAATATAAAAGTATAATTTTAAAATCAGGCCAAAATCAAGTGGAACTTATATGTGATTCATATGCAAGTACATGATACCAACTGCTGACAATTTATTCCAAACTGTTTTTTTTTTTATCAATTTTTATCATAAATCATATTTATAGCTTCTTAAATATGTGTTGATGTTGTCGGATTTCAATCGTTCATGTTTATAGTTTAGTAATCACATGAATGTGATTCATCTTAAAATTTATAGAAAGTGGTCTGATTTCAGGACCAGTGGGGACAATGTTAATGTTTTATTTGTTAAGAAAGTGAATAAATCTTAGATTCAGCATGTAAGTGTTTCGAATTTTATTTCTATAGCACCAACATGGATTTGTTTAATCATTTTTTTAGAGAAATTATTTAGAATTAAGAACCAGTGTATTCGTTTGAAAATGTTTTGTATAGAAAGTTTATATATTTACCACCAGCATGATAAAGTGTCATGCTTTATTTGTCAGAAAGTGTTAATATTAAACCACCAAAATTAATGCGTTTCATAGTAATGTTTATATTTTAGCACCAAAATTATTGTATCTTATATTTCATTTGTTTGTAAACTGTTTACATTTTTGCACCCACATAAATATTCTTTCATAGATATTTGTATAGAACTTGAATGTGTCCATTGTTATCTGTATATGCAGTGTATAGGATTTTAGCACCAACATGAATATGTTTCATGTTTTATATTTTTTTTTTTTTAGAAAGTGTAAAGATTTAAGCTCTATAATATCGTTTTCTGAATGTACCTGTAGTGCATAGTTTATGCAAAGTTTGTGGACAATGTATTGAGGACAAGATCCACTTTATTCTTCTGTGTTCAGCATATAGCTATATATATATATAGATATTGCTGGTATAGATCAAGTGTATTTAAACTGATACAGTTGTTTAGTTTACAAAATGTTAAACATGACTTTTTTTTGGAAAATTTATTAAAATTAAGGACTGTATTTTACAAAAATAATGAACATTCTCTGTCTACATCTTTTATTGTGAATATAACTGTTATATCTTGTAAACACAGATGAGCGGTAAAACGTAAGGTAATAAAGTATATATTCTTTTACTGTGACTTGACTAAAGGTGTTGCTGTTTACCATAGCCTATTATTCAACCAGATTGTAAAATTGACAATACAATTGGGACATTTAAATTCACCAGTTTGTATTATAAGAGTTGAGTCTACCTTGCTGCTACCTGTACAGTTTTTTATTCACCTTACCCAACCTTACAGCATGCTTTTTATCTCATCGTTCCGAAGGAAATGTGAGCTTTTGCCATCACTTGGCGTCCGTCGTCGTCTATCTTGTGTAAACTATTTAAAACATCTTCTCCTCTGAAACTACTGAACCAATTCCTTCCAAACTTAAGCTGAATGATCCTTAAGGTATCTAAAATAAAGTTTGTGTTTTATTGTCTCGCCTTGACGGAGTCAAAAAGCGAGACATAGGTATGCTGTTTCTGGCGGCGGCGTCAGCACTGTATTAGTTTGTGATTAAGTCTAGTTTATGGTGAACCACAAGTGGTTGGTCAATCATATTTGGTATGCAGTTGTATAAAAATTGGCACATCTCATTTCCATGGAGATTATTTGGCCCTGCCCCCTCAGTCATTGTCTATTGACTTTGAAAATTTTGCTAAGTTAAAATGTATTAGTTTGTGATTAGGTCAGTTCAAGGGGAACCATTAGTGGTAGGCCAATGTTAATTGGTATTCAGTTGTATAAGCATTAGCACATCTCATTTCCATGGAGTGTATTTGGCCCTGCCCCCTCAGTCATGGTCTATCGACTTGGAAACTTTTGCTTATTTTACATGTATTAGTTTGTGATTAGGTCAGTTTATGGGGAACCACTAGTGGTAGGTCAATGATATTTGGTATGCAGTTGAATAAGCATTGGCATATCTCATTTCCATGGAGATTATTTGGCTCCGCCCTCTTAGTCATGGTCTATTGACTTTGAAAATTTTGCTAAGTTAACATGTATTAGTTAGTGATTAGGTCAGTTCAAGGGGAACCATTAGTGGTAGGCCAATGTTGATTGGTATTCTGTTGTATAAGCATTAGCACATCTCATTTCCATGGAGAATATTTGGCCCTGCCCCTCAGTCATGGTCTATCGACTTTGAATCTTTTGCTTATTTTACATGTATTAGTTTGTGATTAGAGCAGTTTAAGATGAACTGCTTATGTGAAGTCAATGATATTTGGTATGCAAATTTATTGGCATTTGCAAGTATCGTTTCAATGGAAATTATATAGCCCACCCCCTCTTCATGGTTCACTGACTTTGAAACTTTTACATAGTTTACAAGTTAATGTTTGTGTTAAGATTTGTTTAAAGGGGATGACTTATAATAAGTCAGTGGTATTTGGTATGCAGTTGTGTTAGCATTGGCACATCTCATTTACATGGAGATTGTTATGCCATGTACCTCAGTCATGGTTTATTGACTTTGAATATTTGCATAACTTATGTAAGATGTTAAAGTATTGCTATTTTAATTTCAACATTTGCATAATCAAAATTACAAAAAGGAGAGACATATCTCTGTGATAACAGTTTATTTCTGTTTCGTCAAAAAAACATGGCCGCCATGGCTAATTATAGAACATAGGGGTAAAATGTAGTTTTTGGCTTATATCTCAAACACTAAAGCATTTAGAGCAAATCTGATGTGAGGTAAAATTGTTCATTAGGTCAAGTTCTATCAGCCATGAAATTTTTTAGATGATTCTAATAACCCATTGTTGGGTTGCTGCCACTAGATTGGTAATTTTAAGGAAATTTTGCAGTTTTTGGTTATTATCTTGAATATTATTAATGATAAAGATAGACCGTAAACAGCAAAAATATTTAGCAAAGTAAGATCTACAAAAAGGTTTATATGACCAAAATTGTCAATTGACCCCTTAAGGAGTTATTGCCCTTTAAAGACAATTTTTCACAATTTGTTCGTCTAGTTTGCTTACTTTAAAAAATCTTCTCCTTTGAAACTGCTGAATCAATTTCAGCCAACTTTGGCTGAATGAGTTTCAGAGTATCTAGTATAAATTTTGTATTTTATTTCCTTGTACTTCAAGAAACATAGCCACTATGGCTAAAATGGAACATAGGGGTAAAATGCATTTTTTTTGCTTTTGAAGAAAATATGACAGATACAAAGAACATTTAAATGGAATTTTTAAGCCACTCATTAATATATTTTGAAAAGCAAAAATAAACATAAATGAAAGATTTAAGCAAACAATTACAGGTGAGCGATTCAGGCTCGTGAGAGCCTCTTGTTTCCTGAAGTTTTTCTTCACCAAGGAATATTCTATTATAGAATTGATAGGGAAGAAAATATTACTGGTTTTCATTGTTTTAAATTGCCAATATAGATGATTAACCTAATTTTGATCCAAAAATCTAAATCAGTAAACTAATCTAACTGCATGTTTTAAATGTATGAAAATTTAAGTTTTTTTTACATAATAAATGAATCTTTAAATTTTAAACCTTGATACATAGTATTGTCCAGTTGTCAGTGAAACAAGGAATAGCTATTCATGTGTTTTCAGTTTTAGTTTTCAGATCGATATGTTATGCATTTCGTCATATATCCCTTCAAATGTTTTTGGACAATATTTTGGAGTATTAATCTCAGTGTTTGAAATCTATTGGAATCAATGTGCATAAAATTTGGGGATTTATTAGGGCCCCGCCGAATGGCGGGTTGCCCTATAGTGTTCAGTCTGTCCATCCGTCTGTCCGTCCGTAACAAATTGTGTCCGCTCTATAGCTAGAGAACCGTTATAATTTCATACTTTATACTTGATATGTATATTAACCAACACCAGAGGATGTGTCATAAATATGTACAACTTCCTACGTCAAAGGTCAAGGTAAACAAAATTGGTTTCAGTTGACAACCCCATGTCCTATGGTAAAGATCGTGTCCGCTCTATATTTATACCCCACGCAACGAGTTGCGGAGGGTATAATGTTTTTGACCCGTCCGTCCGTCAGTCCGTCCGTCAGTCCTGTTTCTTGTCATCGCAACTCCTCTCAAACCACACAACAGAATTTCACGAAACCTTTTTAGATAATAAGGACATACCATGTAGTTGTGCATATCGACAGGAAATTACGATTCAATTTTTTTTCCAGGAGTTACGCCCCTTTGAACTTATTTGCCCAATATACTACTGCAACCTTTTGTCATCGCAACTCCTCTGAAACCACACAACATAATTTCATGAAACCTTTTCAGATAATAAGGACATACTACGTAGATGTGCATATCGACAGGAAATTACGATTCAAGTTTTTTTTCCAGGAGTTACGCCCCTTTGAACTTATTTGCCCAATATACTACTGCAACCTTTTGTCATCGCAACTCCTCTCAAACCACACAACAGAATTTCATGAAACCTTTTCAGATAATAAGGACATACTACGTAGATGTGCATATCGACAGGAAATTACGATTCAATTTTTTCCAGGAGTTACGCCCTTTGAATTTATTTGCCCAATATACTACTGCAACCTTTTGTCATCGCAACTCCTCTCAAACCACACAATAGAATTTCATGAAACCTTTTCAGATAATAAGGACATACTACGTAGATGTGCATATTGACAGGAAATTACGATTCAATTTGAACTTATTTGCTTCTATGTACTTCTGCAACAGTTTGTCATCGCAACTCCTCTCAAACCACACAGCAGAATTTCATGAAACTGTGTACATAATATGGACATACTATGTAGATGTGCATATTGACAGGAAATTATGATTCAATTTTTTTTTCTGATACAATTTTTTTTTTTCTTACACTTATTTTATTTCTCCAATGACAATGTGGGGACGTGGGGTATGTGAGCGCGCTCACTAAGGTTCTTTCATTTGAGAACTGTTTTGATTTCAAAGTTTATACTTGACATGTATATTAATCAACATCAGAGAGTGTGTCATAATGTATGTACCAAATCCTAGTTCAAAGGACAAGGTCAAAATTTTCGTTTCAGTTGACAACCCCATGTGCTATGGTAAAGATCGTGTCCGCTCTATATCTTGAGAACCTTTATGATTTCAAAGTTTATACTTCACTGGACATGTATATTCACTAACACTAGAGGGTGTGTCATAATGTATGTACAACTTCCTAGGTCAAAGGTCAAGGTCAAAAACTTCCCTTTCACTTGACAACCCCATGTCCTATGGTAAAGATCGTGTTCGCTCTATATCTTGAGAACCGTTATGATTTCAAAGTTTATACTTGACATGTATATTAACCAACACCAGAGGGTGTGTCATAATGTATGTACAACTTCCTAGTAATAAGTTTTTCTGAGTTAACTATTTGAAACATCCTAAGAATATTAACAATTTTTTTCTGAGTTAACTATTTGAAGCATCCTTCCAGTCAGTTATGGGGTAGTTTTGAAAAATAATTATGTGTTGTCATTATGTTTGTTTATGTATTGTTTTGTTTGAATGTAATATATTGTACCTTGTTTTATGGAGAGGGCTTACATAGGCTTTGCCTGTTGTCCTATCCAATTCAATTTATATGAATAAAAAACACTGTTTAAACATGCGGTAACAAAATATTGCTTGATTGATGTTGTTAATTGTCCTGTGGCAAACAGATCATGGATGTTCAGGACGAGGACAAACTAATATAATAGTTATGTCCTGTAATAAGGGTCGATCAGAATGAAGGGCGGTAAATTTGGGCTGCCACTGAAAAATGATGGTATATTGGATAGTGACAAAACTGTAGCCTTGCAACAGGTCCCTCAACATGCTCAAGGGTTTTTAACGCGCAGAGAGGTTTGTTCTCTTTGTACACGAGGCATCGTTTTTACCGTCCCCAATCTGACCGGACGTGGCTGCAAATTTATAAATCCCGCACAGTCAAACGGACACCCTACTTTGGCAGGGAATTTACTGCCGTTCAGAAAAATACCAAGGGTTGACCATACTTTTTTTCTATACACTCCTCGGAGGTCCGGTGTGAAAAGAGACATTAGACTGACATGGGCAAGATCACCCGGTTGTATATGCAGCTTGAATGTGGAACTAAATTATTGAAATAATATAGATTTTACTTAATATACTTGTTAATATTAAAATTAAAATAAGAAGACTAGAGGAGAAAATACTAGTATCATCATGACAAATGTTCTATAAATAATCACATCTAATGAAAGTTAACGCACCTAACCTTAAATCAAATTATCTGACTAATAGTTCTTAAACTTAAATAACCGTGAACTTGATATGAATTTATTGTAAAAATGGTATGATGTTGCTGGCAGAATATCTTTTTATACATATGAAACTTTGAGGTCTCTGTTTCTTTTTTCTTTTTTATTGTCTCTAATAATCTTTTTGTTGAGATTGCCTTTGTCTGAAAACTATGAAACTTTTTGTTTGCTAGTAACACAGATCTTTCTTTTACAACAATAACATGATAGGCTTTTGAGAATTATTTTGGAATAACAACCATATCTGCTATGTATTTTATATATTCAGAGGTTCAATTGTTATTAAGACACTTGTTGATTGTTGGAGACGGAATGTCTATTATAAAGAGTTTCAAATGTTGTTAAGACACTTGTTGATTGTTGGAGATGGAATGTCTATTATAAAGAGTTTCAAATGTTGTTAAGACACTTGTTGATTGTTGGAGACGGAATGTCTATTATAAAGAGTTTCAAATGTTGTTAAGACACTTGTTGATTGTTGGAGACGGAATGTCTATTATAAAGAGTTTCAAATGTTGTTAAGACACTTGTTGATTGTTGGAGACGCCATCTTGACCTCTAAATGTCTTTATTGTCTTTTTGTGTTGTTTGGTTGCTGTCTCATTGACAATTTTTCTTATCAATTTTAACTGTCTTCGATAATTACATGATTTTTTATACGACAGCAAAAGATTTTGCGGTCGTATATTGGTATTACGTCGTCGTCATCCGAAGACATTTGGTTTTCGGACAATAACTTTAGTATAAGTAAATAGAAATCTAAAAATTTTAACACAAGATTTATAGCCACAAAAGGAAGGTTGGTATTAATTTTGGGGGTTATAGTGACATATAGTCCCAACAGTTTAGGAATTATGAGTCAAAAAAGGGGCCCAATTAAGCATTTTTCTAGTTTCCAGACAATAACTTGTGGAACGTTGTATGGATCTCTCTGAAATTATACCACAAGTTTCCATACCACAAAGGGATTGTTAGGATTGGCTTTGGGGGATTATGGCTCAAACCATTTAGGAATTAGGGGGAAAAACAAGGGTGTCCTGGTTAATGGACAATTACTATAGTACAATGTTGTGATTGAATTACCTCCCTTAAACTGCTTTTAAATTATGTATAAAGAAATGTTGTATTGTCTTGAGGTGATTAGCTGTCAATTTATTTTTAGAACTTATTGTTTTGAAAATGCTGATTAAGAGGTATATTAATTTTAGCCATGATTATGTATGTCATTTTCTATTTGAAGACTTTTATGATGTACTTAAATGGGTAATTATGGTTGCAAACTCCATTGGAAATTTGAATTGAGATTATGACTATATCTTGAGGGAAAGAATTTTTTTTGGGGGAAAAAGGAGGAAAGGTGGGGTTGGCAATTTTTTCTCATTTCAGATTTCAGAAATGGAAAATAATATTTCTTCAAATATTTTTTTTTGCCAAAAAAAGGGGGGGTTAATTTTTATTTTTTTTGGGGGGTCAATTCACAACAGCATAGTGTATTGCACAAACGCAAAAAAAAGGGATGAAATTTTTTTTTGGGGGTCAATTTGCAACAGCATAGTGTATTGCACAAAAGCAAAAAATGAATATAAATTCAAATCATATAACCAATTCTAAGTTCTTTGACTACAGTTATTCTGTGTCAGAAACCTATTATGTGTCAAATATGTAATTACAATCCAAGTTCAGACCTGTATCAAGCGCGAATATTGTGTCCATTTTTTCCCCAACTGTTCAGGGTTGGACCTCTGAGGTCGTATCCAGCTGCGCTCAACGAAGCAATTTATTATTATAAGTTATATCATTAGTGCTTTGAGCTGGCTTTCAATAACTACGAGTACTCTCAGATCGGCACTCAGTTTCTTTTCAGCTTTTGTTAGTTGTTTTGTGCCATGTATCGATCTGATAAGTCAAACCATTTTCAACCGATTCTTAAATTTTGTTCTTACGTTGTGCTGTTACAGCACTGTCTCATGTTAGGGATTGGATAGTGAGCCGGCAAAAAATGTTTAACCCGGCCACATTCTGAATGTGTTTGTCCCAAGTCAGGAGCCTGAAATTCAGTCGTTGTCGTTTGTTGCTGAATAGCATATTTGTTTTTAAATTGTTGTTTTGTACATAGACCAAGCCGACGTTTTTATTCTCATTTTACATTTTGTCAGGTCGTGACATTTTGATTAGCTGACAATGCGGTATGGGTTACGAAGTTCAACAGTTGCATGTAAATTATTTCATATTCAGATGCAGTTTAACAACATTCCTACAGCTTAGCCTTAGCACTTATGTTGGTTCTTTGGAACTGGAATCGAAGATAATGAAGAGAAAGTATAAATTTACCAGGACAAACACGTTGCAAACCGTCAAAGGTATAATCAAGGGACCTCTATTCTATCAGCCGACAACGCTTCGACCTATTGACGAATGGTTCTTTATTTTATTAGCCGACAATGCTTCGACCTATTGACGAATAGTTCTCTATTCTATAAGCCGACAACGCTTCGACCTATTGACGATTAGTTCTCTATCTACTAAGCCGACAATGCTTCGACCTATTGACGAATGGTTCTCTATTTTATCAGCCGACAACGATTCGACCTATTGACGAATGTTTCTCTATTTTATCAGCCGACAACGCTTCGACCTATTGACGAATGGTTCTCTATTCTATCAGCCCACAATGCTTCGACCTATTGACGAATGGTTTTCTATTCTATCAGCCCACAATGCTTCGACCTATTGACGAATGTTTCTCTATTATATCAGCCGGCAATGCTTCAAACTATTGACGAATGTTTCTCTATTTTATCAGTCGACAACGCTTCGATGAATGAGTTCTCAATTTAATTGAAAGGAGTCAACACAAAACTGAACATGACGGATTTCTTCGATTTGTTATCTGAACAACAGCCAAAGCAGAGAGTATCTCGCCAATAAGATAAAACCATTGACCGTTTATACAATACAAATGAATCGATATACAAGTATGCATATATGACGAAGACAGTCTAATACGTGCAGCAGAAAGTGCTCATACTGTAGGGCCACCTAGAATAATCTATATCACGGTTTAAAAGTTGACATTATCATATCTGATGTATTGACTCTTTTCTGTCATATGTTTCTTCTAATCTGAACGGTTTTGTGATCCCTCTACTTTCTAATGGCCTCTAGTCAATTATATGACATTTTTGTAAGGACAGTATGTGGCTAGTATCTAGTGTTCTTGGTTTGTGGAGTGAAACATTGGCTTAATTAGATAAACCTCCCATTTTATCTTTAAAGAAATTGAATTAAGGGACCCCCTAATGTACGTAAATTGATTTTTGGAGTACATTTTTTACTCGTATTATTTAACTCGTACATCGGTATTCATGTGTACCGGTTGTTTTCTTTTTGCTAGCTTTTGTTGTTTTTATTTGTGTGTATTGGAGCGGGGTATAGTATAGCAGTTTTGGGTGATTTTGCGGGAGAATGTCAAATTCGGGAAAATAAGTTGTAATGACATTAACCATGGCGAGTCTATATTAAAAAGAATACAGTTTCATTTAAATTTTATATATAGAGATTCAATAAATAATTAATTTCCAACATAAACAATGTTTGAACTATAGTTAAGTTCAAAGGTAACAACAAATTAACAACAGTCAGTATTTGCAGACGACACATGAATTGTATCGAAAATTAGTCCAGAAAATGAAAAGTTTACAACGGATTATTTTCCACGTCTCATGATCACTTTGTTCTGTATTTTGAATTCCTCATTTATAGAACATTAGAAATAAATAAATATTCTCCATATTTACATACAATCATACATAGCACTAATTATTCATCCGCGATGGTACTTCTTTTCTGAACTAAAGTTTGTATTTGGGACAATAAAAAACGGATTATGTCTCTCAGCGAATCTTCTTTGCATTGATAAACTGTAGAATAACTTTTCTGTTATCTTTGGCTTTGATATTCAAGTCTTTCCTTCAGACTGGTCAATGTTTTCAACAACATCTGTTTCTAGTAACCAGCTAGATGGCGTCGCAATCGCTGAGTTTCTTTTAGACGAATTATGTCGTCTTCTTGTGCTTCGCGGATTTTTTCCTCAACGATAATTTTTTCATCTCTAGTTGACTCACTTTGTCTTGTAGACTGTTTCTGATGTCTGGAATCGTTCTAGCGGAATCACATTCTGCACATGCGCTATCAACAAGAGTCATATTTGATTCTTCTACAATGTCACGATCGGAATGTTCAGCATTATCGGAATCGATTGTTGAAGGGAACCGTGAGTCGCGGCTAAGACTTGAATAACCAGCATCAATAGATTCTTCCATTTGGTCAGGTCGTTCTAAAAACTTTGTCGAGAAAACCGGAAGTTGGTTTTCTATGGAGCCTTCACTGCTATATGAGCCAGTGCAGATGGTATTGTCTGAGATTTCCGTGCTACTGTTTGATGTATCGGATGATGCCTCACTATAGTCCTCCAATAAATCATTGACCGAAAGTCTTTTAGCAAGTTTTACTGCCATTTCGTCGTCTAAGATATTGTCAATATTTTCCTCGTATTTAAAATCAATGTTTGCAAATCGTTCATTTAGTTCATCGATTGTAGGAGAATTGAGTTCTATATCTACATCACCTTCAGGTCAGAGATAATTGACCATCGATTAACGTTCAAATCAGTTAAACTTAGTTGTCTTTTTACACGCTTCGGTATCCTTTGATTGTCGGCTGCTGTCAGGGTAGATTCTGTAGAATTATAAGATTTTCCAGCCTCTTCAGCTAGGATACAAATAATCCTGAGCGTTGGCACCTTCCGGTACAAGATCAATCAAGTCTTCTTCGTGCATAGATTTACGCGGAGGGATCCAAGGATTTGTCTTGATGTGCGTGCGCTCTCTACGGACTGAATTTCAAAACCTTGTCTATATCGTCGAGTTCAAATAGCACACCATTGTCGGTTTCTTCCTCGTCGTCTGAAATGGCTGTTCGCCGGTTTGTGATAATGTATTTGTTACGTGGAGTAACATATGTTTTGTACTTCCGAAGTGAGCAGCG
This sequence comes from Mytilus coruscus, assembly GCA_017311375.1. NCBI lineage: Eukaryota > Metazoa > Mollusca > Bivalvia > Mytilida > Mytilidae > Mytilus > Mytilus coruscus. The sequence goes on from CM029606.1 coordinate 9,905,057, forward strand.
AAGAGACACGTCCTGGGCAACGTCGACGTAGCTGTCGGAGGCTGTTACGAGGTTGTCATTGGCGTCGACAGGTGTAGACTGTTGCTCAAATGAAGCTTCCTTTGTCTTTGTCCTTTTACTTTTTGACTTCTGGAACGACTTGAAACTTATTTGACGAAACTTCATCCTGATAACCGAAAAGCTACCTCACGTTTAGAAGAATCTATCAATTAGAAATACTGCAATTATAAAATAATTATATTTGTTATATAGTAAACATTGAATGCATACAGAAACGTCAAACGTTTTTATATAGGCGAAACATAAAATCCGGCAAATGTGTCACATTTAGACAAAGGGATGTCATTGATTTACTCCTGCAAAAAAATCACAAGAATGACAGCATTATCAGGCAGGTGTCGCTGTGACTAGTAGAGTATGATTTGTCCCTAATTTGCTTCAATTGCAGTTATATAAAATACTGCATACTGTGTGAAATCACGTTTCCTTTTATTTTCAAATTAAATGAATAAATAAATAAATAAATAGATGGAGAGTTTCTATCCATTTCCCTATCATCGTTCACCCCCTTTTTCACTTTCAGCGAACAACCTAATCAAGGAAACTGCATCAGCTAACCAAGTGGGAACAATAATTAATCAAAGTGATGCACACGGACAAGATTTTTAAAGTTGGGTTATTTTAAGCCATAGGGTTAAACTACAAACCAATATCTTTGTGATTGATGTCGACAAATACATAATTGCATTACCTAACTGCGCGTGTGTTTGTAGGTAAAAACTAATAAATTATAACGCGGGTACGTTAAGGCAGTATTTTTTTTCATTTTTTCCCGTAGTTTTTACCAAGCGCAGATAACTCTAGTTTCCTCATTATTATTCATGACGTCATCAAATATATCTCGGCGTCGCCAGGTTACATTTGTTAGTAGCACTTATGGAGATGCCCAATGGTTTATAAAAGTATTAAAATATGATGCGTTTATATCATATTGACTGACATTTAACCTCATGTTCAAAGATTTACGTAAAGTTTATTAAATTTAGCCGTTTTTTTATCGATGATTAGGCCCCGCCTATTTTTATTAACCGACCAATCAAAATTCTCTCGGGGTCCTTAAGATGCTTGCAGTATGAATGATTCGAGCACCAGTCTGATTTCTCTACAGGAAGGAATGTTCATGTTTAAACGTGAAATTGCTGCAGTTTTGTAGTATTTTTGGCAGACAAGTGACTGTGGATGTTTATTATGATCATTTTCGACGTGTAAGTTGTAATTCAAGCGATAAATAATCGTTTTTACCAAGAATTAAGTCGCATAATGTAAAATTTAACGGGCAACCACGTGTGATTAACCATGCTATCGCCAGATTCGGGGTGCACTTACTATGTAATGAGAGGTAGGGATAAGCCGCTGGAATAGGTCACTATTTCATGCTCCATGATATATGAAAAGGGTGAGAAATTCAGATTAAATATATCATTAGGTTGATATTACCACTTGCTTCATTATATCATAAGTATCTGCAACTAATCAGATGTCCGTATTTATTTTTGATGTGGTTAGACCACAGTCGTAAATGCATCAGCCAATTAAACTCTATTTATTCCAATGTGGTATTTCCACTGATGCTAGTAATAGGTGCAATAAATCCCATTCTTTTGACATTTGCACCTAATTAACTTTGAAAGGTTTGTATACATGAAACATCATCACATTTTTCCATAGTGACAGCTTCCTTTAACATGTTTAAGAGGGAATGACAATGTAACTTTTTATCAGTTTTTCGTTAATATTAAACTCAGTGAAATTGTTACTCTTTGTGGTGTTGCTACAATTATATGAACAAACATCTTTTTATTGTCTTTATAAATTGAAATTTCTTCATAATGAAAGATATAAAAGAGACAAAGAGAGGAAAGTGTATAAGATGTAACAAATTTATTGCGACTGCATTGCTTCTAAAAAAGAAAGTGATGATGAGCGGGACCCCCAAAATAATTTATATACTTAATGTACCAGAAGATGAAAAATATATAAATATATCTATAGGTCTGTTTTTTGTTAATTGATATATGACAAGGTATGTATTTTTGATAAACAAAATATATGAAAAGGGTTGGGAACTTGATGTCTCAGCTGCTCACCCCTACCAAAAAAAGTTTGAAGTGCCCCGCCCCCGAGTCGCCAGATTAATAATCAGGCGACAAACTGTCCCCTAGATATGATTGATTCCAATTGCTTTAAGTGAATAAGTAGTATTTTATTTAACGGTTATTATCATTGATGTGGTTTGAGAGACTCCATCGTGTGGCATTAGTCGCGGACTTCGATGGCGATGACATGTGATGTGATGTTCAGAAAACACAGGCACTTGTTTCTGTCAATGGGGGGTTTAACTATCCACACTCGTATGAAAAATCACTGAATTGTGCATCAGGGGTACCAAACTACCTTGGTTTAATATTGTAAGTGGAAATCTTAATCTATGAAAAAATTCTATTTGCCTAACTTGCCTGTGTAAAAAAAACCTTGGACATGTACATATCTGATAAGTGTCTTTTGTATAAGCATGGACATGGACTATTTAAAATATTACTTGATTTTTGATTGACACAAAAACAATTAAATCAAATCTACATAATGTACTAGAAATGCAGAACATAATATTGTCTCAAAAATCCGATCCTTATTAAGGCAGTCACATTTTGACCAAATTATGTTCAGTTTTGTTTATTTTTCGTTATTCGATACATACAAAATTGTGCATTTGGTCCAAAAAGCCGAAAAAAGGGGAGGGTTGTGTGCATGTTAAACTGGTTTAACCCCTAAACATATTGTCTCTGTACCAAGTCTTGACTAGCTTTAATTTTTTATGAGGTGACATCATCAATGGTCAACATGGTCAAGCCAAAACTTTAAATAAATCAATAACCATGATAAGTTAACATCAATAATAAGAATATGGGCCCCTGTTTCATTTAAATTAAGTAAAGTTATTGATTTTTCATTGAAATCTTCGAAAAATTGATATCCTAAAATCATAAAAATCAAACTGTACATGTAGTAAATCTCTATAGATCGATCTCGTTGCAACTTTTCAAAGTGCCTTTTGTTAATTTGTACAAATTATTTTCTGAAAAATAACACTAAACTAGTTTATTCCTTCTTATGGTGGTTCACTCTGCATTCAGAAGGTCACTTCCATATTGATTGAAGTTACCTTCCTTCCAGGCTTGTGACTGGCAAGATTTTACATATGTTGGCTGCATTCCCCACCCACCACCACATTGCAAATTTCAGATCAAGAGGAACTTTTTTTTATACTTTTCACTTTAACAAAATTGCTGTGTAATAATTAGTTAGGTTTCTATTTATGTATACATTATAATTTATAGAACTGCTTAAACCCATGTTTTGCTGCCCAACTTATTTTTTTAGTAGGAAGAAACTATAATCAGTTAACAATTACTTGTTATTTTAATAGTGTCAACAAATTAAATGCTTGTCATTATTTGAAGAAGTTTGTTTACACGCAGACATTATTTGAATTGATATTTTTTAAAACAAGGACCTGTTTAATTTACAAAGAAATTGACTTATTCACATATTTATCATTTACTTTAATTTATAAATAACTTTTATCTAAGGAGAGAAAAAAAATAAGTTGTATTTAATATCAGAACTTCCTAAAGGTGCTGGACTTGGACTTATATTGCAATTCAGAATATGGCATGAAATATTAATGAAGCATGGAGAAAATTTTACACAGCAAGAAAACCCTTAAATGCCATTTACATCTTCTCTGAAACCACTCTGTTTATTACTTCTTCTTTGAAACCACTGTTTTTATTACACCTTCTTTGAAACAAAACAAATTAAAAATTCCAATAAAATTGGGATATATTTATTATCTTGCCAGTCATTATAATTTTATTGTTGGCCCTTTTTGCTATTTCTGGTACTTTGAATTGTTTAATAACTTTTCCCATCTTTATTAACATTGTATATTAGATTATTTATTAACTTTACTCTTTGAATGAAGAAATTTTTAATGCGCTCAAAAGCTAACTGTGTACAAAACTTAAATCTGTTTTAACTTTATCAATGATTATAAACATTAAAATTAGTTTAAAAAAGCTAGAAATTTAGCAGAATATTTATGAAATCCTAGATGAGAAGTTAAAACACTTGTCTTAATTTAGTTCAAAACGGTACAGATCATCATAAATCACATGGCCATCCCTATGGCCAACCTACCATGATACTGTTTCCTATACACATTTTAAATGACCAGATATTTTAACCATCACCTTGATACCTAATAAAATTGCATAGATTAGCATTACCTTTTTTTTTAGTAAGGAAATAATAATATTACCATTATTACAGATAATGTCAGTGTGACATTATTGGGTCAAGTTATATGATATCCATAAATTTTAAAGACGCCACATCAATTCACTGCCTTGGACAATGCGACAATGCCTTTGTATCTATCAAATGTTATATCCAGTATTGTGTTGGTCTTATCCAGTATATATGTTGGTCATATCCAATATATGTATAGTATATGGTGCTCGTATCTAGTAAATTGTTGTCATATATCCAGTAAATTGCTGTCATATCCAGTAAATTGTTGTCATATATCCAGTAAATTGTTGCCATATCCAGTAAATTGTTGTCATATCCAGTATGATGCGATCGTTTCCAGTAAATTGCTGTGATATCTGATTTATCAACTTCATAAATCCGTTCATATCATCCATCTTTTTTCGACAAATAAATTTTAAAAAGGGGGCAGGGATGCAGTTCCTCAACATAAAATCAAGTTCTATTAAATAATGAGTTATTGCTGCTGTTGAAGACCAGTCTGTGTTTTTGATCTAATAAAAGAACAGCAGTTAAGTAACAGACTGTTGGTTTTTGAATAGTTTTACACATGTAATTTTTGGGGCCCTTTATAGCTTGCTGTTCAGTTTGAGCCAAGGCTCCGTGTTGAAGACCGTACTTTGACCTATATAATGGTTTAATTTTACTAATTGTGACTTGTGTGAGAGTCTCATTGGCACTCATGCCACATCTTCTTATATCTACACATTAGCTTGTATTTTAATTCTATGATGAAGTGCTTATATAATATTTATCCTGAAATTTGTACATGTTTTTCAAACATTGTCATAAATATAGTGGACTTAACAGTAAGAGGTTTCGCTCATTGTAAAAGACTGTACAGTGATCTTTTGTTCACATCATCGTCCTTTCATGTATAATTTTAGGGGATTGTTTTCTCATTTATAAGCAATTATACCTCAATAGGTAAAAGGATTTGTAAGACCAACAGATTTTCCATGTCCTTTTTACAATTTCCTTTTATAGTTAGTCTTTCAGTAATAGTCATGATAGTATTTATTGCTTTTGTCAATTTAAAAAATTATATATCAAAGGATGATATGAAGGATTTACAATTGGGGGTTTCCCCGCAATTTCTTGTAGTTGTCATAAATAAGTAGTGCGGTACGTGGTATCTGCTGTGCAGTGCTATAAATTGTCTCCTGTGTAGTACTGTATTTTATCTTTATGAAGATCAGATGTAATGATGATTTCTTCTTGCATAGTTATCATAACTTATCAACAATTCAGTACCTCAATTCAACATTGGATAATTTCACTCCGAGTATCATTACAGAGTAGACTACTCAAGAGTCCAAAACTTAGCAATTTCTAAGTGGAGTGTAGTTGAAGTTTGGCGATGCAGTCATCACCTAAAACTAAGATTGATACTGATAATACCTGTGGAGATTCCCACCCTGACCATCAGCATCTTTCATGTACATCTCCAGACTTTAAATCACATGTTCAATTTTGTACAATTGAATTGCAAATTATGAATGACAACAATGTTCCGTATAAAATTATCTTTGCCTTTGGTTGTTGTTTTAATTATCTTTGCCATTGGTTCTTGGTGAGGTATCTTTGCCTTTGGTTCGAATTCTTGGTGTTGAAAGTTATGCTGTATTTTCCAAATGTCAGTAGTTTATAATCATTTGTTGTAATTCAATCAATAGAAAATTATTTTAAATCAATCAATCAAAGTGTTATGTAATGATTTTTAGCTTCCATAATGTTGTCTGCAGAGGAATATACTACTTCTAATCAGGTGACAAAATATCAATCAAAGTTTCAATCAGTATATTGTAAAAGGATTAAAATCAATCAATCAACAGAAGAAGTATCATTTTATCAACCAGTACATATCCTGTGGTCTTTTATTGAATTTGAACTTCAGTCAATAATGTGTTTTATCCATCATTTGAAATTAAGTTATCAATCAATAATGTTATCATTGACGTCATTTATCAATCAATCTTGGGTTATCAATCATATAAGCCTCTGTTATCAATCATATCAATCATGTTATTAATCATATCATTTATCAATCTACTTTTATCAATTAATCATGTTATCATTGGTGCCATTTACATTGTATATCAGTCAAAATGGTCTTTTATCATCAATCTTAAGTTGTCAATCATACAAACTTATTTTCGATCAATCGTGTTATCATTGATAGTTATCAATCAATCATGTTATCATTAATGTCGTCGATTCATCAATTTAGTCTTTAAATATCAATCAATCATTTTGCAGTCAATGTGGTCTTTTTTAAGTAAAATTCAATAAAAATTTACAATCAATTCTGCTTCATTAAATTTTCTCTGATCAGAAGTAATACATTCTCCAGTGGTCTAGTAATTTTTGTGCAATCTTCAAGTCAGCATTTTCCTTTTCCATGTTTCCATGCATCTTAGAGTTGTTTAATTTATTTTTTAGTTCATGGTACTTGGCGCTGATGTCTATCTGGGGTTTGGAAAACAATTTGTCATACTTCATCGAGAAGGGTTCATGAGAAGGATGGTTTTGCATCAGTCCTTTATATTTGATACACTCTAATACTTCTGGTGTTTTTCCCAGCAACCGCACAGCAAGATCCAAAGGTGTCTTTTTTCCACTAGATGGTTCTGAAAGAAATGTAAAAGTCACTATTTTAAATTAATATATTAATTAACATATATAATCTGATAAAGTACGTCGACATCATTTATGAAAATAAAAAGATGTAATATTATATACATGTATCATTTGAGACAACCACCAGACAGAAAGAAAAAATATAATCTGATGTACAATATAAAAGGTCAGCAATGTATGTCTATCAACAATCTTAATAATAATACCCCCCTTTAAACCGCTTTAAAGAAGTGGGGGTATACTGTTGTACCTCTGTCTGTCCATCAGTTCGTCCGTCCCATGAAAATTTTCGTCACATTTTTCTCAGGAACTACAATACAAGGATTTCTGAAATATAGTTTCAGGGTTTATATAAGTCAGCTTTACTGTGTGACGCGTTTTCAGATTCATCACTCAGCAACTTCCTGTTTACCAAAATATTTGGGCGGGGGATATCACCAGTGAGCAGTAGTTCGCAGTTTCACTTGTATTTAACAGTATTAAATCCTAACCAGTATTTTCCTGGCTGGTTTCAAAAAGTTTCCGTTTTGCAGTCAATTTTGTAGCATGAACTGGCTTCATCTCTGTCTGATCTTTTTGATGGTCTATTGTTTTTGAACTCGCTTTTACATCTGAAAGAAAATTTGGTATTAAAGAAAACATAATTATTACATGTATTAAAAATAGCACTTCTGTTTAAGGAAACTATTCTCAGGTGCTATAATTCTAAACCATAAAACACTGAATATTCTTACGATAGTTAGAAGTGGCTGTTTATTTATGCTAGCAAAAAGTACATGATAGAAAATAAATGTTATACCTTTTACAGGTTCTGAAATGTTACAGGCTAATTTCCCTTTCTGTTTTCAGCTTCCTCTTTGACATTGATAAAGTATAATCTCCTAATTTCTTTATCTATACTTCCTATAGTTTTCTGTTCTTTGTTGGAGAGTTTGGCATCTGAAACAGACCATTACAATGTGTCTTAAAATTTACTTCATAATAAAATAATATTAAAAAAAAAAATCGTTCATTCAGTTAGAAATAAATTATTCACTGTGCTGTTAAAACAAACACATTAAAGATTTGCAGAGTTATCCCCTTAGCCATTTCCCATTATCCAATTCAATTTTCCTAAGTATACAAAGATGCAATTTTTATCACAGATTTCAACAGAATAACTTGCCTTGTACACCAGCTGAAGTGTATTCTATAACTGTTTCTGCTTGAAACACTTGTATAATGGAGTCAGGATGCACAGATCTTCCTGAATGTACTGTTCAATGATATTGGTTAAATTGGTGAAATGAAGATAAGTATAGAATTGATAATTGATTTTTTTTTTTTTTAAATAAAAATAATCTTACTTAAGAACATTTCAGAAAGCAATTAAGACAGAATCATCATTTTAATATGAAAGAAAAGTATCAATTGTTCAATTTGAAAAGTATTTGGTATACATATCTATAAAGAATCTTTTGTTTTGTAGTGTAATACAACTTACCATGGTCTCCACAAGAAGAGATAATCTGAATTCCCTGTTCTGAGCTCTTTGTCCAAAATGGATCAGCTGCTGAAATGGAGATAAGTATCTTTAAAAGTTTATTAACAACAATGTTCCGTATAAAATTATCTTTGCCTTTGGTTGTTGTTTTAATTATCTTTGCCATTGGTTCTTGGTGAGGTATCTTTGCCTTTGGTTCGAATTCTTGGTGTTGAAAGTTATGCTGTATTTTCCAAATGTCAGTAGTTTATAATCATTTGTTGTAATTCAATCAATAGAAAATTATTTTAAATCAATCAATCAAAGTGTTATGTAATGATTTTTAGCTTCCATAATGTTGTCTGCAGAGGAATATACTACTTCTAATCAGGTGACAAAATATCAATCAAAGTTTCAATCAGTATATTGTAAAAGGATTAAAATCAATCAATCAACAGAAGAAGTATCATTTTATCAACCAGTACATATCCTGTGGTCTTTTATTGAATTTGAACTTCAGTCAATAATGTGTTTTATCCATCATTTGAAATTAAGTTATCAATCAATAATGTTATCATTGACGTCATTTATCAATCAATCTTGGGTTATCAATCATATAAGCCTCTGTTATCAATCATATCAATCATGTTATTAATCATATCATTTATCAATCTACTTTTATCAATTAATCATGTTATCATTGGTGCCATTTACATTGTATATCAGTCAAAATGGTCTTTTATCATCAATCTTAAGTTGTCAATCATACAAACTTATTTTCGATCAATCGTGTTATCATTGATAGTTATCAATCAATCATGTTATCATTAATGTCGTCGATTCATCAATTTAGTCTTTAAATATCAATCAATCATTTTGCAGTCAATGTGGTCTTTTTAAGTAAAATTCAATAAAATTTACAATCAATTCTGCTTCATTAAATTTTCTCTGATCAAAGTAATACATTCTCCAGTGGTCTAGTAATTTTGTGCAATCTTCAAGTCAGCATTTTCCTTTTCCATGTTTCCATGCATCTTAGAGTTGTTTAATTTATTTTTTAGTTCATGGTACTTGGCGCTGATGTCTATCTGGGGTTTGGAAAACAATTTGTCATACTTCATCGAGAAGGGTTCATGAGAAGGATGGTTTTGCATCAGTCCTTTATATTTGATACACTCTAATACTTCTGGTGTTTTTCCCAGCAACCGCACAGCAAGATCCAAAGGTGTCTTTTTTCCACTAGATGGTTCTGAAAGAAATGTAAAAGTCACTATTTTAAATTAATATATTAATTAACATATATAATCTGATAAAGTACGTCGACATCATTTATGAAAATAAAAAGATGTAATATTATATACATGTATCATTTGAGACAACCACCAGACAGAAAGAAAAAATATAATCTGATGTACAATATAAAAGGTCAGCAATGTATGTCTATCAACAATCTTAATAATAATACCCCCTTTAAACCGCTTTAAAGAAGTGGGGTATACTGTTATACCTCTGTCTGTCCATCAGTTCGTCCGTCCCATGAAAATTTTCGTCACATTTTCTCAGGAACTACAATACAAGGATTTCTGAAATATAGTTTCAGGGTTTATATAAGTCAGCTTTACTGTGTGACGCGTTTTCAGATTCATCACTCAGCAACTTCCTGTTTACCAAAATATTTGGGCGGGGGATATCACCAGTGAGCAGTAGTTCGCAGTTTCACTTGTATTTAACAGTATTAAATCCTAACCAGTATTTTCCTGGCTGGTTTCAAAAAGTTTCCGTTTTGCAGTCAATTTTGTAGCATGAACTGGCTTCATCTCTGTCTGATCTTTTTGATGGTCTATTGTTTTTGAACTCGCTTTTACATCTGAAAGAAAATTTGGTATTAAAGAAAACATAATTATTACATGTATTAAAAATAGCACTTCTGTTTAAGGAAACTATTCTCAGGTGCTATAATTCTAAACCATAAAACACTGAATATTCTTACGATAGTTAGAAGTGGCTGTTTATTTATGCTAGCAAAAAGTACATGATAGAAAATAAATGTTATACCTTTTACAGGTTCTGAAATGTTACAGGCTAATTTCCCTTTCTGTTTTCAGCTTCCTCTTTGACATTGATAAAGTATAATCTCCTAATTTCTTTATCTATACTTCCTATAGTTTTCTGTTCTTTGTTGGAGAGTTTGGCATCTGAAACAGACCATTACAATGTGTCTTAAAATTTACTTCATAATAAAATAATATTAAAAAAAAAATCGTTCATTCAGTTAGAAATAAATTATTCACTGTGCTGTTAAAACAAACACATTAAAGATTTGCAGAGTTATCCCTTAGCCATTTCCCATTATCCAATTCAATTTTCCTAAGTATACAAAGATGCAATTTTATCACAGATTTCAACAGAATAACTTGCCTTGTACACCAGCTGAAGTGTATTCTATAACTGTTTCTGCTTGAAACACTTGTATAATGGAGTCAGGATGCACAGATCTTCCTGAATGTACTGTTCAATGATATTGGTTAAATTGGTGAAATGAAGATAAGTATAGAATTGATAATTGATTTTTTTTTTTTTTAAATAAAAAATAATCTTACTTAAGAACATTTCAGAAAGCAATTAAGACAGAATCATCATTTTAATATGAAAGAAAAAGTATCAATTGTTCAATTTGAAAAGTATTTGGTATACATATCTATAAAGAATCTTTTTGTTTTGTAGTGTAATACAACTTACCATGGTCTCCACAAGAAGAGATAATCTGAATTCCCTGTTCTGAGCTCTTTGTCCAAAATGGATCAGCTGCTGAAATGGAGATAAGTATCTTTAAAAGTTTATTAATAACAATAAAAATAGATTAATCCGTACACCTTTTGCACATCAGACATACATTAGACTCCTCAGCAACTGTCAAATGATTATATTGTTATCCAATCAAATTAGAAATTACAAAAGTATTGTATTAGATAGTCAGATTTGCAATCTCTTCACATGCTTCCAATGATTGAATATACAAAAAAAACTTTTTTTAAGAAAAACGTTTTGAGTATACATTGTAACTTGGAGTATACATTGTAACTGTGTTTTAATAGAAATACCATACTTGTTATAATAAGCTTCATCAGGTGTATAGATGGGTAAATTAAATTTGTTCCTAATATAACACTAGGTAGCTCAGATGGAAGAGCAACTCAACAAGGTTGAGAAGGCTCCAGGTTCAAATCCTGGCCTAGTATTTATCGTTGTCCATTGTTGCAGTATATTTGCTATCAGTATAAATTTGTAAGTATAGGATTGCTACAAATGTTTGTTAACCTTCATGGTTTATGCAAAACTTACCAAAGGCATAATGAACTTCAGCTGTCAGTGTGACTGTATTCTTGCCACTTTCTTGTATAGGTGGGCATTTGTTCTGCTCTGAAATGTTAATGCACCTATTTTAAATTTATGTTGCTGGGTTTCCAATGGAAACATTTTGTTATTAAACTTGTAAAGTACAATAGTTGTGTGGGCAGTTGCCAGCATATGAATGGTTCAACCAATTGTTTTCAAATTTAAATATGTTGTTTCACTTTTCCAGTTCTGGAGTTGTGCATGATACATGTATTTGAAAGATTGAAATGTGATGCAATTTGGATAAATTCCAATAAATGTAAAAAATTTGAAAGATCTTTGACCAATTTTTTTTTTTTTTTCAGAAACCTCTATTATGTTAAAAATTTGATCACAATCCAAATTTTAGACAGAATGAAGCATGAATATTGTGTCCAAATTGGCCCCAACTGTTCAGTGTTCAACCTCTGCGGTCGTATCAGGCTGCGCTCAGCGAAGCATTTTATTTTAAAAAATAAATAAAGAAGTATTGAGTCTGATTTTGTACAATTGATTTAATAACTATTTTATTCTAGATTTCAATAGGTTGATTAAGTGAAATTACTGAAATAGTCGAAAAATTCAAATCCCACCAATTTTCTGCTGATTTTATGTTTCCATGGCAATAAATGTATACATGAATTGTTATCCAATATCTATTTCAGTAGATACCTGGCAAAATATCACTGAGAATTGATGTTTGTTCCTCTTGATTGCTGCAGCTTTCCTTGTCATAAAGAATTAATGCAGGTTCTTCAACTTCCTGTTCATTATCTGGGGGAAAAAAAACAACTTAAAACTGGTAAAAAATAATTTTATGTTAAGATTGTTAGTCAGCCACCGCATAATTATAATTATAAACTGAAATATTTTAAATAATGTTTTTAATGTTAAATTTGTTACCACTGAATTCCATTCGTGTGTATCAGCCATGAACAATAACATGCCTCTTATCGCATTTTTCCATTCAGTTGGTTATCTGCCGGACTAGTCTACTCTTAAAGTAGGGTATTTTACCTAACCTAATAATGACTTTGTGGTTCAGCTAGCAAGCAAGCTAACCAAACATATTACCTTTACCTACCCATTCAATGCAACTGGCTGTAAGTAAGAAATTTGATAAACATATTGATTTAGATGTGAGCTTTGTAAATTACCTAGGTTTTATCTCGCTTTCATGTTTCCTTACACATAGATATCATTTGGAATATAGCAAAATTTAAATTATCATTACTGTGCAGAAAGTAAAGGTGATGATGTATCAAATTGAAAACGTTTACAGAGAGAAATGTAGACTACTGTTTTAGTACCGATGTTCCGTATTTTAAGAGTCTAAATGTTAGTGTTGTTTCAATTCACTCCAGTCTCTTACATGTCTTATCTCTGAGCATTTCATTATAAGTGAACGGTTATATTTTATTCTTATGTTTATAAATTACCTTGCATGATTGGTTCCTCTGTTGTGGAGAGGTCATCCAATATGTCATCTGAAAAAATGGAGGCAGATCAAATATCTTTTCACTTAAATAATAACACAAGCAATCATGATATAAAAAGAATGAACATGTTTACTACTTAGTTCAGTGTTGAAGAACTTTACCAAACTTTATAATTACTAATGCTTACCATTATGTTTCAGAGGACATATGTAGTGACTAGTAGTGACTATTATTGGTGTGACATCAAGAATGCAGAACTTTTAATAAGAAGGGGAAAATATTAGAACAATTAATGGTATGAATTAAATAGTTTACATGTTTTTTTCCATCAGTCAATTTTTCAACCTTTACATCAGTATATATTATAGTATTTTATGTAGGGTTTTTATATTGAGAAAGTTGTAGTCACATTTTTGTAAAGTTTTTAAGCATTTTTATCATTACACTTGTATAACTTGCTTACCATTATGTTTCTTTGGTGGTATTGCTTTTCTTTGCAACGGATTTGACTGTTGCTGAAAAATAAATGAGAATTCATGTTTTAAAAAATCTACTTTCAATAGAAAGATGTTCTGTTTTTTGCAAAATATTACTGATAACGACCCAATTAATTAGCATGTTTCTCAGAGGTTTCTAACTTTGAAAGTGATAACTTTCCTCGAGTATATGTTAAAAAATAAAATTGATTTTGTTAAGTTTTCCAGTCTCTGCTCTTTTTTGCCTCACAGTCCTGTATTAGTTTAAATTATTTGGTAAAGGTAAATGGTAAAGTTTTAGCAATATCAGCTTGAAGCTTTTTGGAACATATGTTCATTAGGATGTGATCTTTCTAAATTATATGTCAAATTACAATATTCATATCTCATGGTTTTCTGGACATCGGAAATGATGATGTGATCAGGCCATGGGTGTACTGTGGACACACTTTCTTGTTCTTTTTAACTTTTGACAATTACGTAGCAAGTTTTATGCATTTATGTAACAATTTTTTCATAGCCTAAAATTTACTGTCAAATTTACTTTATAAATAATTGGTGTTAACTTTTTTATCACTGAATTCCATTCGTGTGTATCAGCCATGAACAATAACATGCCTCTTATCGCATTTTTCCATTCAGTTGGTTATCTGCCGGACTATTCTACTTTTAAAGTAGGGTATTTTACCTAACCTAATAATGACTTTGTGGTTCAGCTAGCAAGCAAGCACTCTATATTTTATTAAAGAATTATACACACCTGATCTGATCTGTGTGTCGAGGAAAACAAGCTTTCCATTCTCCTTAGTTTTAAGTCTAAGTATTGGTACAATGAGTTTCTGTAATTTGACTAAAGAAAAACAGCTTTCCCAAATGCTATTTACATTAGTGATTTATTTTTTCAGTGACGTTGAACGGTAATTTGACAGTGGAGGACCCTTCAATCTGAAGTTTGGTTCATCAATGCTGTCATGAAATACAACATTTTCACCATCATAATGCCACCAGATTTGATCACCAGGGATAATGAATTCTGCGATTCTTGCTAAATGAGACTGCACAACTGATGATTTTCCTGATAACAGTTTCTTTGTGAAGATGGTATTTTTCCTGTGTGGTAGACGCTTAGCTTGACGACTGATGGTTGAGTCTTGCTTTGCAAATGAGTCACTTCTGTCATCACTATTCTGTTGAGCATTTTATCGAATGATTGTGTTGTCTATTATCCAAGAGAGGGACGAAAGATACCAGAGGGATAGTCAAACTCATAGATCGAAAACAAACCGACAACGCCATGGCCAAAAATAAAAAGACAAACAGACAAATAATAGTACAGATGACACAACATAAAAAACTAAAGACTAAGCAACACGAACCCCAACCTGGTTTCCTATTTGTTGTAGTTTCAGCAATTCTCCTTAAGCTACCAAATGATCTTTCTTCTTGTTCGCATAAAATTGATTTTGTATTTATAATCCTGTACACTTCTGGTAGATGAACAACTAAACTGTGGAAATGGCAACCGTACAGTTTTCTGGTGGTTATTTTCACTGGTGTTCCTATTACAGATTTTGTTAATATTCCAAATAAAAAAGTAAGGTTATACAACCGTAGTATCTGCCGTCGTGATCTTTTCTCCTCTGAGCTGTATGCAATGTTGATAATTTCAACTAATACTTGAATTAGGTTAACTGTATCTTCAGAGATTTTATTATGCTGTTGTTCAGTTGATATATATTGTGCTAGTTGTATAGCAAAATGCCTCGCGTCAGAACCCTTAATTTGATTTTTATCCCCAATGGTTTTTGAACAAAATTTTCTAATTCAGCTTTTGTTTCTTTGTTTTCAACATGGTGGGGTAGTTCAGTAATGATGTTTTGTACGATGTTACATATATCATGCAATGGTTCACAGGGCATAACTTCATAGTTTTCAATATTCATATCCTTTGATGTTTTATCGGGGTGTGTCATAAGTAACGCAGGGGGTCTACATATTCCATGGAGTACTGATGTTAGCTCTTCCTGTAATCTTGACTTTAAATTCAAATGAAAAGTATCAACCCCCCTTTCTTCAAGCTCATCAATCAATTCTTCCTTTTTCAAGTTTTGAAATGGATTTATTATTCCGTTCTAAATTTTAATCCAGGAGGAACCTTCAACAACAAGTTTTCTTCTATCCTCAAGATCTAGGGGTATCATTTGATAGCAGCATTCCAAATTCATATGGCTTTTACTTTCTACACCGCAAATACAGCTAAAGTTTCCCCTCTCTGTTGACCAGCCTCAAATTGCCTGGCTGGTCCATCACCACTGAAAAGTCTGAGTTTAAAAATTAGATCAACGTCTCCATACCTTATTTTGTTTGTCAATAGTCTAAGGTCTTCAATCCTTGCTTCAGTGTAACTTATCTGGTCAATATCTTTGCTGGCTGAAATATGAAAAATTGTACATTTTTTTCTAATTTCAAAAGTTATTTAAAGAATATTTTTTCTGTCTGTGAAGAAAATAACATAAAAATGTAGTGCATACTAAATAACCCTCGTAGCAGGTTTATTTTAAAGAGTGCACAACATTTTTTAGGTTGTTTAGAATAGACAATTTTAAGTCCTCACTTATGATTTAATTGTAAATTGCATTTGTAAGGGGTACATCATTAATGTTTAAGATGTCACGGTCACATGACAAAATTATGTCTATGAGCTGATAGACTAAAACCACTCAGCCAATCAAAAGATGTGTTAAATCCAAAATTGATTTATTAGATTTTGTTATTATTAGAGGTATATCACTTTATTTGTATTGATGACTATGTAAGGTGTATCAATTAACTTTAATGCATTGCATGTAAACTGTTTTTGATGCTGTAAATTTCATGAAAGGTCAATTTTAAAACCTATCTGCTATTGCATATGAATAGATTGAAATATTTATTGAAGGTGTCGCATTCATGCAAATGCTGTTGTTTATATGTAATTTGCATTTCATTCAGAACATTGTATAAATTAGAAAAAGAAACACCTACATAGCACGAAGCTTTTTCTGCACAATATTTTTGTTTTTTATATACATAATTTATTGTATTAAGGATGTACTTGGGTGAGGTTTTGGAATTTGTTCATGTTGTTTCAGATTTTCGGACTCCTTGGTGTTTTTCCCTACAATACAATGTAAAATATTTTGCCCCATAACACCCATTAATTTGTTCATATAAGACTTAATAGCTCATAAAAGGTTATTTACCAAAATTTAAGCAGATAATTGATTTTCTTTCTTTTGATTTGAGACCCAAATAATACTAATGCAAATATAGGGTAAAAGTCTGAGTCTGTCTTTTACCGTCATATTTTAAAAATCAAATATCTGGAGCTTTCAATATTTTTAGCTCATTTTGATCCTGATCTGATGCTCTTCCGGGTTATAGTATCAATTTTAAATTCTCAATTTATTTAATGTCACCTAAGTACATCCTTCATGATTTTTTATTTTAAGAATTGAAAGCATTTTGTTTTTAAGCAGTTAAGCTGCTTTATGCGAGCACCCTAGATTTGTGTTCTATCCAATAAATGCTGAAATATGTGCCACTGTTATTATCGGGCTGGCTATTATGTTATTTATAACTAATTGAACACTTTTTCAAACTAATTATTCTTGAATACAAAAAATATGACCAGAAAAACCTTAAATGATCGTCGAACCACCCAAAAGGTTTGAAGTTGCACATAGAAAGTAGTGCTCGATAGAAATCCTTATGTAGATTATTATCCCCTGTGCTGTTGATTAAGATGTCAAAGATGTGTATGAAATATTTAATCGCCGAAAATCTCTAAAGACGAGTCGTTTACATTTCCCAAATGGCAAAAGTCGTAGGAATATTGTTTGTCTTCGATACGTATTAAATACGTCAGTAGTCTATTAATAATCAGATAAGTTGGCGGCAATTTCAAATTACATGAATTAGAAGACGAAATTTACGTACCTTTTAGTTTTAAATTTGGAGGATTCTGATCATAGAAAGGTAATTATTATTAATCATTTTATTCGTTTTTGTCTGAGATGATTGTGATTATTTAAATCATCTTAGTTAAATGTATGCTCATTTATATTCTTGTTAATGTTATTCCGTTTATCTCGTTAATGACCTTCATGCTTGTCAAATTGAGTTGTTGTTATTGTTATTTTATGAAATAAAACAAGAAATCTGATTGATCGATGTCAAGGTCATTTCAAGATGGTTTCCTTTGTGTTTTTAGTTCAGGCTTTGGTGTTACAGAATGCTACATGTGCTTTGATTTAGCTCAATGTGCTTCAAACAATATTGAGATTAAAACTTTAACAACTATTTTCTAAAGGACGGCATTATTTAACTTCCAAAGTCGCATATTTTTGTAAAATATTAAGTGCGAATGTGTGACGCGTATAACACCGTAATTGTTTTTGATTTACAAGGACTTTTCAATTTCCGGTATTGAAAAATACAACTTTTTCGATGTTTCTTTTTATGAATTTTTCATATATAAACTATCGTGAAGTGTTCTAGAATCATTTCTATGCGCTTCCTTCAGCAACTTGATGCTGGTAAACGACTTTTCCATGAAAATGCTGCAAAAAGAAATCGCATACGTTAACGTTGTATTTTATGTTTTCAACAAGTTGAAGTTACAAACAGTTTTTTTTTTCTTAATTCCTATTACAGTTATTTAAAGATCAAATAAATGGTTTTTTTTATTATGATATTAGTAATGGAAGACAGTTAAACCGTAATCAAGATATTTTAATTCACTTATAATTTCAAATAAAATTGAGAATGGAAATGGGGAATGTGTCAAAGAGACAACAACCCGATCAAAGAGCAGACAACAGCCGAAGGTTACCAATGGATCTTCAATGCAGCGAGAAATTCCACACCCGGAGGCTTGCTTCAGCTGGCCCCTTAACAAACATGTATACTAGTTCAGTGATAATGGACTTCATACTAAAATCAGAAATATACACAAGAAATTAAAATTAAAAATCATACAATACTAGCAAAGGCCAGGGGCCCCTGACTTGGAACCCCAGAGAATATAAACATTAATTATCACAGCATCAATGAAAATGGACAAAAACTAACACATAAAGATTTTAGACATGAAGCTATTTTGCTACATTTTATTTGTCAAAATAAGCAATATTATACCTATTTGTATTTGTTTCTATTTCAGCTTGATTCCAACCTTTGGCAATGGCTAATACTAGAAGAGGCAAGGCATACATGTCCATGTACAATACATAATCATGATTCTCTGTAGCACCTGGATTGTCTATTCACCACAATAATTCCATAACAGCAATGAAACTCTAGACTACTATGATGTTATGAAGATATTTACATGTACATATATGATCAATGTTGAAGATTGTTTATGCCAGATCTCATCATGTCGACTAGTCCGACAAGTTTTGGTTCAGCTTTCTGACAGGAATAATTATAAACTTGCCAGCAGTTACAACACATGAATATTAGTTATTATTAAGTGCACCTATCGGTCTAGCAATTATTATTGTGAACTAAGAAGTATGCCTAGTAATCCGAAACTTTTTGCATTAAGTTATATAAAGATAGTTGGAATTCATGATATTGATGCATTGTGCAGAAACATGAAATATTTTAGTTTGTATTCCTAACAATCCAAGAGTAAGGTTAAATTATACGAAGGAGAATTACTTATTACCATAATTACGCAGCAGTATTTTGATTGTGGATTCTTTTCAATTTTATTATTTACTGAATGCATATTTGTCACTTGTTTAATGCCTTGTTCAAACATAAGTTTAATTTGAATTGAATGCAACCAAGTTCACACAATATTCTTTTTTTGATTTTGAATTGAATTCAAATCTAACTTGAATCGAGTTTGCTAATCCCGTTCACACACTCTTCTTATTTTAATTCGAATCTAATTCAAATTGGCTAATTATATAATATCGTGAGCCTAAATCCATCAATTGGAAATACAACTTCAAAATACTGATGGATTCAGTCGAGGATTATGCCAGGCAATAGGCTAAACGCGAGAAAGAAGACGTAGATACTCTTTCCGAATGGATTAAGGCTGTGAGGTCGTTGATACAAATCCGAATTAAGAAACTAAATTGGCATATCAATACCCACGCTACATCAATTTTTAAAGACCCAAATTTTGCAAAGCACTTGTCCTACCTTCATGACAAATATGTTGTTGTCCCCGCAGATAAAGCCCCAAACAACATCGTTTTTGTGTGTAAATATCATTACATAAACTGCTTGATAAATGAATTAGGTATTGACAATTCACTTGGAAACTCAACATATACCCTCACGACACTTACCAAAGAGGAAATCCTGGATAATCATAGGTCTGTTCTATGTTCCTTTGGAATTTCAACCAAAGATGAAGAACTGGATCTTCCATCACTGTATTGGATACCTAAACTACATAAGTGTCCTTACAAACAACGGTATATTGCTGGGTCTTCCAAATGCTCCACGAAACCTCTTTCTAAATTATTAACATCTATTTTATCAGCAATCAAAGCCGGGCTCCAAAGTTATTGTGAAACTGCCTATTCTAGAGGTGGCGTGAATCAGATGTGGATACTAAAAAATTCCAAAGATCTTTTAGAGTACATACAATCTAAGACTCTCTCATCTTGCAATAGTATTAAAACATTTGACTTTTCTACACTTTACACAAGTATTCCCCATTCCAAACTAAAAGACAAATTGAAAGAGTTGGTATTACTTTGTTTCATTAAAAAGAATGGCGAGCGTAGATACAAGTATCTTGTCTTGGGGAGGGATAAATCCTACTTTGTAAAGAATTACTCTGATTCAAACAAAAAATTCTCTGAAACTGACATTATCAAGATGCTTGATTTCTTGATTGACAACATATTTGTTACGTTTGGAGGACGTGTTTTTCAACAGACTGTCAAAATTCCAATGGGAACCAATTGTGCCCCTCTTCTTGCCGACTTGTTTCTTTATAATAATGAGGCTGACTTCATACAGGAACTTCTTAGGAAGAAAGATAAGAAGTTAGCAATATCCTTTAACTCTACGTTCCGCTATATAGATGATGTTCTCTCACTAAATAATACAAAATTTGGTGACTATGTTGAACGAATCTATCCCATCGAACTAGAGATAAAGGATACTACAGATACAGTTAAGTCTGCCTCATATCTTGACTTACATCTAGAAATTGACAATGAGGGTCGGTTGAAAACATAACTTTACGACAAAAGAGATGATTTCAGCTTCCCAATTGTGAACATTCCATTTCTATATAGCAACATTCCAGCAGCGCCTGCATACGGAGTATATATCTCCCAATTGATACGATATTCCCTGGCTTGTGTTTCCTATCATGATTTCCTTGATAGGGGATTGCTGCTCACAAGGAAGCTATTAAACCAAGTGTTCCAAATGGTGAAGTTGAAATTATCCCTTCGTAAATTTTACGGACGCCATCACGAGTTGGTTGACCGTTATGGAATAACCGTTTCACAGATGATATCGGATATGTTCCTTATGTCGTAACTACAATACCCTTCCCTTTTCACGAATGTGACTTACCGAATTAGACTCTTTACCGGATTTGTAATAACATAAGCAACACGACGGGTGCCACATGTGGAGCAGGATCTGCTTACCCTTCCGGAGCACCTGAGATCACCCCCAGTTTTTGGTGGGGTTCGTGTTGCTTAGTCTTTAGTTTTCTATGTTGTGTCATCTGTACTATTATTTGTCTGTTTGTCTTTTTTTTTTTGGCCATGGCGTTGTCAGTTTGTTTTCGATCTATGAGTTTGACTGTCCCTCTGGTATCTTTCGTCCCTCTTTTGCATTATCCAATTCTCATTAGAAATACTTTTTTGAGTTAATTTGATTAAACTTTGGTGTGAACTTTCTAAATTGTAATTCAAATTGAACTATAATAGATTAATTGATAAATTGAATTAAAAGTTAACGTTATTTGGACAGAAAGCGATTTTGACGCGTATTGCAATTTGAAGTAGAATTTATATTTGGACATTAAACATGTTAAACGTTTCGAATGGGTATTAAACTATAAATTCAAATCAGTTAATGCGAATCGAATTCGAATTATGTGTGAACACAGCACTAATATATCTAAGAAATGAAGAATATCAAAATATCAAAAAAAGATGGCCAAAAATTTGTATTAATTTTGTTGCAATTTTTGTCTTGCCTTGACAGAGTCGAAAAGAGAGACATCTATATATATATATATAGGCATGCTGTCTTGGCGGCATCAACAATGTATTAGTTTGTGATTTTGTGATAAGGTCTAGGTTATGGTAGGTCAATGATATTTGGTAAGCAGTTGTGTAAGCATAGGCACATCTCATTACCATCATCCATGGAGAATATTTGGCCCCACCCCCTTAGTCATGGTCTATTGACTTTGAAACTTTGCATAGTTAACATATGTATAAGTTTGTGATTAGGTCATTTTAAGGGGGAACCAATAGTATTAGGTCAATGCTATTAGGTGTGCAGTTGTATAAACTTTGTCATTTCTAATTTCCATTGAGATTATTTGGTCCCGCCCCCTCAATAATGCTCTTTTTACTTGGAACCTTATGTTACTTGGAAAATTCATTTATTAGCTTTTGATTAGGTTAGTATTAGGGAAACTAATAGTGGTAGGTCTATGATAATTGCATGCAAGTGTAGAAGCATTAGTATGTCTCATTTTCCATAGAGGATATTTGGTCCTTACCCCTCAGTCATATGTATGATCTATTGACTTTGAAACTTTTACTTAGTTTACATGAATTAATTTGTGATTATTATGATGATGTCAGTTTAATATTACCAGTAATCTTAAGTCACAGCTATTTGGTATGAAAACGTATTGGTATTTAAAAGGTTCATTTCCATGGATATTATTTAACCCCACCTCCTCATTATGGTTCATTGACTTAGAAATTGAATTTTTAAGGTTTGTTTAAAGGAAATGACTTATGAAAAGTCAATGGTATTTGGTAAGCAGTTGTATAAACATTGGCACATCTCATTTCCATGGAGATTATTCAGCCCTGTACCATCAGTCAAGGTTCATTGTCTTTGAATATATTTTACATGTTGTGTGAACAGCTTATTATAGATTAGACATGTACAATTATTATAAAAATAAGAAGATGTGGAATGATTGCCAATGAGACAACTATCAACAAAAATTCAAATGAAGTGGATGTAAGCAATTATAGGCAACCGTACAGCCCACAGGGACTCGGTTAGCAGATTAAAATTTTGTTAATCAATGTTTTTTTTAATTTTTTTTAGTATTTCCTGTCTATTTGTATTACTTTATTCACGTATTTGACGTTAACAACACTATTTCTTTGTTTTCTAGCAATGTGCAGTTTACTATCCATATCCGTATACTGAAAAATCCTAAAGGGATCTAAGTCGCCATCTTGAATTGCCTTCCTACTTTAGATAAAAATAATTAAAATATTAATAAATTACTATATACCTTACAAAGGCACTCATTTTCTTCCTAAATTATTCTTCTATCACATGCATATTTTGATTTTTGGATCAACAGAACTCTTACGCAGCTTCAGTTGCATTCGGGTCAGAATATTCAAATTTCCCGGCGAAAGCAACGTAACTGCCAAACATGTCGTTTTTCAGCAACAAGACGAAATGGGAGATAACTCTTGTCATTCGGAAACTTCCGGGTTGATGCGTTAACTACAACGATAACTCCTCATAGACTGACGAGTGCTGTCCCCTTGATACCTACGCTCAATCGATCAGATTTGAGACAGATTTACGAGGGTGGTAAAGGGTTATTTTCGTGCAACGTGATCGCCGTTTTATTTCACGTTCAACGTGTTTTTACTTTTTTATTTGACGTTCAGTCGTGCTAAACAGGTGCCTCGTTCAACGTGTTCTGCTTATTTAATTTTACGTGCATCGTGATTTTCAAATAATTATTTTGCGTGCTCGGTATTTTTCAAATAAAATTCAAACACTTGGCAGGGATCGTCAAGAAATACTTTTTTAAAAGCCGTAAACCAATTATATCATAAATGTGTATACTAAATCGGGAATATTAAGAAAATAAACTCATCATATATACCAGGATTGAAATTTTATATTTACGCCAGACGCGCGTTTCGTCTACAAAAGTCTCATCAGTGACGCTCGAATAAAAAAATATTAAAAAGGCCAAATAAAGTACGAAGTTGAAGAGCATTGAGGACCAAAAATTCCTAAAAGTTTTGCCAAATACAGCTAAGGTAATCTATTCCTGAGGTAGAAAAGCCTTAGTATTTCAAAAATTCAAAGTTTTGTTAACAGTTAATTTATAACTATGAACATATCAATGATAACTCAAGTCAACACAGAAGTGCTGACTACTGCAGTTAATATATACAAGAAGGTTCACATCAAAGAATTTATTTTTCGTGCAACGTTCATGACAGAAATTATTATGTCTTATTTCACGTTTTTTCTGTGCAACACCACCCCTTTTACCACCCTCATTTACACGCCAAGAATCCTTCATAAAATTAAATATCAAACGAAAATTTCTTCGAACAGTCATTGCATGTGTTGTTTCAATATCAGATTATCCTCCTATCTTTCCGCCCATTGAAAGTCAACACAGAAGTGCTGACTACTGCAGTTAATATATACAAAAGGTTCACATCAAAGAATTTATTTTTCGTGCAACGTTCATGACAGAAATTATTATGTCTTATTTCACGTTTTTTCTGTGCAACACCACCCCTTTTACCACCCTCATTTACACGCCAAGAATCCTTCATAAAATTAAATATCAAACGAAAATTTCTTCGAACAGTCATTGCATGTGTTGTTTCAATATCAGATTATCCTCCTATCTTTCCGCCCATTGAAAGTCCCCAAATTATCGGGGTTTTTTTTCATAAAGGAATCCCGGAAAGGAATGTGACTTTCTGTCACTGTCAGACATCGTTTGATATTTTTCACATCAAGGATATTTGTAGTACAACATGTATATAATCAAAGGCGGATTTACGGGGACAAGGGGCCTCATAATAGAGCTTCAGACATTCATGTGTGATAAATGCATAGACTAAGTGAGACTTTCTCAAAGTATTAATCCAAAAGTTGGCCTACCAACCTGCCCCCTCCCTTTTTTTTAAATCCTGGTACTGTTTCTGAACCTGGTAAATCCCGTTGAACACGTCAATATTTTCAGTAACTACTTCATTTTATTGATGAGTCAACCGAAAAGTCAGTGATTTATGTTACCCCATTTGCAGAAAGGTTCTATTCGTTAATAAATTTGCGCTCCGCGATGTTTATGTCAGGAGACAGCACTCGTCAGTCTATGAGGAGTTATCGTTGTAGTTAACGCATCAACCCGGAAGTTTCCGAATGACAAGAGTTATCTCCCATTTCGTCTTGTTGCGGAAAAACGACATGATCAAGCAGTTACACTGCTTGATCCGGGAAATTTGAATATTCTGACCCGAATGCAACTGAAGCTGCGTAAGAGTTCCGTTGATCCAAAAATCAAAATATGCATGTGATAGAAGAATAATTTAGGAAGAAAATGAGTGCCTTTGTAAGGTATATAGTAATTTATTAATATTTTTAATTATTTTTTATCTAAAGTAGGGAAGGCAATTCAAGATGGCGACTTAGATCCCTTTAGGATTTTTCAGTATACGGATATGGATAGTAAACTGCACATTGCTAGAAAACAAAGAAATAGTGTTGTTAACGTCAAATACGTGAATAAAATAATACAAATAGACAGGAAATACTAAAAAAAAAATAAAAAAAACATTGATTAACAAAATTTTAATCTGCTAACCGAGTCCCTAGGATTTTTCAGTATACGGATATGGATAGTAAACTGCACATTGCTAGAAAACAAAGAAATAGTGTTGTTAACGTCAAATACGTGAATAAAGTAATACAAATAGACAGGAAATACTAAAAAAAAAAAAAAAACATTGATTAACAAAATTTTAATCTGCTAACCGAGTCCCTGTGATGGTAAACTGCACATTGCTAGAAAACAAAGAAATAGTGTTGTTAACGTCAAATACGCGAATAAAGTAATACAAATAGACAGGAAATACTAGTACTAAGAAAAAATTAAAAAACATTGATTAACAAAATTTTAATCTGCTAACCGAGTCCCTGTGGTACAGCCTTCCAAAACATTTGTTGCATCATTGCTAGGCCATTTTAACAACATAAGCATGTATTGTAATATAATATACAAGAAAATTACACCACTTAAGATAGTTTCAGGTATGATTTGATAATTGTGCATAGTACTAGTGGCACCAGCTGATCCAACTAAAACCGCTAATATGGCATATTCAAACTCTAGTACATAGTGGAATTAAACCAGCTTCCGTTAACCCGTCCTACCTTCCGTTAACCAGTTCTACCTTCCGTTAATCCGTCCTACCTTCCGTTAACCAGTTCTACCTTCCGTTAACCAGTTCTACCTTCCGTTAATCCGTCCTACATTCCGTTAACCAGTTCTACCTTCAGTTAGTCCGTCCTACCTTCCGTTAACCACTTCTACCTTCTGTTAACCTCTTCTTCATTCCGTTAATCTGTCCTACGTTCCGTTAACCAGTTCTACTTTCCATTAGCCCGTCCTACCTTCCGTTAACCCGTCCTACCTTCCGTTAACCAGTCCTACATTCCGTTAACACGTCCTTCCTTCCGTTAACCCGTCCGTGTTTCCCTCAATCACTCTCATAATATTTTATAAGATCTGAAGAATAGATGTACTCATTCTCAATTTTATGTAATGCATTTCCCGTCCCTTCCCTACGTCACCCTGCTAAGTCGCTCCGTAATTCTCGTATCACGGCTTTGAGACGAGAGCAGGCATTATCAGCAACGTCATAACTCGCGTCATAATGTCTGAGGAGATGTAATCAGCGACGTCACAATGTGTGAGGAGACGTTATCAAGTTTGCTTTCGTCTAGCGTAAAAACTGTCTTAGGCCAAGTTAGGGAAGTGAAAAAGCTAGTAATAGAACGATAAACAGATAATCAGGTTTTCTTCGTATAAATATCGTTAAATATCACCCACTGAGGATGTGACAGCATAGAAGTTCCCCCATAATATTTGTTCCAAAGAACTTTTAGCATATAACTAAAAGTTCCATTGGGAACTTTCCTTATATAATATTTTATCCAATGCTATAAGAAAATTTCCTTCACAAAGGATAAAATATTACATAAGGAAAGTTCCCAATGGAACTTTTGTTATACGCTAAAAGTTCTTTGGAATAAATATTATGGACAAAGTTTTATATGATAAAAGTTCCAGGAATATTTGCTATATTATAAAAGTTCCAGGGAGCTTATTCACAAAGCATCCGTTAACTAACGGACTCGTTAATCTAACGGAGACGCAATCTCCGGCGCAGAGATCATATCCGTTCCGTTCAATACTTCGTAACACTACACTCAATATGACCTCTGCCATACCTTTTTTTGCGTACTTTTCTCTTCCCAATCTCTAAACGAAATTTTCATTACTGTATATTTAATTAAGATACTTTTATGGGAGGGAAAATATAGAAATTCTCATTTTAACGAAGATATCCATATATATTGGAAAATTTTGCTATGTTTATTAACTTATACTTAAAGTTGCATTTCCGTTAGAGATTATATGTCATTCGTAAACACAGCTGGTTGTGAAGGACTATTTTGTTACCGTTATAAGACCCTTTTTATACTATTTCACACCAATTTCATATTAATTTTTACCTATAATTATATAATTACTAATATGTTTTGTAATGCCTGTAATATCACAGATTCGCGAAGATACCATTCTTTAAATTTTGACCTTGCCACGTTTTTTAACAAAAATTGATGAATTACATTCCTGTCTCCGAAAAAAACAAAAACAAACCCTATTGTGCAATGCTTGTTTTTGCATGGTGAAGAAGATAAAGGAATGGAGCGAAAAAATTGATAGGTAACTTCTATTATACAGAAAATAGAAATTGAATGTAGACCATTTGATAAGAAGAAGAATTTTCCTATTATTAATTAGCAGGACTCATTTTACCTACAAAAAAGTAAAATGGGCTTCAGCTGGCCTCTACATGTACATGTATGTAAATGATATTTCTATGCTGTACATTGTATTAAAATGAAAATACATGTAGGTTGACACTATAACTTAGTTTACAATTTTTATACTTTGATATAAGGATTAGAGAGTGAAGCCGAAGGGGCACATTTAAATTATGATTGCCACAGATTTAAATGTGTATGTTTATATTAAAGTGACAAATTAAATATGATAGTAGATGCATAATAAAATCAATAATTATATCTTTGTTAGATTTACCATATTTTGATTTAAAATAAATCTTTTCCAGTAGTTCAAATAGTTTTGCACTATTATGTGTTAATTTTCCTTCACTAAAACTAAAATGCACACAAAGAAAGAATATATAGATAGGGGCAGAGGCTCATTCAGACAGCTAGTGAAAGTTTTGCCTATTCATTTTAGGTCTGTTTTTTTAATTCATTCATAAAGGTAGAACTCATAGTTATGGAGTTCATGTCCATGCGACATCATCAGACAAAAAAGTAAACTCTGAATTCTTACAAAGGCCAAATGATACCATGGATTGCTTGACTGTATATGCTGTCAATAAAATGAATACACTGAAATTAAGAGCACTATTAATTCTAGACAAACAAACAAATTAATATTTGAATAATTATATAATAAGCATGAAAATGATATATACCTGTATTATAACTCTTATTGAATGTTTATGACCTAACAGAAATGTGGTTTTAATATTCATTAACTACTACTTGTACCATGGCCATTTCCTTTCATTTTAGCAGTAATATGACACCGTTATGCCAATAGATGATTTAAAGGGGCATCTGGAGTAAAAGACAAGACTACTGAGTATAACATTAAATTAATTACATCAATCAAATTATAAATTATTTGACATTTTCATTTTGTCTCGCCTTGTCGGAGTCAAAAGCGAGACATAGTTATGCTGTTGTCGACAGCGGCAGTGTCAACAATGTATTAGTTTGTGATTAGGTCTAGTTCATGGTGAACCACTAGTGGTAGGTCAATGATATTTGGTATGCAGTTGTATTAGCATTGGCACATCTCATTACCATGGAGATTATTTGGCCCCACCCCCTCAGTCAAGGTCTATTGACTTTGAAACTTTTCATAGTTTACATGTATTAGTTTGTGATTAGGTCAATTTATGGGGAACCATAAATCCATGGAGAATATTTGGCCCCGTCCCCTCAGTCATGGTCTATTCACTTTGAAACTTTTGCTTACTTTACATGTATTAGTTTGTGATTAGGTAAGTTTAAGATGAACTGCTAATGTTAAGTCAATGCTATTTGGTATGCAGATTTATTGGCATTTGCAAGTATTGTTTCCATGGAGATTATATAGCCCCACCCCTGATCATGGTTCATTGACTTTGAAACTTTTACATAGTTTACAAGTTAATGTTTGTGTTTAGGTTTGTTTAAAGGGAACGACTTATAATAAGTCGATGGTATTTGGTATGCAGTTGTATTAGCATTGGCACATCTCATTCCATGGAGATTGTTTAGCCATGTACCTTCAGTCATGGTTCATCGACTTTAAATATTTGCATAACTTACATGTTAAAGTATTGCTATTTTAATTTCAACATTTGCATTATCACAATTACAAAAGGCGAGACATATCTCTGCGATAACAGTTTATTTAACTGCAGTTTAAGGCTAACTAACTTCTCTTAAATAGTACTTGCATTACATACCGACAAAGTTTTATTCACAAGATTCACAATGCTACAAAGTACTGAAGTTTTATATAGTTTGTAAATTTTGTGCTATTCATATATATCTTCTGTGTCATTAATCTATTTACATGCAAACACAGGATCATACAAATAGATTAAAAAATCATACATGGTAAAAAGATGTTCATACATGCATGTACAGTGTATGTTGAAATTGAGTCAATAACTAGGAGTAAACACTTTTAAAAATACTGTCTTTATTTTTCAGTGACCATTCATCTAAAGAGCAGTCCTTCAAATGACCATTACCATGAGTACAGTTGTAAATTGTTTACGGAAGAAGAGGAAGAAGAAGAAGAAGATGGACAGGAATACAGTAATCGGACAAAAACAATTATAGATATGTTGAATATAATAACGAGTAACAAAGAATATGACTATGCCAGTTTCTTAAGAACTAGTAGCCAAACAGAACTGATTTGTATAAATATGATGAAGATAAATAGAAGCACTTAAATAAAATACACCATCAAAATAATTAATTTGCTTTATTCTTTGCAGGAAACCAAGTATGAAATTGAGAGGGTTCAGTATTTCTAGCATATTATAGTATTCATTAAATACTTGGGATTGCAAACTATACAAACAGCTGATCATGCACAAGCCACCATAATGCAAATTAAGGCCATTTGATACTTTGCAACTCACTGCTTTATCTTTTGTTTTGCTTCAATTCACTCATTTCACCCTTTGTTGCTTCTCGCTTTTTTTGCTTGCATGTGAAGCTACAATTTATGCTCTATACTAACAAAGTACATTATATATAAGTCTGTATCTAAGGAAATACACTTGTTGTATGTTGGTTCGACTCAACTGCAGACCAACAAATGTATGCCAGTTAAACTTGTGAAAGCATTTTTATCAAAATAACAAAATAGCAATGACTTTTAGGATAATAGCTTCTTTAATAATAATTGGAAAATAACTTCTATATTTTCCTATAGATTGTAGTTTTTATTTAAAATAAATAAAGAAACACAATTAATTTAATTAGCATTTATGCAAAAAATGGAAAATGAAATATAATAGATTGATCAGGATAGATATTAAAGAATGCTTTCACTTTTAGCTTTTCACCTCTTATAGTGTTGAATTCACTATGCTTTTCTCGACATTAGTGGATGTGTTTAAACTAACAGAAATATAACATCTATTGCTTTGCTTTTTATGGTTATTCCTTAGATATAAGAAGATGTGGTATGAGTGCCAATGAGACAACTCTCCATCCAAGTCACAATTTGTAAAAGTAAACCATTATAAAGTAGGGTTTTCATCACAGAGCCTTGGCTTACACCGAACAGCAAGCTATAAAGGGCACCAAAAATTACTAGTGTAAATCCATTCAAACGGGAAAAGCAACGGTCTAATCTATATAAAAAACGAAAAACACTTATGAACCACATCAACAAACAACAACTACTGAACATACATGTAAAACTGTCATTGAGTAATACCCAATAATCTTTTTTTTTTCAGATGAACAAAAAGTTGAATGTATATTTCCTTTTTTTGGTAACAAATACAACATTACTAATTCTACTTTAAGTTTTGATTGAAATCTTAAGATTCTATTGTGCTGATTATCATAACTGTTTCTTTTGATATTCTATTTCACAGTTCATTAGAAGATTGAACAGGATGTCATTGAGCCTTTCCTGTTCTGGGATGGTAGGTGTCATAGTTCAAATAATTATAAAGCCTATTCTTGTTCAAGCATTCTACCTAGACACTTTATAATGAAATAATTCTTTCAAATTCTGAACCTTGCAGCATTAAACATGACAATGATGACAATGGTTTTATACGCCCGTTAAGGACCGTTCAATATATACCAGATGGATGGGCCGGTGCATTCTTAATATTATTTCATTAAAAAAGTTAATGCCCATCCTTTTAAATTCTGCAAAAAAAGCGCTTGCCCATCTAAAAATAACTATAAAAAGAGTCCTTGCCCCTCTAAAACTTAAAGACAATCAAAATGATTTAGGTTCTTTTCTATTTTAATATTTGCATGTTTATGTCTGGAAATCAAAGAATAGACTTTGGTGTATAAATACAAAATTCAAAATGTGCTAGTTAATTCCACATATATATATATATATATTTATGTGTGTATCAAAAACATACATTTTATTAATTTTAAAACCAGTATGAATATACATGTATAGATTTGATTTTATATGTGCAGCCTCAGATACAATATCACAATTGAATCTCAAGACATAAGTAATAGCATACTATATCAGCCAGCCTTTCATAGAGGCTTAAGAAGTGCTAACAATATTCATGCAAGTCATAAAACATATGAAGAAATATTAACCATACTATTAAATGTACTTAGTTTATATTTTTCTGAAATCTGAGGTCATCGTAAATTTGAAACAGTTTAATGTATCTCTTCTTACGTCTTTGTTCTATTAAATAATTGAGGGTCATCACTTTTTTCCCCTTTTGTGACCATAGGACATAAAGATTTATTCAAACTATTGTTAACAATCAAAAAAATATTAACTAACTATCCAATTTGTATACAATTTTCAAAATACCATATTAATTTAAAATAAAGGTAATAATTTAAATTAAGGGACAATAACTCTTAGACTAGTAAACATATTACCGTATGCTGAATTACCAATTATTGTCTTAATAATAGAGCATGCTTATCTTTCAAATATGCAATGTCCCTTTATCTATTCTACTTTTCAAGAAAGAAATTATGGTCTTTTAAAGCAATTTAGGCAGACATGTTTTGACTTTGATGCAGCTTTTTACCTATTAATTATATCCAAAAGGCAGATTTAGGGGGTGGGGGTCCCAGGCCCCTTTTGTGGGAAAATTTAGTTGCTTATATAGGAAATCACTGAAGCATGACTGGGCGGGCCTCCTCATAAGCAGTCAGTGGGCCCTTTCTTATGAAAATTTCTGAATCCGCCTCTGAATCCCTAAATTTGTCAGCAATACATGTATACCAAACTACCAAACAACCTGGCATTCTGTAAGATCAATATGTAAATGAGATGGCTGTAGAGTTTTATGAAAATCAAAGTTGATTTGGAAACATTACACCAATTTTTAAAGATGACTATCTGAATTTAGCCTAAACTGAAAATTGTAGCTTCTTTTACCTATTAACTAAATCCATAAAAATGACAACAATAAACCAAAGTACCAAACAACCTGGTATTCTGTAAGATCAATATGTTAATGAGATAGCTGTAAAGGTTTATGAAAATCCAAGTTGATTTGAAAAAGTTATAAAAAAATTTAAAGGTGACTATCTGAATTTAGCCTAAACTGAAAATTTTAGCTTTTTTTTCTTACTCATTAATAAAATCCATAAATTTTACAGCAATACACCAAACTATCAAACAACCTGGTATTCTATAAGGTCAAAATACAATTGATATGAAAATCCAAGTGGTTTTGAAAATTTATATAAATTTTTAAATATACCGTTGTCCGTCCGTCTGTCCATCCGTCGTCAACATGTCAGACATTAACTCAAAAACACTATAACCAATTTGCATAAAACTTCGGTGAATTGTTTATATCTATTGACATGAGCTCCCTTTCATTTTTTATAAATTTTAGATTTTACATTTCCGAGTAACAGGGTTTTATTCATCAAAAAGGGGGATTTTCCAGTTCTTGGATAATTACTCAAAAATGCTTTCAGCAGTTCTCATGAAATTTTGGTGAATTGTTTATATCTATTAATGTAAGCTCCTTTAGAATTTTATAAATTTCAAATATGACATTGAGAAGTAATTGAACTTAATTCTTGGAAAATGTTAAGGGTGTATCATGCACTCATGTTTTTCTATTATTCTACTTTTAAAACTGCAAAATTATCTTGACCCCTTCTCTCTTACATATAATCTTTACTTTTACTGCACATTAACCAATATCAATTATTTAATATACATGATTGGGGACTGGGTTTTAAGCTAACAGATACCTTGGTAGCTGTTACACCCAAATTATGTCCTGATACTCTTGGCATTAACAATAATTGTAATTGAGTTGTGTGCATTAAAACCAGTGATGAATGTATGTACTGGTAATCTTTGCTAATATTTCAAGTTGAATATAAATGGGGAATGTGTTTATGGGACACAGATGATGCCCTGCTTGCATATCATATATAATTATAAAGGGACATAACTGAAGAACATTAATCAAAGTGCTTGTAAGTACAGAAGGGTAAAGATTGTTTTAATTTTTTCAGTGAACATTGCATTGTATAAAGCATTGGTTGTAGTTGAATCAACTACAATTATGGACAAAGGAAGATAACTCCAATTTTAATAAAATGCTCCGTTGGGCGCAGCTTGATACGACCGCAGAGGTCGAACCCTGAACAGTTGGGGCAAGAATGGACACAACATTCAAGCTTGATACAGCTTTGAATTTGGATTGTGATTAAATATTTGACACAGCATAGGTTTCTGACACAGAATGAATGTGGTCTAAGAACTTTAAATTTTTAATTTACCTATTATGGTCCAATATCCAAAATCTAAATATATGGTTAGATTCAGCATATCAAAGAATTCAATTTTAATGAAATCAAACAAAGTTTAATTTTGGACCCTTTTGACCTCAATGTGGACCAATTTGATAACGGGCCCAAAATCAAAATACATGGTTAGATTCAGCATATCAAAGAACCCCATATATTCAATTTTGTTGAAATCAAACAAAGTTTAATTTTAGACCCCAACTTGGACCAACTTGAAAACTGGGCCAATAATCAAAAATCTAAACACATGTTTAAATTCAGCATATCAAAGAACCCCAAGAATTCAATTTTTGTTAAAATCAAACTAAGTTTAATTTTGGACCCTTTGGACCTTAATGTAGACCAATTTAAAAAACAGGACCCAAAATTAAAAATCTAAATACACGGTTAGATTTGGCATATCAAAGAAACTCAATAATTCTATTTTTGATGAAATCAAACAAAGTTTAATTTTGGACCCTTTTGACCTCAATATGAACCAATTTGATAGCGGGGCCCACAAATAAAAAATCTAAATACATGGTTAGATTCAGCATATCAAAGAACCCCATATATTCAATTTTTGTTGAAATCAAACAAAGTTTAATTTTGGACCCTTTGGACCTTAATGTAGACCAATTTGAAAACTGGACCCAAAATTAGAAATCTAAATACACGGTTAGATTCAGCATAACAAAGAAACAAATGTGGTCAAAGATTTTACAAATCTAATGCGCCATACTGTGCAATTGAAGATTACTTTCAATATTTGAAATTTGAAAAAAAAATAATATTTGAAGAATAATTCTTTTAATTTCTGAAATCTGAAATCAATGAGAAAAATTGACCCTCCACAATTTTTTTACCCCCCTTTTTCCCCGAAAATTCTTTCCCTTCAAGATATGGTCATAATCTCAATTCAAATTTCCAAAGGAGTTTGCAACCGTAATTACCCATTTAAATTTACCATAGTGCTAACTTAATCTATTTTATAATAGAATATAAAATATGGTGTCAAATCTTTCATATGGATTTTTTGTAAAAAAAAAAGATGCAACATTTGCAGATATTTTTACTGGTCTTCCTTTATAAATATGCATTTCTTTAAACATAATTTAAAAGCAGTGTAAGGGAAGTAATCAAAACGTTGTATTTGGATTACCTCCCTTACACTGCTTTTAAATTGTCTTAATTGTTCATTAACCATTACTTTATACATAATTTAAAGCAGTGTAAGAGAGGTAATTCAAATGATGTATTTGATTTATCTCCCTTACACTGCCCGTAATGAAATATCTAGCAGGATTCCTACCAGACTATAGCAGGAATTCACATGGAATTAGCAGGAAATTTTAAATTCCTGTTACTTTTAGACGTACTAGGAAAACTTCAGTTTTCTGGGAGGATTTTCATTTTCCTACAACAACATTCCTGGTATAGGTAACAGGAATATTTTTTTCCTGCTAGAAAATCTTTCTACCAGGAATTTTTTTCTTATCTAAGCAGGATTTTTATCTTGACTGTTATTGGTTTGTATGCAATTATCTTTAACTGGATTCCGGTTTGCTAATAACATTTATTTTGCTGTGTTATAAGAAACCAGGTTCCAGTTAACAAATTCAAAAGTTGGAGGGTAAAAAATTCAGATTGTGTATAAACAATGCTGCAAAGATTGAATAATGTTCAGGGAAATATTTGAATGTAAGGCAGGATTGCTTATGAAGGTATTTGAATTTAATTAAGCTACACTTTTTAAAATGTTTTAGAGGGAGTTTTAATTTTTTTTTCTAATTTGCATGATAGTCAAATTAATTCAACTAATTAAAAATGGAAATCTTAGTCTTCAATTAAATTTTGTCTTATATATATTATAAGTTCATCTGATCTACATTTTGTTGTATACATAATAATAGACCAATACTTCTAAAAAATGTTTTGAGAGTGAAGAAAAAACTGTCACATCTATATCCATCATAATAAAATTCAAAACAGATTACATACCAGGTTTAAAACACAACTTTCATATGTGGTAGCTACTTCATGAATTTAAGAGTCAAATTTTGCAACAAGAAGTTTTACATGTGTTTTCTTTGTTCTTTGTGGCTGAGATTCAAACTTAATGAATGACCCAGATGAGTATATGTGTATACACTAAGTTTGTAATGTATATTTTAGATTCCTGCTAGAAAATCAATTTTCCTAGTAGGAATTTATGAAAAAATCCTACCAGGAATATTCAAATTAGCAGGAAAATTTGACAAATATCCAGGTAGAATTTTACTTTCCTACCAAATTATTCCTGCTAATTTGAAAATTCCTGGTAGGAATGGCATTATTCCTACTAAGAAAATCCTGCTAATTTAAATTTTTCGGCTGTTTTTCCTGGCGGATTCCTGCTACAATCAAGCAGGAATATGCACACTTTCCTGGTAGGAATTCTTAACAAATTCCTACTAGATTCCTTGTACCTTCCTGTAGGACTGGTTCGTACAGGTGCTTTAAATTATGTTTTGTACTAAAGTATTTGTCCATTAACCAGGACAACCTTGTTTTTCCCCCTTTTTTGCCCCTAATTCCTAAACCGTTTGAGCCATAACCCTAAAGCAAATCCTAACCATCCCTTTGTGGTATGGAAACTTGTGGTATAATTTGGAGAGATCCATACACCGTTCCACAAGTTATTGTCTGGAAACTAGAAAATGCTAATTTTTGCCCCTTTTTGGCCCCTAATTCCTTAACTGTTGGTACCATAACCCCAAAATCAATCCCAACCTTCCTTTTGTGGTATTTAACCTTATGGTAAAATTTCATAGAGATCCATTCACTTAAACTAAAGTTATAGTGCGAAAACTAATGTGTCTTCGGACGACGACAACACAACGTCATACCAATATATGACCGCAAAAATTTTTGCGGTCGTATAAAAATTACTTTTAACCATTACATCATTGATATATAATTATCCTATGTTTCCATTTGTTAAGGAGCATAACTTTAGAATGGTTGAAGTGACACCAACAAAATCAAACTTGATCTGTATTTTGTTGTAATAAGCATTGTGTATAAGTTTAATAACATTTGGTTGAGGAAAACTAAAGTTAGAGAACTGAAAGGAAAAATTCAGCAATTTTTTTCATTTGTACAGGGGCATAACTCTAGAACGGTAAAAGTGGCGCCACCAAAATTCAAACTTGATCTGTCTTTTGTGGTAATAATCATTTTGTATAAGTTTCATAACATTTGGTTGAATCAAACTAAAATTAGAGAACGGAAATGTAAGTATGGACGACATACCTACAGACGGACAAGGGTAAACTTAATGCCCCCTCTGCTACGGCGGGGGTATACAAACTCTGGTCCAATGGCTCATTTGTCACTGCTAAATTATTGTCTCACTGGTAACTAAAACATCTCATAATTTTTTATTCAGTAAGCAAACAAAATTTGGAAGCTACATGGAACTTGTATTTTTCATCTGGTAAAATATGCTTGTTTGAATTCAGGATAAAACATAATTGTCATTGTAAGAGGTAATAATACTGAATATTCTTGTGCATAAATACTACCCTTTAGTCAAACACCGACATGATGTATCCAGTTTAAGATGCAGTTAACCTTGTTTGCACAATAATGATTCTTTTGCAAGATAACTTTAATTACTGTTTTCTTTTGTTGATAGCAGATCTTTATTTTTTTGGCTCATTTTAACATATTCAAACTTTCCAAGACTGGCAAATTGAGAGTTAAAACTTGTCTGTTTTGGGAAACTGTATGTAACTTAAGTCTTTTGTTTTTTGTGTTGTTGGAATGCTGTCCATTGGACCTAAACCATGTATACCCAACATCTCCTTGTATTCATATGCTTAAATCTTTGGAAAAAAGTTAAATCAGAGTTTTACCTGAACATTACTGAAATTATGAGTAGTATAAACCAGAAGGTTTTTTGTACTAAAATGTTAACAACATGAATGACATTTATATTTCCATACTACTTGGCTAAAATTGAGAAAATTTATTCTTTATTTCTTTTAAATTATTAACAACAATATGTTCATGATAAAATTATGAAGACATAAAAAATTCAAAACAACAAATAATAAAATGGAAATTAATATTAAAACATGCACACAAATTTTCATGTGCAACTAGAATTCACTCATTGAAACATGAATCATTCTTTTTATGAATGCAATTATAAGTCTTGTCTGAAAGTTTTTTAAACTGAGAGTCTATTCCATTTGTGTATATAATCTCTGCAGGCTTGCAATGCTGCTCATGTTACTTGATAATCTTCCAATGATCAGGTTAACATATTTGTGATCTGAAAATATAATAACACATTTTTATCTTTGTTATTTCTGGTTTTATGCAGGTAAGGGACGTACATGGTATGCAATTGTTTGTCCATCCAGCCCTTCAAATGTCAACACTTTGTTCAATATCTCAAAGGGGTAGGGTGGCATAAAAGGCCCTTATTTGACCCAAATATTACTGCAAATTTATAAGTTATCCAAAACAATTTAAAATTTGTCCAAACAAGACTAAGGTACAAGGTGTTCAGAAAATAACCCCCCCCCCCCACCCGCCATCTAACGAATTATCATGGCAAAAAACTTTGGTGCAGCTAGTTATTCATAATGCTTATATGTGTCAGATGGAAGTCGAAAAGAGACAGCAGATTGCTTTTAAAAATATAAATGTGTGATAAAATATCATTGTGATGTCATGTCTACTGTAATTAATGTCTTCAATAAAGAAATACAACTTTCACAGTTTGTAGCATAAACCATACAGTTGTATATCACAATCTGATTATATATTAATCGCACCATAGTAGTGTATAGAAAAAAGTTTGAGAGTACTGTTTTAATATATAATGAAATCCTGTATCTACTCAAATATGCCTAGTATGAACTTAATTTTGTAAACAAACTGATTTATAACTTTCATAGAAAATGTACTTGTACATATATATAAACAAGTCTAAATTAAAAACAACTTTCAAACCTATGATTGCGTTGGATAAAACAGCAATTTTATACGTGTGCATGCAGAACAAATTTCTTGGTAGAGGGTCTAAATACAGCACAAACAACATTTTCCAAAAGACCAAAAAGTGAAAAGTATATTTTAACAAAACACAATTGACTAACAGGTCGAAGAACTGATGTTCTTAAACCCTGCTGACTGCCATTGGCGATTGCCAAATAAACGGATCACAAGATAAATGGGTTTATATATACATATATATATATAAAAGTTTGAAAATAGGGGAGAAGTGTAATTGACAATGAAAACTGAATGCAACTTTTTCACACGCAACAATCTGTAGTATTTTACTATCATAGTTAAAGAACAATATTGAGTGTTTAAGTCAAATACATTTATAACTATACGTATAAAAAGATTTGTCAATGTTAATCGTTTGGATTAAATATGGCTTCTCATCAAACTTGGTTTTCATCTTTACAGTTTAAGCATGATTATTAAATTTAAGCATTGATGTTACACAACTATTTAAAATTTGAAGCAACCTTATACAAATTTACAAACAATTTTTATAAGAACAATGTAAATAATCATTTTATACCATGTGACAGCAAGGCAAGACAATTAAATAGTATTTCTTTATTATTTGATAAAGTAATTAATTTATGCAAATAAAAATATCTAAAAATAAACCAATACCTAATATATACTTTTGTTTTATTCATTCTGAATCAATCTTAACACTCATAAGTGCTGTTATCTACTTTGTCACCATCTGTAAGATAAAAGAAAAACAATAGAATTGATCACTGATATCCTGGAATTATAGTCTAAAGTGTATTTTTGGAGGAATAAATTCACTCATTACCTATACTAGGAGTTCGGGTTTAAGGGTCATGCATCACGACCGTGCAGATTAAATGACATTTATCGATTGCATTGGCCCACATGATGCCATCACGTTTTTGGAAATATACAGACAATATTCAATCCACGGCTCCTGTAAAAAAA
This sequence comes from Mytilus coruscus, assembly GCA_017311375.1. Taxonomy (NCBI): domain Eukaryota; kingdom Metazoa; phylum Mollusca; class Bivalvia; order Mytilida; family Mytilidae; genus Mytilus; species Mytilus coruscus. Next base: position 9,945,229 of record CM029606.1, read on the forward strand.
GGGAGAAAATACGCCTTTAAGTATTTTAACGTTGGTAACTTTTAAATCAATAACTTTTTTTTATATTCAGGCTTTCTCCTTGATTGTAACACTATTTGGAGAAATGCTTTTTAATGACAGATCTTTGATTGTTTCTGTTAAATTTATAACTTGACATATTTTGTAGACACTATCTATTGTTGAAAGCTATATGTTGCCCACTTAGTGTCCTTATGTTGTTTTTGTCGTTCGATTGCTGTCTTATTGACGTATAACCCACATCTCCTTTATAATTCATACAGTTTTAGTTCCGTTTTATGTTCTTTTAAATCGGTTTATTACAAATCATAACAAAGGGCTATTGAGCATATATTAATTGCTTTTCTTTCCCTCAACATTTCACTTTTCAATATAACCCCCTCTTCCCCAATTTTTTTTCAACTGTATTCGGCAATTTATATTGAAGACATGTTTCGTCTAAACCGGAAGCCTGATCGAACTGCAACTTATATTTTTTTTTCCTGTTTTTGGCACATACTTAAATTTATATGATCTCAAAATAGTCACTAAAAGAATAAATATTTAAAAAAAA